>OX596277.1:35677634-36277634 GCA_951394225.1 Harpalus rufipes
ATATAAATTGACAAACTACGGTCTCCCACTACAACTGCTATAATGAGATCAGGTTTTGTGCCCCTGTAAATATTCCGAACAAGAACAAAATATACAGCTTTAGCACAACTTCGAAAAAATATGAACATGTAGTATCTTTAATTTATCATAACTTCCGTACAACAAGAGTATTTTGTAGTAATAAATAATAATAAAACTTTTTGTTACCTTTTCTTTAGCAACGGAATGTCCAAGGCACTCGTGAATGTAGTCCTTTTCGTGCTCGGTGATAGATGGGTGTTGGGCGGGAGAATCATACACTAGCATCCACCAACAACAAAACCACGTGCTGCCCAAAATACCGTTGACGTAAAATACGTACTCCCAGCCCATAAGATCGATGATGTACCCGCACATCGGGAATGTTAGAGCTGCTCCCACGGAACTACCTGTCACAAGTATGAAACAACCTTGCAATGACTGTTATCTTAACATTTTAGTAAAATGTATGTTATTCAAATACTCAGTAAAAAAAAAGTTAGGTTAGGTCATGTCATTCTAATCATATCAGTCAAGTAGACACAAACTATACTTGCTAATTTACTAACTGCTTTAAACAAAAATAATTTTACTATTTAAAATTATTTTAATTTGTTGATTGTGGCTAGACAAATGTAACTCATTAGGCGGACTTTGGGGACCTATGTTATAAATGATGATCAATATTAATATAGAATGAAATGTTAATCAACTTTATACTCAAGAGAGAAAATTACGTAAATTAATTAATAATAATTTCAAACTAGGCCGAGAAAATGGGAAGTGTGGCGGATGCAATGCACCTGTGCCCACGATGGTTATAATTTTGAATTATTACAAATTAATATACATATACAAGGATACGTCTAAATCCGAGGAGCGTATTTCCGTAATATACCATGTAGAGAACATCAAGGCTTTAAGCCACGCTTTTGAGTTTTTTTAGATGTGCGTATTGCGATTACAATGCGGTATACTTTGTATACTTTGGAGTTGTGTGTAATGCGGTATAGTCTGAAAAACGACGACGCGTGCCGACAGCCGACTTAGCTCACTTAGTTTGCATAATTCTCTTAACAATAACCTATACTTAACGTACAAAAGAAACGCTTGCAAAACTTGCGTTTTGTGCGTTAGGTTAGTTTATTGATTTTAGAGAAATACACAAATTAAGTAAGCTGTTCGTCGGTAGATACTTAAGGCTTGGCTTGAAATTTGAAAGGTTGGCTTGGCTTGAAAAAGTTTGATAATTCAAGCCAAGCATACCGCTCAAAAAAGCTTGATTTTTTAAGCCAAGCAAAACCTCTATTTCATCAAGTCCAAGCCAAACCAATATTAAAAAAAGTTTGAATTTTGAGGCCAAACCAAGCGTTCGACTGTCAATTAGCTTGGTTGAAAACAAACTTGTTCAAGCTTTTCATAAGAATTGTTGACGAGGCCAACAAAACTGTAAGTTTGTAGAGGTAACGTACTTTTTCATTGGTGCTACCTAATTTGCGGACCACAAAGAAAAAAGCGGACTAGCCATTTCGACTGAAGCGAAAGAGACCAGACTTGACATCTACGTTGCTCTTATGTTTCTCTTCCATATACTATTTAATTAAAACTCGAAATCATCTTCAGAAGGTTACTTTACTCCTGGTGAATTATGCAGACTGGCCATTTCGACTGATGTGAAAGACACCAGATTTGAAATCTACGTTTCTCTTATGTTTCTCTTCCCCATAATATTTAATTAAAACTCGAAATCATCTTCAGAAGGTTACTTTACTCTTGGTGAATTTTGCGGACTGGCCATTTCGACTGAAGCGAAAGAGACCAGACTTGAAATCTACGTTGCTCTTATGTTTCTCTTCCATATACTATTTTCTTAAAACTCGAAATCATCTTCAGAAGCTTACTTTACTCCTGGTGAATTTTGCGGACTGGCCATTTCGACTGAAGTGAAAGAGACCAGACTTGATATCAACGTTGCTCTTATGTTTCTCTTCCTTATACTATTTAATTAAATCTCGAAATCATCTCCAGAATGTTACTTTACTTCTGGTGAATTTTGCGGACTGGCCCTTTCGACTAAAGCGAAAGAGACCAGACTTGATATCTACGTTGCTCTTATGTTTCTCGTCCCCATACTATTTAATTAAAACTCGAAATCATCTTCAGAAGGTTACTTTACTCATGGTGAATTTCGCGGACTGGCCATTTCGACTGATGTGAAAGAGACCAGACTTGAAATCTACGTTGCTCTTATGTTTCTCTTCCATATACTATTTAATTATACTCGAAATCATCTTCAGAAGGTCCGCAAAATTCACCAAGAGTAAAGTAACCTTCTGAAGATGATTTCGAGTTTTAATTAAATAGTATGGGGAAGAGAAACATAAGAGGAACGTAGATTTCAAATCTGGTGTCTTTCACATCAGTCGAAATGGCCAGTCCGCAAAATTTACCAAGAGTAAAGTAACCTTCTGAAGATGGTTTCGAGTTTTAATTAAATAGTATAAGGAAGAGAAACATAAGAGAAACGTAGATTTCAAATCTGGTGTCTTTCACATCAGTCGAAATCACCAGTCCGCAAAATTCACCAAGAGTAAAGTAACCTTCTGAAAATGATTTCGAGTTTTAATTAAATAGTATAGGGAAGAGAAACATAAGAGCAGCGTAGATTTCAAGTCTGGTCCCTTTCGCTTCAGTCAAAATGGCCAGTCCGCAAAATTCACCAAGAGTAAAGTAATCTTCTGAAGATGATTTCGAGTTTTAAGTAAATAGTATATGGAAGAGAAACATAAGAGCAACGTAGATTTCAAGTCTGGTCTCTTTCGCTTCAGTCGAAATGGCCAGTCCGGTTTTTTTTGTGGTCCGCAAAATAGAACTTCCCTTTTTCATTGCTTCGGCACATTTTTGCTAACTTTTAAGAACTGGGGTTTCCAAAAGGACCTGTTTTCATTACTTTCCATACTAGCTAACTTCAATTTGTAAATAGTAAAGTATACCCCCAGAGACAATTATCAAAAGAGATATTAGACAGTCTTATGGGTGGCCGTGTAACAAAGTGCTTGGTAGCGAGGGGTTAACAGGAAAATATTTCCTTGCATATTTCTTCAGAGGCAGCACAATCACAAATAACGCAGACTTAACAAGAAGGATATGCAAAAAAATACAATGAATAATTTAAGCGTTAAACTGAAAAAATTAAAAGCTGACATGAAATACATATTATTTTTGTTCTCACATTATTTGAATTTTTATGTGTTTAACACATACAGAGAACCCATCAGGTATTTTATGAACATTAATTACTTTTTAAATGATATTTATAATTTTTTTCACACACACACACACACACACACAGACAGACATCATCGTTAAAATGTTAAAATCGGATTGTAGGGACCTTAAAACGTACTTAATCATTAAAATCTGAATAAGCGATTTTTAGTATGAATCCAATACCTCTCTTAACGAGAGGTAAAAAGGAAAAAAACGCAAAATGAACTAAAAATTCACACCAAGTACATATGTAAAAGCTGACAATATCGTTCATTATTCTTTTGCAATTTAAAAAATTTGTACACTTTATATTTTAAATAAATATTCATAATATATATCAATATGAGTTTTCTTCTTTTTCTATTAAATATTAAAAAAAAACGCACACGGACATTTTACATCTAGTTACCGTGGTTTAGTTAGTTGCAAACGTTGATAAATGGCCATCTTATGACAATACAAAAGCATTGAGCTTCCAATCGGTATATCCTTCATCATCCTTATTATATAAGTCTATTTATTTTCATAATCTCAAATCGCACACTTTAATTCGCGTACTTGTGACAAAATAAATTTATAGTTACTGAAAAAGTTATAATATATAAAGTAACCTTCTGAAGTTGGTTTCGAGTTTTAATTAAATAGTATGGGGAAGAGAAACATAAGAGGAACGTAGATTTCAAATCTGGTGTCTTTCACATCAGTCGAAATCACCAGTCCGCAAAATTCACCAAGAGTATATATATATATATATATATATATATATATATATATATATATATATATATATATATATATATATATATATATACAGAATGTAACAGAAATAAGTACATTAAATTTAATCAGTGATAGAACTAGTCGATAGCAACAATATTTCTTAATAACTTTTTTCGAAATATCACTTTTTTAGCATTATACAACCCGCTCTACGTTGCCGAAATGCATTTGTTTATTTTATTCAACCATAGGTGGGTAATGAAATATGTGACAAAATTTGAAGAATTTTAACTCAATATCTAGAATTTTATAAGAAAAAGTTATTAAGAAATATTATTGCACACGAAGAGTTCTACCACTGGTTAAAATAAATATTTTAATATTGTATTGTTTTATCCTTTACCTTCCCATTAATATAAAATAATTAATGAAAGAGTTTAGGGAGCGGGGAGTAATAATGAAATTTGAAAATAAATTTGACTATTTTTTTATTATTGAATATTATGTACATACCACGTTATTAATTCTAAATAAATATTATTTAACAAAAAAACAATATAATTTTATAATTGAAAAAAATACCTTAATAAATACAATATTTAATAAATATTATATTTATATGTAGGTATACAGTCAGTATAGGTACAGCAGTCAACAAAATAAAAAATGTATAAATTAGAAAAAAAAACGAAACTTCTGTAAAATAAAGTAAAATATTAATATTTTAATGTAGGCAATCCGTAGTATTATTTTTAAAATTTATATTAAACATACATTTATTGTATACCATTATTCTTAATCAATGTATTATAATAATTATTTTAAATATTATTATAATAAAATGATAAATAAAAACATGGTTTATCGATGTTTAACATAAACTTATGTTTAAAAATAAATAAAATAATAATAATCCAAATATTTGGGGGTTTTCTATTTATTTAACTAAAACTTACTTTTTTTCAATATTTAAAATAATAATAGTACTTCATTATAAAAACATAAACATAAAGGTTGTTCGAGGTACGATTTCTCAAATTCTATAAGACTACGGATTTCTCAATCTAACATTAATGGGGCGAGTTGAACAGATTTTGGTACCAATTAATAAACCGGAAGTAGTAGTTTCTTAAAAAAATATATTTTTTTGAATTTTTTTGTTATTATTAAAGAACGTAAATTCCCTATTCGATACATTTTAAAATTTTATTATATCTTCTATAAATTGAGATAAAAATGTAATATATAAAATAAATAAAATAAAAATAAATATATCATCACGGCATATTACCCATTGCTGGGTGTGCCAATCTGCTTTGTAATAAATTCTAAAACATGATCTTAAGTCTATTTTAACTAAACACATGACAATGGATAAGAACCGATTCAAAATTTGTCATGTACGAATATGGTTTTATGTAGATTTTAGTTGAAACTAAATCTTAGAAAATTTTTTTGGCAACATAGTAATAAAACGTCAAATTACACTTTTACGTTAAATGAAGAAGTTTAACTGACATTATTGAATTTTTTTTCTGTGATATTGGTAATTTTACTATTTCTTGTTGTATAACAATAATACTATGAAATATTTAAAATTATAGCTATATACATATACCCATCAGAAATCCCGTCAAGAAATTGGAAGAAATTCGAGCATTTAGAAGTGTACGAGAAAACTTCCTCAAAAAATAAATTTAAGAAAAGACATGATAAATTTATAGAGTGCGAGCAGTCATATGACTTTGTTGGACTTGACAAGCAGATATGGGGGAACGAGTTAGAATGACAGCTGGTAATTATGTATATAGATGTCAAATGTCAATTTTCCATCCCAAATTTCATGATTTTCCATGTGGTTTATTTTCCTCGACAAGTAAATTCTACATTCCTGGCGACAAATTAACCACGTGAAAAATTATGACATTTGTGTAAATAATTAACTATCATTTTGACAAGGGCCTCCATATTTGCTTGTCTAGGCCAAGTGTAACAAACTAACTATGTGTATTTGGAAAATCTTGAAATTTTTAGTGAAAAATTCTGATATTTGACATCTATGTACATAATTACTAATTGTCATTTTGACACGGGCCCCCATATCTGCTTGTCAAGGCCAACAATGTCACATGACTGCTCGCGCGCTATATTTATGTAACCACAAACGGAAGTGGCGAGAAGTATTGTATTGGCCACAACAGATTTTTTTTATTTATACATGATGAATATGAACTATATACCGAAGTAACATTGACCGATGGTCGACCGCAAAGTGACGTCGATTTCAGATTGAATTTAAGTCATACGGTCGTCAAATTTGATTTCTATGCGACGTCACTATGACGTTTATTTTTGGTCTGCAATAGGACTATTTAGGCGTCTAATTTGACGTCTATACCATATCAGTGTGATGTTTATTTTTGTTCTGAAATAGGACTATTTAGAAGTCAGATTTGTGGTCGCTATGACGTACATGTCACGACTTTATGTGGTCATATATAAGCCTGTTTAATTTGACGTCTTTACGACGTTTATTTTTACTTTATTTTTAATATTATTATTTAATTTTGACAACATATTGTAATTAATAGAATTATAATCACACGAAGATAAATATATATATATATATATATATATATATATATATATATATATATTATTAATGCAAAATGATTTTATATATATATATATATATATATATATATATATATATATATTGTTTTTTATTTAATATTTTTTTATTAATGCAAAATGATTTTTAAAATTAAAAAAAATGTGAAATAAATCATTTTAATACGTATTTTTATTTATTATTTATCGTCATCCGTCATCGTCACCGAAATCTGCGAATATAAGCTGATTGGCACACCCAGAAATAGGAAATCCGTGATGATATTTGTTTTATTTATTTAAAACATTTTTACATATATACATATTTAATAATGAATGTGAAGCAGAAACAATTTCTAACTGTTGAAGTACAAAAATTAAAGTATATATTGAAAATTTTAATTTATAAAATTGTAAACAAAATATAATTGCTTTAAAAAGTAAATTTTAACCCTTACAAGAAAAGTTATTAGAAGAAAATGTATAAATAAGGGATCTTGCGTTTTGTATTTACAACTTTCTTCTAAAATTAATAGTAATTACTGCAAAATAAAATAAGAAAAAAGCATTGTTCTATACAACAAGTTTCCAAATATATCCTCCATGAACAAAATAATAAAATGCAGCACGGCACCAAAATGGCTACTGATGCCTATGCTTAGTAGGTAAACATTGGCAAACATAAACATAGCGATTGATGTTAAAATGCAACGGTTAATTATTGTTTTATTAATGTTTGCATACAATGAATATTTTTTTACATTGGAGAAGAAAGTGTCCTGTCTCAAAAAATGCTAACACACAGGAAGAATTACAAACTTATGAAAGTGTAAATGTATGTCAATAATATAAGTGGGAGTAGGTCACAGAAACAAACGATAACATTTGTGACCAATGTTTTTGTTTTTTTATGGAAAAGGTATGTAAAATGTAACATTTTTATATATATATATATATATATATATATATATATATATATATATATATATATATATATATATATATACTTATATTGTAGACGATATATTCTTACAGGTTTAACGAAAATTATTTGCAACCCTAGTATATAGAAAATGATGAAGTCATAATATTATGTACACACTGCACTTGTAGCAGAATTGAAAGAAACATATAGCCATGTTTATCGCCTCATGTTCTGAATCAACTTCAAAAATTAAACCAATGTCCCTAGTAGAAGAAATTATTTTTTCTATATTAAAATCAAATTATGAAATTGTTGATACTGTAAAACAAGACATTCCAGTAACAAAGCAAAGCAAAATTTACTCAGAGTAAGTGATTAATTATTTATTTCATAATAATTCCAAAAATAAAATACTCTGAAACCAACTTGTTGAGAGCGAATAGTACTGAAAAAAGGGATCAAAGTAGCAGTATCATCTCGTAGCAGGAAAGAGATTTTTGACAGATAAAATTTGTGTGTAAAATATGTTATTGTGATGTAAATCTGTAAAGATAATTGTAATTGTGTGCATTTAGATGATTAATAGTGTAAAACGAGTTAAATAAAGGTATTTGATTGAAAGGAAATAACATAACATGCTGTTATACAGTAACCTTAACCAATAAATTTGTTACTGATATAAACACAACTAGTTTATAAATCTAATAAGAATATACAGAGTGAGTCTGGGAAGACGCCTCTCCACCCCTTAACTTTTTCATTATAAGAAAAAAAAAAATCTGTTGTGGCCAGCACAATACCTTCCGTCAATCCTGTGTATAATGTATAAATTCCATACATAATTTTTCTTGCAAAAGATTCTAAATTTACAGTAAAATTATTTCATAAACAAATTATTCAAATTGCACTTGACACTGACATCTTCCTCTTTAGCTTTTCCTATTCGTTAGGGGGTCCCTATTTTTGCGTGCCGTTCTCATTCAGTTATTTTTCCGCAATATAGTCCTTCCATCTTATCTTTGGTCTTCCTCTGTTTCTTCAACCTCCTATTGCTAAACTACTCATTCTTGTTCAAATATAATTCTTCATTTCTCCTCATGACATGTTTAAACCAATGTAATCGTCTTTCTTGTATCTTTCTAGAACCTTGTAACACTAGAGTTTTCTTACCGTATCTTTCCGTGTCTACCCCAATATCTACTTCAACATCCTCATCTCTCCAACATTAATTTATTTTTATTGATACTGACATCTGACAATTTGAATTATATGAATATATTAGTAGTTTCCATGTTTAGCAAAGCTGGCTGAATTATAAAATTTAATTTCTTTAAAATCCTTTAACTCTGTATCTAATGAATATGAAGTATAAAATGTAATCAAATCGTATAGAGAATAATATATTCTTTAAGTTATAATAACGTTAAATGTCAATAAATCAAATTTAACTGTTAAATCTTCAAATAAGGCTACTTCCGGTTCACCAATTATAACCAAAATCTAATCACTTGTTCTTCTGGATGTAATCTTGTGTTTGGACGAGACGAGACATTCTCGAATCTCGTCTCGTCTCGTCTCGAAATTTCTCGTCTCGCCTAGACGAGAAATCTTTTTGAACTTACGAGACGAGACGAGAATTAAATATCGAGATTCTCGACAATTATTCCGAGATTTCTCGACTTTTCTTATTTTAAAAAATCTGTTGTGGCCAGCACAATACCTTCCGTCATTCTCGTGTATAATGTATAAATTCCATAATTTTTCTTACAAAAGATTCTAAATTTCCAATACAACAACAAACTATTCAAATTGCACTTGACACTGGCACCTTCTTCTTCTTTAGCATTTCCCATTCGTTAGGGGTCGTTATTTTTGCATGTCGTTCTCATTCAGCTCCTTTTCTCTCAAATCTTCCGCAATACAGTCCTTTCATCTTATCTTTGGTCTTCCTCTGTTTCTTTAACGTCCTATTACTAAACTATTCATTCTTGTTCCAATATAATTCTTCATTTCTCCTCATGACATGTTCAAACCAATGTAATCGTTTTTCTTGTATCTTTCTAAAAACTTGTAATACTAGAGTTATTTTCTTACCGTATCTTTCCGTGTATTCCCCAATATCTACTTCAACATCCTCATATCTGCCACACTAATTTACTTTTTATTGATACTGACATCTGTCAATTTGAATTATATGAATATATTACTAGTTCCCAAGTTTGGCATAGCTGGCTGAATTATAAAATTTAATTTCTTTAACTCTGTATCTATTGAATAAGAAGTATAAATTGCAATCAAATCGTATAGAGAATAATATATTCTTTAAGTTATAATATCGTTAAATGTCAATAAATAAAATTTAACTGTTAAATCTTCAAATGAGACTACTTCCGGTTGACCAATTGTAACCAAAATCTAATCAGTTGTTCTTCTGGATGTAAACTTGAAGAATACGAAAAAATTATAATTTTGGAATCGTGGTATTGAAGTTATGGAATCCGGAAGTTTTGTCACACACACACACACACAGACACACGGACACACAGACACACATACATACAGACATCATAGTAAAAAATGGTAAAATCGTATTATATGGACCCTAAAACATGCTTATTCAGTAAAAACTCATCATTGAATTTTTTGACCAAAGACAATACCTTCCTTACCTACAGGTGACGGAAGGTAAAAAGGTTCACATAAAAGTTTTATTATTTTAAATATACAATTTCATGGCAGATGTAGATATATTTTATATAGTCAGATTTAGAAGATACATCTATCAACTTTTATTTTTTAAATAGCAACCTTATTTTACTAAAATATAAACCGCCATTTTTTTTGTCTTTTTAACTATGTATTAGTATTTATTAATGCATTTGAAAAACTTCGAGAAAAATGAGATAATTGAGAGATATGAGAAATATTTTTTTTCAAATATAGGTGGCTATGTAAAATAAAAAATAAATACATAAATAAGTAAATAATAAGTAAAAGTAAGAAATAATAAATAACTAACTAACAATTATATACCTTGTTGATATTAATATTGTTACATTTTTTACCTTCCGTCACCTTTAGGTGAGGAAGGTATTATCTTTGGTCAAAAAATTCAATGATGAGTTTTTAGTGTATAAGCATGTTTTAGGGTCCCTATAATGCGATTTTACCATTTTTACGATGATGTCTGTATGTATGTATGTGTGTCTGTGTGTGTGTCTGTGTGTGTGTGACAAAAGTTCCGGATCCCATAACTTCAATACCACGATTATAATTTTTTCATATTCCTCAAGTTTACATCCAGAAGAACAAGTGATTAGATTTTGCTTATAATTGGTGAACCGGAAGTACCCTCATTTGAAGATTTAACAGTTAAATTTGATTTATTGACATTTAACGTTATTATAACTTAAAGAATATATTATTCTCTATACGATTTAATTACATTTTATACTTCATATTCAATAGATACAGAGTTAAAGAATTTTAAAGAAATTAAATTTTATAATTCACCCAGTTATGCTAAACATGGAAACTATTAATATATTCATATAATTAAAACTGACAGATGTCAGTATCAATAAAAATAAATTAATGTGGCAGAGATGAGGATGTTGGGGAAAACACGGAAAGATACGGTAAGAAAATAACTCTAGTATTACAAGTTTCTAGAAAGATACAAGAAATATGATTACATTGGTTTGAAAATGTCATGAGGAGAAATGAAGAATTATATTGGAACAAGAATGAATAGTTTAGTAATAGGATGTTGAAGATGCAGAGGAAGACCAAAGATAAGATGGAAGGACTGTATTGCGGAAGACTTGAGAGAAAAGGAACTGAATGATAACGACACGCAAAAATAGCGACCCCTAACGAATGGGAAAAGTTAAAGAAGAAGATGTCAGTGTCAAGTGCAATTTAAATAGTTTTTTTATGAAATTTTACTGGAAATTTAGAATCTTTTGCAAGAAAAATTATGTATGGAATTTATACATTCATACACAGGATTGACGGAAGGTATTGTGCTGGCCACAACATTTTTTTTTTATTTTCACATAGTCACCTATATTTGAATAAAAATTATTGCCCATATTTCCCAATTATCTTATTTTTCTCGATTTTTTTCAAATAAACTATTACATCGTTGAAAAGAGAGAAAAATGGCGGTTTACATTTTAGTAAAATATTTATAAGTTGCTATTTAAAAAATTACAGTTGATAGTCATATCTTGTAAACCTGACTTTATAAAAAATATCTATACCTGCCATAAAATAGTATATTTAAAATAATAAAACTTTTATGTGACCCACTTTTTTCCATTACTTATAATAAAAAAGTTAAACGGGGGGGGGGGGCGTCTCCCAAGATTCACCCTGTATAGTTCTCCAAGGAACTATTCCTGGGTAAAGATAAACTAGATTTTTGTTCCGCCCATTCTGACAAATTCAGTAGTGTCGCTTGCTTAGTTTTTGCGCGGGTACATAAGATACTACGGTTATTTTATTATTATAAAAATATATGTTCCAATAACAGCATTAAAAAATTAAAAATAAATCAACTGGTAAGTTTATTAACAAATGTAAAACCAAATATGTGTAAGATAAGATACTGACACAATGTCAGTGTCATTGACACTGACAGGAAACAGCATTATTCGTACGGCTATGAATCAAGGTAATGTATCTGAATTAATATATAAACTTACGTTACAGCGAAAGCATTATTAACAACGAGCATCGTTTTAAAATGGAATGTCCTAACTTAGTCGAAACAATATAAATTTTTGAAAGACAAGCGTGTTATATCCATCCTTATCGCACACGCTTAAAGCCTTTGTAAAGGACGATGATAAATGTATGCAAATTTGTTAATTCGTTCATGATACAGATGACCTTGATCGGACATAATTCAAAAATTTTACTGTACATTTAATATTTTATTATTTTTGTCATACAATATATATATATATATATATATATATATATATATATATATATATATATATATATATATATATATATATATATATATATATATATATATATATACAGGACGGAAACGAACTTTATGTCATAAATTTAAGGGTGAGTAGTATGACATGTGTAGATTACGAAACTGAAAGATTTTTTTTTAAATTCGAAAAACGAAAATTCGACTTTTCTTAAGGAAACTTTTTTTTACTGCTGTTTTAATTCATATTTCATTAGAAATATGGTTATCAAAAATACATTCAAAATTAGTTGTATAAGGTATTATTCTTAATAATTAAATTAAATAGCATTTTTAACGAAAATAATTGTGTAACAGATAAAATAATGCAAATGCGTTGCCAGTGGTCCAGTGGTACCCAAAATGTTGGTTTCATGAAAACTACCCTTAAATATGCGAATTTTAAAAAAATTCTTTCTCTTTCGTAATCTACATATGTCATACTACTCACCCTTAAATTTATGACATTAAGTTCGTTTCCACCCTGTATATATATATATATATATATATATATATATATATATATATATATACAGTGCGCGATGACGTCATCAGAAAAAAATTTAAATGACAACATAGATTTTTAGTAGTGAAATCCGATAGTGTTTTTTCCTCTCTTTATGATTATGTAAATAAATCATAACTTATAAAACATGAAAAACGAAAAGTTTTAAACTGAAAAATGAAATATGAGTTCTGAAAGATTTTATAATAATTTGAAAAATGAAAAATAAAGCAAACAAAATTAACACTATTAAATTAAATGAATGTGAATGAATTAAATGAAAATAAAGCAAACAAAATTAACACTATTAAATTAAATGTTCAAAATGCCATCCGATGGTGTACTAGGTTGATTTGGGTATTTTGCATTAAACATATCACACACTTCTTCTTGGGATCTTGTAAGGTTCCCACAACCATTAAAATTTCTATTCGTTGCCTTATTGTTAAATCCGCCATGGCCTTGATAATTAAGAAGATTATTATTAAAATTCAATAATAAACTACAATATTTATGTCTAGAGAGTTGAAGATTAACAGAATAATTGAATGAAACAGTTTGCTACATTTGAATTTTTTATCGAGGTAGGTATCTTGATAATTCATTATTATTAAATGTTCAACTCGATTTTTCTCAGAATTTTTGTTATGCAACGTTATGATTTATTTACATGATCATAAAGAGAAAAAAAAACACTATCGGATTTCACTACTAAAAGTCTATGTTGTCATTTAATTTTTTTTGTGATGACGTCATAACTGAAAAACAAATGAAAGTCGGAAGATGAATCGTACATATTAATGTGTATTTTTAAAAATTAAAATCGACGTGTTTCAGCGTTTTTATAAAAACCGGCTGAGTTCGGCTTTTTTTTGATATTCCACACTTTAATCGCACACTGTATATATATATATACCGGGTGATCATTTGAAAACTTCCCACCTTGAATAACTCTTTAATTAATAAAATTATCAAAAATCACTAAAACAGGTCAATGTTATTTTGGAGGGGCACATTTAATAACCTATTCCAATCAGTTGGGAAACTTTCACCCTCCCCTCCAGCCACCCCCGCCCCAAAATTTTAAATGGCACTACCCCATGTGTGATACATCATTTTAAAGGTTGTAAAATTCTCAATATTTTAAAGCAAAGAAAATTAAAATCGGCTGAGCCGTTCATGAATTAGAGACAAAAATGTATGCCCATTTTGAGTGGTTGATCAAGCCATCTACCTACGTTTTGCTTTGAAACAAAAGAATGTGCGTCGTACAAGTTCAAAGTGTCAAGTGTTGTAGAATTCAGGAATTAAATATCGCCGCTTCAGATAACTTTAGATTACTTTGATTTGGGGTAGCGTTTGTGCCAATTGTGTCACCGAAATGACATACACTTTAGAAGAGAGAATTGAAATAATTTTCATTTATGGAGCTGAAAATCAGTGTGCTTGACGTACACTTTGAACTTGTACGACGCACGTTCTTTTGTTTCAAAGCAAAACGTAGGTAGATGGCTTGATCAACCACTCAAAATGGGCATACATTTTTGTCTCTAATTCATGAACGGCTCGGCCGATTTTAATTTTCTTTGCTTTAAAATATTGAGAATTTTACAACCTTTAAAATAATGTATCACACATGGGGTAGTGCCATTTAAAATTTGGGGGGGGGGTGGCTGGAGGGGAGGGTGAAAGTTTCCCAACTGATTGGAATAGGTTATTAAATGTCACCCTCCAAAATAACATTGACCTGTTTTAGTGATTTTTGATAATTTTATTAATTAAAGAGTTATTCAAGGTGGGAAGATTTCAAATGATCACCCGGTATATATATATATATATATATATATATATATATATATATATATATATACAGGGTGATCACGCGAGAATGAACCAGCAATTATCTCCGTTATCTTCAAATAAACGAATTTACTATAGACAATATGGGCAATAAGATGTATTAAGAAGCGTTCTGTTACTTCCGGTTCTGGAGTATGTGATACCAACTTTGAAATTTCAAATGGAACATACTATATTTTTTTATATTTTTGAAAAGTACATAAAATTTGCTTTACAATGGTAGTAAATTAGTAGTACATTGTATTATTAAAAAAATAAAATGGCAGAGGTGTGAAATATGAATATATTAAATGAATTTAAATCAAGTGTGTGAGATTTTCACAGATGATGATATTTTTTGAGATAAATTCATTTATATGACGTAACCTAGGCAACAAATCCAATAAAACAAAATTCCACACTTTTTTGACTTATTTTGTAAAATATTTCAAACGTCCGCCATTTTACTTTTTAATAATACAACGTTCTACTTATTTACTATCATTGTAAAGCAAATTTTATGTACTTTTCAAATATATAAAAAACTATGGTATGTTCCATTTGAAATTTCAAAGTTGGTATCACATACTCCGGAACCGGAAGTAATAGAACGCCTATTGATACGACATCTTATTGCTCATATTGTCTATAGTAAATTTGTTTATATAAAGATAACCGCTATCTCGCTTAATAACGGAGATAATTGCTGGTTCATTCTCGCGTGATCACCCTGTATATATATATATATATATATATATACAGGGTGGAAACGAACTTAATGTCATAAATTTAAGGGTGAGTAGTATGACATATGTAGATTACAAAACAGAAAGATTTTTTTTTAAATTCGCATATTTAAGGGTAGTTTTCATGAAGCCAACATTTTGGGTACCACTGGACCACTGGCAACGCATTTGCATTATTTTATCTATTACACAATTATTTTCGTTAAAAATGCTATTTAATTTAATTATTATGAATAATACCTTATACAACTAATTTTGAATGTATTTTTGATAACCATATTTCTAATGAAATATGAATTAAAACAGCAGTAAAAAAAAGTTTCCTTAAGAAAAGTCGAATTTTCGTTTTTCGAATTTAAAAAAAAATCTTTCAGTTTCGTAATCTACACATGTCATACTACTCACCCTTAAATTTATGACATAAAGTTCGTTTCCACCCTGTATATATAGGATGTTCATTTTTAAGTGGCTACCATTGCGATCTCGAAAACTAGAAGAGATACGAAGTTGGTTAAATTAGCAAAGAATCTCTATTTTACATAGGTATATAGGTATTTCAAAGATGTACTGAAAAAAGATATTCAACCAGTGGTTCTCAAAATATGAATACCAACTTTTTTATTTTAAATAGAAACATATATTTTTTTATTTGCTCATTCAATAGAGCTCGTTATTCTGAATCCAACGATATAAAATTTTCATACCCTTACATAACAAAAGTTTTGAAAATCGAAAAAGCAATATTAATATATATATATATATATATATATATATATATATATATATATACATATATATATATATATATATATATATATATATATATATATATATATATATACAGGGTGTTCATTTTTAAGTGGCTACCATTGCGATCTCGAAAACTAGAAGAGATACGAAGTTGGTTAAATTAGCAAAGAATCTCTATTTCACATAGATATTTCAAAAATATACTGAAAAAATCTGATGTGGCCAGCACAATACCTTCCGTCAATCCTGTGTATTATGTACAAATTCAAAATAATGTTACTGCACGCGCCCATACATAAATTGTCTTGCAAAAGATCCTATATTTCCAGTAAAGTTATTTCATTAACAAACTATGCAAATTGCACTTGACACTGACATTTTCTTCTTCTTCTTTAGTTTTTCCCATTCGTTAGGGGGTCGCCATTTTTTATTTTCTTCTGCCACTCATTTTTGTTTTGCGTGTCATTCCTCATTCAGTTCCTTTTCCCTCAAGTCTTCTACAATACAGTCTTTTCATCTTATATATGGTCTTCCTATGTTTCTTCCACCTTCTATTAATATATTCATCTCTCCTCATGACATGTTCAAACCAATGTAATCGTCTCTCATATATCTAGAAACTTCTAACACTAGAGTTACTTCCCTTATTCTTTCATTGATTTACATTTTATTGATACTGACATCTGTCAATTTGAATTACCTGAAAATATTAGCAGTTTCCATGGTTAAGTTAGCATAGCTGGCTGAATTATGAAATTTATGTGAAATTTATTATTTGTATTCTTCTTTAACTCTATATCTGTTGAATAACAAATATAAAATGCAATCAATCGTATAGATAATAATATATTCTTTAAGTTATAATAACATTTAACTGATTTTTTCAAGAAAAACTGTTAAAATCTTCAAATGAGGGTACTTCCGGCCGACCAATTATAACCAAAATCTAAACAGGTCTGCATATGGTTGTAAGGAAGAGGAATACGCAAGAATTGTAATTTTTGGAATTCTAGTATTGGAGATATCGTCCACGAAAAAGCGGTCACATACACACACACATACACACACACACACACACACACGCACATACGAACACACACACACACATACAGACATCATCGTAAAAATAGTAAAATCGTATTGTAAAGACCCTAAAACGTGCTTATTCAATGAAAACTCACCACCGAATTTTTTGACCAAAGACAATACCTTCCTTACCTAGAGGTGACGGAAGGTAAAAAGAAATTCAACCAGTGGTTCTCAAAATATGGATACCAACTTTTTTATTTTTATTTGTGCATTCAATAGAGCTCTTTATTCTGAATCCAACGATATAAAATTTTCATACCCTTACATAACTAAATTTTCGAAAAAAAAATTAATAAAGTTTTGAATTACTTCCCCTTGATGATATTAATTAGAGTGCCATGAATGAAAAAAGTGAATATTCTGTTTATTGCTACTTTTGTCAAATGAGAAATTGTTCTTCATAATAATTTTGAGCAGTTTTTATAAACACTAAATCATTTAATTGAAAATAAAGTTTTTTTTTAAATATGTTCACTTTTTGCATTCATGGCACTCTAATTAATATCATATTTAGGAAAAATTAATTCGAATTCTGGATTATGTATGTAATTCGAAACTTTTTTTCGAAAATTTTGTTATGTAAGGGTACCTATGAAAATTTTATATCGTTGGATTCAGAATAAAGAGCTCTATTGAATGAGCAAATAAAAAATATATGTTTCTATTTAAAATAAAAAAATTGGTATCCATATTTTGAGAACCACTGGTTGAATTTCTTTTTTCAGTTTATCATTGAAATACCTATGTGAAATAGAGATTCTTTGCTAATTTAACCAACTTCGTATCTCTTGTAGTTCTCGAGATCGCAATGGTAGCCACTTAAAAATGAACAGCCTGTATATATATAAATAAATTGTTTATTTTTCCTTGTAATTTCACTTCCCTATTTAAGTTATTTTCAGAATATATCCGAGGTCTATCTAGACGTAGAAATAACATCTTAAAAATACAACGAAATAACGTTTTGAAATGACGTCGAAATAACGACTTAAAATGACGTCGAAACGTCTTAAAATGACCTCGAAACAACGTCTTAAAATAACGATGTACAGCTCCACGCCGAAATGTCTCCAGGGCCCTGTTTCATAAAAATTACTAGTCGACAAGTTACAAGTTATAAGTGACAAGTGTACAAGTGACAAGTTCTAGTAATTTCTGTTTCAAAAATAATTTTTGACTACTTGTCAGTTTTCCAATATTACTAGTGAATTTTTACAAGTTGACAAGTTTGAAACCATAGTTTCATAGTGAATGTAATATTTTTAATCACATTAAAAAGTATGCGTTTTGAAATAATTTAATTTAATTTTGTCAACATTTTGATATTCAACCCTTGCAATCAAAGAAAGTTAAGCAGGCAAAATTATAATTAATTGTAATTATATTTAGTATGGCAAAAAATTCTATTAAATTGGCGTTTCTTCGCGAAATTAAGGAACATAAATACATCCTATTTGGCGCTTTTTCCACAAATTTAACAAAAAATATGAAATGTGAAAAATGGAAATTAATCCATGAATTTGCTGTTTCGCACGCATTAATTTCAAATGAAAAGGACTGGCAATATTGCCAGGATACATTATGGCCAAATTTAAGAAAAAGGACACTAGTAAATGCTTTTGTTACAGTCTCACTTTGCAGTATAATAAACCATTTTCTTAATTTCAACAAACTCAGTTTCATATTTTCTTTTAAAAATTTAATTAGATTAATTAATTTTTTAATATTGGAATAATTGCTCTCTTTTAAATATTACTATTGAAAAGTATTAAATTACGAAGTAGTTGCTAAACATACTTTTTTATATTTAATGTTCAGGCTAAAGTGGATAATGCAAAGAAAACTGGCTCCGCAGGAGCAACAGATTGTAAAATTAACGAAATTGATAATGCAGTGCTCGACATTTTGGGGAAAGATTCCCCGGCCGTTCCTCTTTTGAATCACTGGACCACATTTCTAATATTGCAAAAGAAAATTGCTATAATTAATTGTCATAAAAAAATTCAATTGTCAACTTGTAATTTTCAAATGACCAATCTTTCATTCGTGGTTACTGTTCACTTGTAAAATACTAGTAGTAAAAACCAGAAAATATTTTTTGAAACGCTACACTTGTAAACTGCAAAAATATACTTGTAGAAACGGACTAGTTTACTTGTCACTTGTAATTTACACTTGTAGGTTTTTGAAACAGAAACTTGTCAAATTATTAGTTTGACAAGTTCTACAGTGGTAATTTACAAGTGTAGAAGTTTTATGAAACAGGGCCCAGAACGTCTACGTGACGTAAATTAGGACGTCACTGTGACGTCGATTTTCGGATCATTTGTGTAGTCCTGTAACAGCTTTTGTGAGGTCATTTCGAGTGAACATAGTATTCTGTACTTATTTATTATTTATTCATTTTGTTCACTAATATACAAACAAATGCATAAATATACTTGAATGAATAATCAATAAAAATAATAAAAGTAACAGAAACATTGCAGGCTATTTTTTTACTAAACATAATAAATTTATATTGAACGCTGACTCTTAAAAATTAAATAATTGAATAAAATGTACAATTCAATATTTTTATATTTGCCGTTTTAGTTCCGCTTTACGTAAGTTATTTTTTAATTGTACCACAATAAATGTATGTAAAAGAAAACATGATTTATAAATCGTTACGATACAATGGAACATCGATATATCGATACAACAGTATACCCAGTATACAGGGTGTTTGGCGTAAGTCCGGCACCACGAATATTTCGTTTATTTTGAGAGATACAAAAAAATGTTAATAAGCAAAGTTGAACTAGACAAAGGGGCTCATAAGATGATCATAGCAGAAATTTTATCACTTTCGGTTTTAGCGGAAATGGGTACAACTTTAAAACTAGCCTAGGGAATCGGTATTTTTATATTTTTTTTCAGAATGTACATAAAATTTGCTTCACAATGATACCAAATTATCATAGTTTTACTTTCACCATTTCAAAATGGCAACCGTCTATTCTCAAAATATGTATTAATAAAATTCCATACAAAATAAAACATAGCAAGCTATGAAAACAATTTTATTATCTTATAACAAAAGAAAAAAAGAAATTAAAAAAAATAGGCGTGAGGTATTATTTTTTAATTTTTTAGCATGTTCACAACGATACGAAACAGTAAATGTGAAAAACTACAAATGCTCAATATGGCCGCCGTTATTTTCTATACATTTTCTTATACGTAATAAAAACTTTTATTACGTTTTCTGGGATATTCTCATTAATTTCTCTAACAGTCGCTCTAACTTTTATTTCTAAATTTTCCAAAGTAGTTGGAGGTGTTCGGTATACTGTATCTTTCAAATAACCCCAAATAAAGTAGTCCAGTGGCGTAAGGTCAGGAGATCGTGCCGGCCAAGGATTTGGAGAATTTGTTCCAATCCAATTATCTTCATATTTTTCATTTAAATAGGCCACTACATTTCTTGCATTATAAGCTGGCGCTCCATCTTGTTGCAACCACATGCCAATGGTATTGACATTAGGTAAGTCGTCCAGCAGATCTTAAACTTCATTTTGTGAAAATAGTAAATACCTTTCTGCTGTCAGAGTACCTTGAAATATAATAGGGTCAACAATTCTGGTCCCAATTATTCCCAGCCAAACATTAAAACCAAATCTTTCTTGATTGAACTTCTTGATGTTAGGTACGGCTTGACGTATAGATTTGGCTCCTCATTTGTAATTGATTTTGCTAGCTTCTTCAAAGTTTTCGTTTATGTGATTCATACTGTTGTGTTCGGCATTTGGTGATCTTTATTGTTACATATTTTGTATCTTCAGCTTTTTTCTCTGGGGTGAGTTTCTTTTATGTTTATTATTCTTTGTGTTAATTTTTTTGGCTACTTAGAAACGTGGTTTATTTGTTTGTTGACGCCTGTTCAATTAAGTAGCGTGCTCAGTCGTTTGCATCTTTAAGACATATATACTGGGTGTTTGACAAAAGTATATATACAGGGTGTTTTTTTTCTTTACTTTTTTTTTTTTTGATCTAGTACCTTCTTCAATCTTTTTCGTTTACATCTGCAATGGATATTAAATGCAACTGCTGCAAAAAAAGTATTGAGGAAAACAGATCTATAACATGTTGTATATGTAAGAAGAGCTAAAGTATTTCATGTGTAGATAATATTACTACAGCTGATGCTCGAAAAATTAAGTCGGGCATTGGAGGACTGAAATGGGACTGTACTAATTGTTCTCAATTCGGTGATGATATCAGCAGCCTTAAGGCTTTAATACTTTCACTACAGCAAGATATTTTAGAACTTAAAAATTCTAAAACGAACCCTACTGATTTATCATCCCTAATTGCAACTGAAGAAATTATCAGTGAAATTTCAGAAAGAGAAAAGCGCTCGCATAACTTTTTAAATTTTGGCGCCAATGAAGCTGAATCCACGAAAGAACAGCAAAAGGATATTGATAACACTCTAGTAAAAGACATCATGACTGAATTAGGGGTAGAATGTTCAATCTTAAATTCTTACAGGCTTGGACGTTATGATCCTACCTCCTCCCGTTCTCGGCCTTTAAAAATTGAATTATCGTCCCCTAATGACATTAACAAAATGTTTCGGAACATTAAAAAAATTAAAAATTGCGGAAAATGGCCTAGTTTATCAATCTCTAGAGATCGTACGCGTAAGCAGATCGCTTTCTACAAATATGTAAAAGCCGACTTAAATGCGAGACTGCAAAAAGGCGAAACGAATTTAACCATCAAATATGTAAATAATGTTCCCCGTGTAGTGTCCACTAAATCGGAAAACTAAAATTGCCCAACAGCTCTGTGTCTTTGTCTTTAGAATGTCTATATCAAAATACTAGGGGTTTAAATTCTAAGTCTCATTTATTTTATACTAACTGTTTGTCTTCGTCGTTCAACATAATTGTCATCACCGAATCTTGGTTAAATGATTCAATGCAAAATTCTGAGTTATTTCCTACACATTATAATGTCATTCGATCAGATAGAAATTTTTCTTTGTCAAACCGTTCAAAAGGCGGTGGAGTTTTAATCGCATTTTTGAATGATATAAATTATAATATTCTTGACTTGTCAGAAATTAAAAATTTGACTCCCATTATAGATATCGTTGCATGTAAATGCCACTTTAATAACTTGTCCTTTATTATCTGTGCCGTCTACATTCCACCAAATATAGATATTGATAATTTCAATACATTTCTTGAGGCACTGGAATTGATGTTCAACGATGAACGAGTACTTATTCTAGGAGATTTTAACTTACCTGATTTATATAATGATTCAGTTAATTGCTCAAAATCTTCCATGTTTAAAAACTTTATTAGTTCTGTAAATCTCACGCAACTCAATAATGTACTCAATTTTTATTCAAACAAACTAGACCTAGTATTAACTAACTTTTTAGAATCCATCGTGGTTGAGCGATCCGATTTTTCTGTAGTCCCTGAAGATAGATACCATCCAACATTATCTGTCCAATTTAATATTATGTCTTCTACTTGCAATAATAAATTTCCGTTGGCGGTAAATACTCGCTATAATTTTCGTAAAGCTAATTTTAACCAGCTTTATGAAAATATTTGTAATATAGACTGGTCTTTCTTAAACGACATCCAAGATGTGAACGTCGCACCCGATGCGTTTTATAATACGTTATATACAACTTTTGACAAATCAGTTCCGCAGTCTTCATATGCTGAATCCCGATTTCCATCCTGGTTCACCAAAGAAATTAAGTTTAACATCAAGACTAAAATTTATTTTAGGAAAAAATTCATTAAATTCAAACAGCAGCATTATCTTGAAGAATTTAAAAGACTACGTAAACTAATTAAATATCAAATTAATGAGGCCTACAAAGCTTATATTACCTCAGTAGAAAACAATATTAAAACTAATCCATCCGATTTCTGGAAGTATGCTCATGTAAAACAAGAAACTACAAGAATTCCGGGTAAACTCCATGATGATGTTGAAACATTTGATAGCCCTCAGAAAATAGTCGATGCTTTTGCTTCTTCTTTTGTTCATTTTTTTTTTCAGCTAGCTCTACCTACAATAATAACAATTCAGAAAATTCCTACTACCCTTCATTCACAATGAATTTAATTTCCGATGACGAAATAACATCGATTATGTCAACTTTTAAAACAAAGTTTACAGCTGGAGAAGATATGATTCCGGGTTTCTTAATCAAAGATGCCCGTTTTGTTCTCTCAAAACCACTTGCTTTTATCATAAATTTGTCAATTAGTTCAAGTACTTTTCCTGAAAGATGGAAGAAAACTAGAATTACACCGGTTTTTAAAAAAGGTGACAAATTTCATATTAGTAACTATAGACCATCTATCTTAAACAATTTTGCAAAAATTCTTGAGATATCAATATATAAAACAATTTATAGACACACTAGCCTGTACATTTCAATAAACCAACATGGTTTTATGAAAGGCCGATCAACCATTACTAACTTGGCTTGTCTCTCTCAATATGTTGCTGAAACTCTTGATAAACGTGGACAAGTAGATGTGATCTATACCGATTTTTCTCGAGCATTTGACTCTATAGTCCATGGTATTTTGCTATCCAAAATAAGTACTTTTGGTGCATCTCCGGCTTTAGTTCAGTTATTATATTCTTATTTGAATAACAGAATTTGCTATGTGTATTATAATGGTTATTCTTCAATGAACTTTACAGCTACGTCTGGAGTCCCCCAGGGTTCCAATTTAGGTCCGTTGTTATTTGTTTTATATATCAACGAACTTCTATCTTTATTTAATTGCCATTCACTTGCATATGCTGATGACTTAAAGTTATTCACATCAGTGAACTCTGTTAATGATGCAAAATTGCTACAAGAAGACATTAACATGATGACTATTTGGTGCCAAAATAATAAACTTAGCTTAAATATAGAGAAATGTTGCATAATTTCTTATACACGCAAAATTAATACTATACGTTATCTTTATCAAATTCGTGGTTCAACTCTTGCTAATGTAACATCTGTTCGAGATTTAGGCGTCACTTTCTGTTCAAACTTCATGTTTTCTGATCATTTAAACAATGTGGTACGTGATGCGAATAGAATGTTGAGTTTCATTATTAGAATCACTCATTTTTTCCAAGATGTTAATGCAATTAAATCGCTATACTTTGCATATGTTCTTAGTAAATTAGAATATGCAAATTTAATTTGGTATCCTTACTATGCGTATCAGCAGTTGGCACTTGATCGTATTCACCGTAGATTTTTGAAATTTTTGTCGTACAAATTAGATAGGATCTATCCGGTTCGAGGTACGGATCAACTGTCCCTCCTTCAACGCCATGGTATGCCGGAGAGAGATGAGTTGCGCAAAGTTCCTTCGGCTCCTGCTACGTGGAGAAGTTGATGCCCCTCTCCTTTTGTCGCGTATTCAATTCCATGTTCCACGTCAGGCGTCCCGGTTTCCAAGGACTTTTCAACTTCCTCCCGCCCGGTCCGATGTGTTACGTCGTTCCCCCGTAACTATCATATGTCGAATTGCAAACATATTATTTGAAGACATTTTTTTGTAATTTTTGTAATTTACAAATTTTTATGTATATTTCTTATGTACCTATCCTAATATATTATGTTATGTATGTTTCATTCATATTGTCCTGTAAATGGTTCAGCTGTTGGGCAATAAATCATATTATTATTATTATTGATGCCTGGATGTTCTCAGTATTCTGGGATTTTCGGTTGCCCAACGTCTTACATTATTTCTGTTAAAAAGCCCATTGTTCGAAAAATATGATTCATCAGAAAATAAAATTTTATGATGAAATCTGTTATCATTCTGCCACATTTGTAAAAACCAATTGCAAAAATTTATTCTACGATCATAGTCATATTCCCTAAGAGATTGACTAATGTGCATCTTATAAGAATTAAAACTATGTTTTTTTTTAAATTTTGGATGCTCTCCAACATGATACCGGGCATTCTCTCACCGACACTTCAGGATTGTAATTAATGTAAGCTAATATTCTTTTTTCTTCTTCATCTCGATGATTATCTACTTCATTTCCTCTTCTTGCACGTCGATTTTTCAGTTTAAATGATCCATGTGTTTTCAATTTATTGAAATATTGTTTTCTCGGTTGTCGTCGGTGAGGATACCTCTCTCCATAAAGTTGAAGTGCTCTAACAGAATTTCTTTGACACTCCGAATAATAAAATCATATCAACTATTTCTTCATTTGTGTAATTCACTTGAGCCATAATTATTTAATTAATACAAGTAATTGTCACTATCACAAATGTAGGTAAATTCTTTTCTTTTGTTATAAGATAATAAAATTGTTTTCATAGCTTGCTATGTTTTATTTTGTATGGAATTTTATTAATACATATTTTAAGAATAAATGGTCGCCATTTTGAAATGGTTAAAGTAAAACTATGATAATTTGGTATAATTGTGAAGCTAATTTTATGTATATTCTGAAAAAAAAAAATATAAAAATACCGATTTCCTATGCTAGATTTAAAGTTGTACCCATTTCCGCTAAAACCGTAAGTGATACAAAATTTCTGCTATGATTATCTTATGAGCCCCTTTGTCTAGTTTAACTTTGCTTATTAACATTTTTTTTGTATCTCTCAAAATAAACGAAATATTCGTGGTGCCGGACTTACGCCAAACACCCTATATATGTTATGTACACATACATAGATATGGGTACATATTTAAAATAATTTACTTCGAATAATTCATATTCAGATCATGATACCGAACAGGCTTACTACTAAGGCCCGGTTGTACAAACTTAGGTTTATCTTAAACTTAACTGAACCTAAGTTCAGCTGAGCTGAGGTTCAACTTTACATTCTGTTGTATAAAATGAATTAAAATCAAGTTCAACTAAACCTGAGCTTAACTTGAAAACTATAAAAATAATTTACGTTGGTAATAAAAATATACGTCAAACATCATTGTAAATCACAAAATTTCATTCTATGTGACTACGCGATTAGATAATAGGTGTACTGTGTTAATATGGTAGATAATGGTAGTAAATTAGTCAAACGTAGTCAACAACGATACAATAAAACGATAAAATTCGAATAACGGATAGAGTTTCGAATGAATAACTTCATGATAAGTAAAAAACTATAGACGCCCTACTAGCATCGAAAAATTTAAAATAGAAGTGGGCGGATCACGTTTTTAGAATGATAAACCATCAAGGCAAATAATATCACAGAATGGACTTGCGAGCATAAATGAGGTAGAGACAGAAGAGAAAAGAAGTGCAAGAGACAGGAAAAAGTGGGAAAATATGGAGGAAGCCTCTGTTCAACAATGGATGGTTGCAAAAAACAAATTCTGGAATATTTAAATGTTTGTTGTACACTGGCTTGCAAAAAAATCGCGTACACCTGTTTTTTTGCTGTATTGAGTCGGTCTCGATTGTTCACTTGTCAACGTCACAAGTCAGTGTCATTAGTATCAATTAAGATGCCAAAATTATCAGAAAACGAGAAAGTTGTAATACATTCTAAGTTAGAAGAGGGGTGCTTAATCAGATCAGTAACAGAACATTAAGATTAAATAAAGTACTGGACGCTGATGAGCGATGATAAATTACTAATGTTATTTCGTTCATAATTTGTTTCAGTCGTAATTTTTACTTATTTATAATCCATTTAAAATAAATACTTGGTTGTTCTTTAATTTTTCTAGAATATATTTGTAATTTAGTAGTAACTTAGCACAATGTAGAACTTGTTCCACGATAACTAAAATAATGACATGACAGTGACAACGGTGACAACTTCATTGACAGTTGATATTAACCTATTTTAAAAAAATCGTATTTACATAGCTAAAAAAAGGTAAAAATTCGGTTACTTGATTTTTAAGGTGTACGCGATTTTTTTGCAAGCCAGTGTACCTATTATATAAAACTTAATCTACCTGTTATATATTATACTATAATTATTATATGAAGGACTATTATTTATTATCATTATTATAGCGTACGACATAGCAGGTTTAGTTACTGCCTAATCGAGCCATAAATTCTATTTTGTTAAGTGATTTTCTCGTTTTTTATACTTTTTCGAGTATTTTTAGGTTTTAAAATATTTATTATTTCTAACATATACTGAATAATCTAACACCAAATGAATTGACAACTTATTATATTTTGTGTTTTGTTACTGAAGCGACGGTTGAGCTGCGAAAATCGATAGCTCAGCAGTTGGACTTAACTTGTATAACGTTAAGAATAAAAATGGCAAATCATTGTTAAATTACTAAATAATAAAACATTAAATTGGAATAAAATTTTATTTGTAGATATTTTTGTGTAGCGAAAGGGTAGCTAACTTTAGCGCCAAATAAGGAACTTTATTGGCGTACTTGGCCAAAAAATACAAAAGTGTTTTGAATGCATAATTAATGTATGTATGTATGCTTTTTCCGTTGTGTAGGATGTGACATTTCTTTACTTATATTTTTTAAAATAAAATGCAATCAAATTCGGCAGTTTAAATTAAACCAAGCTTAAACTCTAGCGCAACACTAAACCTTTATTGTACAACTCAAGTATTTGAAAAGCTGAGATATATCAAAGGCTTAAACTCACAATGTACAATCGGGCCTTACAGTTTTCATTTAGTTTTTACCTATCTACTGTAAAAATAAAAGAAATAAAATAATATACGTGCATGAATGAGTTTGTGCATGAGGATTATAAAGCTTGAAAATAAAACCAAGCCTAATATATTTATAGCTTGAAGTATTCAAGCTAATCCAAGCTTTATTTCCATCAAGCCCAAGCCAAGCCAACATTTTAAAAAAAAGTTTGAAGTTTCAAGCTAATCCAAGCTTTTTTATTTCAAGCCAAATAGTCGGCTGCTGAGACTTTTAGGTGTGTTAATAAATCTCGGCTGCTGGGACGTCGTTTTTCATACTATTCCACATTACGCACATATTGTAACTCCAAAGTATACCGCAATACGCACATATAAAAAACCCAAAGGCGCGCTTAAGGCCCCTATATCCTCCAGGAAGGAAGTCTCCGGACACAAAAACAAATGAACATCCTTACTATAGTTTTAATCTAATCTGAACAATCATCACATGGAACTTTGTGACAGACACATAGATACGAAAACTCGCGAAGATTTAGGAAATGTAGAATATTTAAGTTTTGTGATTAATTGTGACGTCTCAGGTTTGAATTCAGCCGGATTCATTTTAAAATGTTCCTATTTAACATTTTAAAATCACACAATAGTGATATTTTCTCATTAGCTTCCAAAATCAATGAAGAGAAGTCAGATAGCGCTCTAACATCTATCTCTACTTACAGACTTCCATAGAAGATAGTTTTTTAGTGCGCCTAAAAACCTTGGGAGACAAAACTATGTTTGAATTTTTACCTTCCGTCACCTTTAGGTAAGGAAGGTATTGTCTTTGGTCAAACAATTCAATGATGAGTTTTTAGTGTATAAGCATGTTTTAGGGTCCCTATAATACGATTTTACCATTTTTACGATGATGTCTGTATGTATGTGTGTCTGTGTGTGTGTGACAAAAGTTCCGGATCCCATAACTTCAATACCACGATTCCAAAAATTATAATTTTTTCGTATTCCTCAGGTTTACATCCAGAAGAACAAGTGATTAGTTTTTGGTTATAATTGGTGTACCGGAAGTACCCCCATTTGAATATTTAACAGTTAAATTTGATTTATTGACATTTAACGTTATTATAACTTAAAGAATATATTATTCTCTATACGATTTGATTACATTTTATACTTCATATTCAATAGATACAGAGTTAAAGAATTTTAAAGAAATTAAATTTTATAACTCAGCCAGCTATGCTAAACATGGAAACTATTAATATATTCATATAATTCAAATTGACAGATGTCAGTATCAATAAAAAGTAAATTAATGTGGCAGAGATGATGATGTTGAAGTAGATGTTGGGGAAAACACGGAAAGATACGGTAAGAAAATAACTCTAGTATTACAAGTTTCTAGAAAGATACAAGAAATATGATTACATTGGTTTGAACATGTTATGAGGAGAAATGAAGAATTATATTGGAACAAGAATGAATAGTTTAGTAATAGGATGTTGAAGAAACAGAGGAAGACCAAAGATAAGATGGAAGGACTGTATTGCGGAAGACTTGAGAGAAAAGGAACTGAATGATAACGACACGCAAAAATAGCGACCCCTAACGAATGGGAAAAGTTAAAGAAGAAGATGTCAGTGTCAAGTGCAATTTAAATAGTTTTTTTATGAAATAATTTTACTGGAAATTTAGAATCTTTTGCAAGAAAAATTATGTATGGAATTTATACATACATACACAGGATTGACGGAAGGTATTGTGCTGGCCACAACAGATTTTTTAATATTAGGTATGGTTCTAACTAGTCGAGATTATATTAGGCCAAAATCAATATTATATAAATTAAAAGTGACAATAAATACATACATATTCATAGTTAATTTACTAAAATAATATTTATTTAGTTTTTTTTTTAATTTGACCCTTGTCGGTCAGTAATACATCGCTCTGAAATCTGCAGATTTGTATACCTAGCAATGGGTAATAAAATAATTTAATTTATTTCACGTAATGAATATTAAGAATTAAGTTTGGAAAGTACTACCTACTTTATTGGATGAGTTAGACAACCAGTCGACGGTATCTGAAATTCTATCCACTAAAATAAGTACGACAATAAATGAAATGTCGCAATCAAGAATACAAGTGGAAACAGAAACTGAAAAGTCTGCATTTTACTGACTCACTATACTATATAAATTCGATTTGTCATAAATGAATATAATACAAAAGTAGAAATGATAAGGATTTGAAAGATAAATCTTCCTTCACGTTTTAATTTTATTAAATTTTACGTAGGTTTCGAGCATTTAGATGCTCATCTTCGGGTACCTTTTTCTTTTTACTGTATTTTTGAATTGTTACAGAAAATATAGAAAAAATAGGCATATGAGTCTTGATTCGAAACCATCGTGCAAAATGAGCCAGATCTATGTAGGGCAGAACAATGAATATTAATACAGTTACCAGCATTATTAAATAAATAACTATATGTTTAAATTTCTTAAAAAAAAACAAGAGATATTATGGATGGCTACATCAGATTTTTACCTTCCCTATAGCAGATTTGACAGACACCAAGTATAAGTTCATATTTAACAGACGATTAAAATTATAATTTTTTCGTATTCCTCAAATTTACATCTAAAATAAGAGGTGATTTTGGTTATAATTGGCCAACCGAAAGTACCCTCATTTGAAGATTTTAAAAAAAATTCTTGAAAAAAAAAACGCAATTAAATATCATTTATTGACATTTAACGTTATTATAACTTAAAGAATATATTATTCTCTATACGATTTGATTGCATTTTATACTTCGTATTCAATAGATATAGAGTTAAAGAATTATAAATATATTAAATTTCATAAATCAGCCAGCTATGCTAACCATGGAAACTCCTAATATATTCAGATAATTCAAATTGACAGATCAGTATCAGTGAAAAGTAAATGAATGTGGCAGAGATGAGGATGTTGAAATAGATGTTGGGGAAGACACGGAAAGATACGGTAAGGAACGAAAGAACAAGGAAAATAACTCTAGTGTAAGAAGTTTCTAGAAAGATACAAGAGAGACGATTACATTGGTTTGAACATGGTATAAGGAGAGATGAAGAATATAATGGAAGAAGAATGAATAACTTGGTAATAGAAGGTTGAAGTAACAGAGGAAGACCAATGATTAGATGGAAGGACTGTATTGCGGAAGACTTGAGAGAAAAGTAACTTGAGAACGAAACGCAAAACAGAAATGAGTTGAAGAAGAAAAAAAATAGTATATTAAAGAACGAATGTCATAATTGTCATTTTATTTTGTGAGAAAAAGTTTCAGTAACGACGCAGAGCAGAGAGGCCCAACCCTTCGAAAAAAAGATTCGACAGTTATGAAATAAGTACTTTATATTATTTTTCTATTTTATTTTTTATTTTTTTCATTACCGATATCTGTGTACAAAGCAGATTGGCACACCCAGCAACGGGTAATATGCCGTAATGAAATATTTATTTATTTTATTTTATTTTCTATTTTTGTATACCATTTTTAAATTAAATTTTAGTTTCAAAATTTAGGGAATTTGTTGTCAGTTGGTGATACTAATTCAAACTCAACCTTACTTTTGTAACACCAACTATCTTTGATATTTTCTATTTCTTTCTAACTTTTATTACTATATTTCTTCTCTTCTTGTTCTTACTTTTAAATTCAAAATTACATAAAAATAAAATTCTTCACAATTTTTGTATTCGTTTCTTTACTGAGATTTAATATTTGTTGATGTTCTTGGCGAACTACCTTAAAAAAAATTGTACTATATACTATTACAACACTCGAATGAGCTATTAATGTACTCTTTGGATGCTGTAATACTTTTGTTACGGACGCAAAATAGTTACAGGCTATTGTGTACAATTCCCAATAACATTGGAGAATATGCTTAATTTATCAAACATACATATTATGAATAATCATAAGTAATATAACAAGTGATATGGACATTGCCGATTATTTTTTGACATTAATTTTAATGAGTTGTTATGGAAATGGAAATATAACGAGTGCGCAGCACGAGTTGTATTTCCTATTGCCATAACAACGATTCAAAATTATGTCAAAAAAATAATTTGGCAATGGTCATGTCACGAGTTGTATTTTGCGTGAGAATTTAACAAGCAAATGATACTCAATAAAAATAGTATTTATTTATTACAACATACATAGCTACTACAAATTAAAGATTACCACAATTAAAATTTTGTACATTGAAAGTACATTGGAAGAACATCGATTGTTCACTTGATTCAGATCTCATATTGGTGGTGTTGATATTAGATCCAGAATTCACCTTAGTGGTATTGCTGCTGTTTCTGATTCTGCTTAGGATTTCTTCGTGTCTTTTGGATTGCATGTTTAAATATGGCTTGAGAGAATTTGAACTAGTGTGTCCTGTTATTTTCATAAGTTCCTGTTCAGTAATTTCAGATTGGGCAAGGTGCGTAACTGCTGAAGATCGATGACTATGATTGGTAAATTTCTTGTTTTTAGTGTCTAAACCAATTTGTGTTGCAGATTGCTGTGTCCATTTTGACATTGTATTAATGCCAATGGGGCAATTCTTATACCAGCCTGCATCATGAGTTAACTTCCACTTGTGATTTGGCGTTAAAAACAGACGATCAGTTGTTATATGGTTACGACGTTTATCCAGCATTTTATAAAATAATCGCACAGGACAAATATCTGAATTTGTTTTATTACTAATTAACCACTTACTTTCTGAACATGATTTTGATCCTCCTTGTTTCGTTTTCGTAAAGATAGGGTTATATTCTATACGGCCCGTTTGGTTTCCAAAATTATCTTTTTCAATAACAAAATATTGAACCTTTGCATTAACACCTTCGTTGTCCCTCCACGCTAACTCTTTAGCTGCAATGAAATAGAATTTTTTTTGTAGGCCTTCCGGATTGTCTTCCGACCAATAGGTTTGTAACTGAAAATGTTCTTCAGGAGTGAAAGCATCAGAACTTTTTTTTCTATTATCAATATCTCGTTGAAGTTCTCTTCGTTTTGTATCTCTAGCTTGACGGGCAGGTAAAAATTCCAAATCCGAAAAAGGATCTATTTTTACATTATAATCCTTGAAAAAATTTTCTTCCAACATTTTTGCAGTGGCATTCCAATTAAACTTAATTACATTTTCTTTATATTCTGTACCATCCTTCTTCTTCATGTTATAAGCATAATCTCTAAGCATGTTGCAAAGCTGAATACGGGTTGTACCTTCTTCTACAGCCGTATTCATAGCAACTTCATTATTCCACACTTATTCCCGGTATAACTATTCCACCTAGTTTAAATTTAAAACTGGTTTAAAACTTCGGTATTCATAGCAACGTTATATATTTTAAACTTATTAGTTTAACTATTCCAGATAAAACATTTGGCAACATTGTATTTTTATTGTCTTTGACGTTTATGCATGAGCAAAATTAATAATTAAATTGTTTTTGTGGAAAACAGGTACGAGTAACAGGTATGTTTTGATCTTATATCTACAATTTTCTATCTTATATTAAATATTAAGCAATATTTAAATTTTTTAGTAGTATTATAAAATGACAGCAAAAAAGAAGAGATCCGAAAATTGGACGGAAGAGGAATAGAATTCGTTATTTGAATTAATTAAAATACACGGCAGACTCATAATATGTAGATAAAAATTCAAATAAAAATAAAGCCTGGAATCAAGTTTATCTTGGCATGTCATAATTATTCTCACTTTCTTAAGAATCTGAAAATTATAAAAAATGTAGATTGAATCCTTTAAAATAAATTTTACTAACCTATATCTTATATTTAATAATAAATATCCACAATCAATCTTGATGAAATTAGGTTAGGCCTGTATCGTCTGTATCCTTTGACGCGGCTAGCTGTAGCTTTAAGAGCGCACTATACTAATCATGCGCAGAACAACGCGGAAAATTTAAAATTGACAGGTCTTAAACCAACTAGTTTAACGACTTATACTCAGTACCTCTTGGTTTAAATTTATTACCTGTTGGTATAAGCTAAACCTAAACATAAAAGTGTTATGAATACGATTATTTGTTAAACCTGGTATAAAAAACAAGTTTAAAGTTATTCCGGGTATAACTATTGCTATGAATACGGCTGCTAATGTATAATTTCTTTGTTTGCAGAAATCCATAAATTGTCCCCAAGCATATTTCTTCGCCTTTTTAGTATTTTTTGGGATATTTTCTTCAATTTTGTTAGTTATCTCTATTGTAGATACATTTCCCCATCTGCAATTTTCCATTTTACACGAGTTTACACACTTTTTCTTTCTGACGTTTAAAAAACAATTGTCAATATAGCTTTCATTTACATGACAACTAGGATTTTTATTTACAGTGAAGTATAATCGCTTATTAATTTTCACTAGTGATTACAATCGGTAAAGCTTGTCGTTCATTGGCTTAATTTGAAACAAATTCGTGATTTTATTGGTTGCCACGTATGTGCGTTGAATTCTCTCCAATATTTACTGGTAATATTGATTAATTGAAATTATACAACAATTGTCTATTGTCTATATCTATAATAACTGGTAAGTAATTTCTTGGATTGCTCCTGGTTCTTTCGATCTTTCGACATCAAAAATTCTTATCCGTACCATATCACTTTTACAGTAGGATTAGGTTGCTTTTTCTGTCTTGTTTATCAAATACACCAGCGAGCGCTGGAGAATATGTAAAATGACCGATATATTTAATAAATTTCTATGTATTTATTAAATTCCCCAATATTGGAGGTGACTATAAGTAATAGTCGCTAATTATGCATGTATAATCATCGGATTAATCAAATTTACGGTGACAAACATACTGACGAAATTATTTTTTTTACTAAATGTAATGAAAATAATGAATTTAAATTATTGTTTTCGTAAATCAAAACTTTTCAGGATTGCTAGGGAGAATACATTACGAAAGTAGTTAGATTTATATTTAAAATGATTGTATACTAAGTACATAAGAGGATTTAGGATGTATGCGTTTGTAGAGGTAAACAACGCTTGGATATCAGATACATAATATTAGTTTGTATTGCAGTGAAATTTGCTTACGATGATTAACAAAAGTGTAATGCAGTATACTAACTAGATTACTAAGTTTATAGTATTGTAAAAATATAATAAATGGGACATGATTTCAGAAGATATCTGTTTTAGTTTGTAATTATCATTGTAATCCGCGAAATAATAACGCATTGGTCACAATAGAATTTCAGAATGTTTCCGATTGGTATTATTGTTGACACGTAGATTACGCGATTTGTTATAGCGTAAGTGGAACATTTCTAGGATCGCTGGAAGAGCAGTTGCTGTATGCAGGATATTTGTCGTTGCTTTGTAGTAAGTAATAATGTAGGTAATATTAATAGCTCTGCAGTCAAGACACGGTTAACTTTGAAATGTAAACTTTCGTCATCTGTTGAAGTTTGGACGTATTACAAATAATGTAATATTGTTCACTATTTATTATAAACTTTTTAAACTAGGTATGTTAATATATTTTATCTCGAACATATTATTATATTAAAGTTATTTATATTATTATGTAAAAGTTATGTATTTTCTTGACGGCAAAATTATTAACTACAAGAGGGTATAACATTTGCAGTGGCATTTTACCATCCTCGCAGCCCTAAAATAACTGTGAATCCTAGATTTATGCGCCCCTTGTAAAAATTTGCGCCAGAAGCCCGGGCTTCTTAGGCTTCTGCGATAATACGCCACTATATATTTATATCTAAATCGGTTTATAAGATGTAATACAAGTAACAAATAGTGCAGATGAAAAAAGACCTCGAACACATTGTCAATAGACAAGCTATGCGTTATCTGACGGCAAAATTATTAATTACAAGAGTGTATAACCTGTTAAATTGTTATTAAAATGTGTAATATCAAATATTTATATATTTGCAGTGGCAAATTAGCGTCTCGGTTCTTGTTTCTTTTTTTTCGTTTTTAGATCCTCGCAACCTTAAAATAATTGTACATACTACATTTTTGCGCCCCCTGTAAAATTTTGCGCCAGAAGCCCGGGCTTCTTAGGCGTCTGCGATAATACGCCACTGTATATTTGTATCTAAACCGGTTTATAGGATGTAATACAAGTAACGAATAGTACTGATGGAAAAAAGTTAATAGTTTTAAAGCGAAGATCACGAAATTTTTCAAAGAAAATTATATTTTTTTTACTTCGGCTAATACTGAAGAAATATATTCGAGATTTTATGCTATTTGCATTGTCTTTTCGAATAATGTCATCTTAAAAAATTGTTATCCCTTCAAAGTCGTTAATTTTTTATAAAAGTACACTAGGAATTTAAACTAATTTACATAGTATAACATACAAATTAATTGTAATTTAAAAAAAAATTGAAAATAATGAGGTATGTAACTGTAGTGCGCACTTATACACATTACGAGTATGCTTTTTCACGATGGCCAGTATGTTCATTTCAAATTCATTAAGCGACGCAAATCAGCGCAATTCTAATTATGTATACAGGTACATTAACAATATAATGTAAAATTGTAAGTAACCGTTATCATTCTTTTGTTTTTTTTTTATCTAATTCAAATAGTTATTTGATTTGTGTATCAAGGCTTTAAAAGTGATCTGTTTTGGTCCATTTTGAAGTTTGCAGCCTACGCTAAACTCGAGACCAGCAAATCAGATGAGGTTAAAAAAATAACTTTTAAATCGAGGTGCACACAGGGGACTGAATTCATCACTCTTCTTTAACTAAAGAAGCTTATCTAAAAATAACAAAATATGGAGAGAGACATATGGATCGATGCATTAATAAAAAAAATGATGTGGCCAACACAATACCTCCCGTTTAATTTAATTTTTATTCCAGAAAATATTTAAATTAAATTAAATTTAAATACCGGGTTCGATCCCGACCGACACCAAATATTTCGAATTTTAAATGTCACAAAAATGACCCCCGTGATGCCAATCTCCACGCCAGCAATAAGTGCTCGTGATGTGACACTGGGTAAACGCCCGCACGGTACAAAAATGTCATCATTGTTACCGAAATCTGTGTACAAAGCAGATTGGCAGACACAGCAATGGGTAATATGCCGTGATGATATATTTAATTATATACTTACCTATATTCATTGATTGCGTAGAAAGTGCACCACAGGGATCCATTTTGTGCCATTTAAAATTCTAAAATATTTGGCGTCGATCGGAATCGAACCCGGGTCCCCAGATTCGCGGAAGTGACGTCTGGTAAACGCCCGCACGGTATAAATATGTCATCATTATTACCGACATCTGTGTAAAAAGCAGATTGGCTCACCCAGCAATGGGTAATATGCCGTGATGATATATTATATATTTTTATTATCTTACCTATATTCCTACATATTGACGTATGTTGGAAACTGTATTATGGTCTTTTCCATATAATCATTGTACCATTTACTATTTTCTTTTTAAAACGTCACTGATATTATTTGAATTGATTAGTTTGTTGACAGTGACATATTTCTGTCAGTTACATATATTTGAGATCTGAAATGTGTAAACATTGTGAGCGTAGACTCCGGGATTAAAATTATAAGTCAAAAACGATATTCGACTGTATTTGGGATGGAGATGGAAACAGGTAGTAACTGTGTTTCGGACTAGCAGTCAATAATAAAATTTATTCACGCCGACGTTTCGACTATACCATAGTCTTCTTCAGGGCTCTACAATACATAGACAAGAGCGACATATATTACATGTGAACACAAAAAACAGAATATACAACTAAAGATTGCAGTAATAAAATATGCACTTACAGAATTGTCGGTTGAAAAAACATTTACACATGTCGATACGAAAAACATACATTAACAGGCGGACATTTAAAATTATAAATAAATAAATAGTTAAAACCGTAGATCACAGAGTGAAAATCGTCAAAATATAAAAACTTATGATGGATGTGTATGATATGAATGGATGTAACAAAGAAAAAAAAAATTTGAACAACGTACACATTTGCTAAACTTAAAAGATAAGGACTAACTTTGTTTATTTTAGTTTAATTAAGGATCAATATATGGTTGGATGCAGCAATTCTGTCGTGTGATGATGAACCCCTGGAATTTTGATGTCTTGTTGTGCTTCCGTGTAGTATTTATGTGTTGGATTTAATTTATTGTATATAGGTATATATTGGTTACTTTTTTGTTTTTATTTATTTTTAATGTTAATTAGATTATTGTATATTAAGCTAAGATGTTCTATATCTGTTTGCGCATTAATATTATTTTTATCCTGTTTTATATATAGCATCTCTAAAGTTAATCGTTTTTGCAGGTTTGATTCACTAGCTAATCTTTTCGTATTTTCAAAATCAAATTCATGGTTGTTACTTTTAGCGTGTTCTACTAGAGCACATTTTATATTTTTATTATTATTGTTGGAGTTTCTTCTGTGTTCGTCTAGGCGTATTTTTAAGTATCTTTTTTTTTGTCCTGTATAAGTTTTATTACAATTTTTACATGGAATTTTATATATTAAATTGGATTTTAGTTCTTTGTTTGTTGTGTCTTTGACTCGGTCTTTGATTATGCTAAATGTTATTTACCGTTTTATGTTGTTTGAAAGCTATATTTAAGTCCAATTTTTGTTTAATTATTTTTTTAAATTTTGACGCTAATTCTTTTACATACGGTAATGATATACGTATATCTAACGTCATTAATATTATTTAGTTTGATAGAATCTGATGTATTCATTATTTTGTTGGTTAGTTTGTTTGGGTAGTTATTAATCAAGAGCAGGTTCTTTACAATGTTTTTAATTTCTTTGTGATGCAATTTAAAAAACTTTAATTTTTATAATAGCAAATCTCGAAATAATAACATTTAAAGGTATTTTTCGAAGAAAAACTGTTTTTAGCTTCCAGTAAAGTTATCTGATTTATTCCAAAATCTAATGGCATCTTTCCATATGTAAGGTAGAAATACATGGTTTCAAAATTTTCTGAACGATAGTATTTGAATTAGAGCGTAAAGAGGATCCAAACATACACATACACATACACATACACACATACATACATACATACAGACATCATCGTGAAAATATTAAAATTGGATTCTAGGGACCTTAAAACGTGGTCATTTACCAAAATCTCGATATGTGATTTTTAGCACGATCCCTATACCTCCCTTACCAAGGGTAGCAGGAGGTAAAAAAGATGCAAGTTGTTTCCATAGGTACCAGAGACGATCATTTTACAAGTGAAGAGTGCTGACTTCGACCTAATATTTTTTAAGCGACTATTAAAAAAAGTTATAAATTTTTATTTAATATAATAATATATTTCATATCTGATTGATTCTATGTTACTTGCAGAGTGATATGCTTCCATCTGGACTACTCAGAATAACAATCTCCTTTTTGTTAAAATAACCTAAAAGTAAAAATAAAATAACTACAATAAATAATTTGGGAGCGATAGCGAAACCGATTTCTCCAATACGCCGCTTAAAATTTATTTGCTATTTAAACAAACTATTGCCACAGTGGCCTTAAAATAAAAGAGGTCGTGAAATAAAAGCGGCCGTAAAGTAGTCTTTGATAGATGTAAACAAAATAATACTTTACAGTTGCCAAAGGATACGTAAAACAAAAATATCTATGTAATAACCGCCTAAAAATATTTTGATTGTCAAGTGCACGATAGCCTGAAGGCAGAGGCGCTCAATATTGAAGATACAGTGAGTAGGCTATGAACAAAGATACGCATGTCTTGATGTAAAAGTATTTAAGTATCCTTCTTACTATCTTTTCTCTTTAAAATTACATTTCAAGATCAATTTTAACAACTAGAGTTTTAAATTTAATAATGATCAGATATATGTTTCTCTGTTTATAGCCTACTCCGAGTTAGGTTTTTTTTAACACATTTACTTCTTACTTGCAATGAATTACTCTTCAAGTCTAGTGGCAGCCTTTTCTCGTATTACGTAAGATGGAAACAGATTCTAAGTTCTAAGCGTCTAGTCTAAGCTATACCCATTTACTATTCAACCGTCTGCAGTTCACGTTGGAAAGATCTAGACTGAAGGATTGCTAAATGGCTACCATTATCCGTTTATATATTAGATTCCGGTTGCATACAATGGACACAAGAATCAAATGGCATTTTTAAACAAGCATTCAGTTCATAATTGATGGAATTCAAAATTCAAAGTACTTATACGAGCCAAAATTCATAATAATTCGGCTGGTTTACTTTTTCAAAAAAATATAGAATCTAAACAAATGATTAGAAATTTCTACAAATTCTTTCGAATAATAATTATAATATAATATTCTTTATTGTATATAAACTCCCGCTATTACAGTTGATTGATGAGGGTGAGTTGCGTAGCCGAGCGTGTTGAGGCCGCGTGTTCTGACAGCGCTCAAAGCAACCCTCGATCCTGTGATCGTGAGTTCGATTCCCACCAGGGCCTTGGACGTTTGTGACTGCCCTTTCATTTGATCTCCATCAACGCTACATTAAACATAGACTTAAAACTTAAAAAAAACTGTGGAGCAATTGACTGGCGATAATAGGCGACCGGCATTTTAAGGATCATATTCTAGTCGAGATTTAAGTTCTACCGAGATCCTTTGCTTTTGGTACAATGAAAAACAAATTCGTAAAAATCCAATGTGTACAGTAAAACTTACCCTGCAAGACATATGGGACAATATTCACAAAAAAAATGTACAGGATTAGGGATACAATGCCTAATAGAATTTAAGTTGGTATTACTAGTAATGGCGACGTAACCCGATATTAAATGGCGAATAATAAAGAACTAATTATCTATTTAACATTATGCAAGTAGGGATGCACTCGATCTCGAGCTTTGACCCGACTCGGCCCGAAGCCCGGCTCGATTTCGAGTCAATCATCAAGCCAGGCCGAATAATTTTTTTTCGGGCCGAATCGGACCAATATTTTGCAAAAGTTGAGGGGAGTCGGACTTTCGATTTTGGCCCGTCAAAAAAAAAAAAATCAAATTCAGTTTCCTTAATATTTTCATGAAAATGGATTGATTTAAAAAGGATCAAAATGATTTAATAACATCCTTCACATCTTAATAAATATCTAATGAAAACAATTTTAAATTATTTTACTTCAAGAATTCAAGGTAAAGCAAATAATGCTATTGTGATCTTAAGCGCAAGTAATGATATTGCAAAATTCTCCAGATGAGTGAAAGGTTGCGGATTCTGTGAAGGAGGGTTGCATTTTAAGTTACGTTTTCTTTTGAAGCCTCCAGACATGATGTGATTGCAACACAAATAAACCCGTACGTAAATGATCGTACAAGATGTGTTAAAAAAACTTTTGTTAAATTTCAAACACCTTCGGTAAACAAAGTGTTAAATACACGTAGGTCAGTAATTTTTATAACAAGCTTACACTAGAAGCGGCTCATTTATAACTACGTATGTTAATCAACGTTGAACGATCTAAGTTGAGATTTTTTTATTAAATTACACACGAACAAAGTTAAACATTTTGCCTCATTAAAATCAAAATTAGATATGCCGGATGTACTCAGTTTCGAGCTATGGCCCGACCCGGTCCGGCGCGAATATACCCCTATGCGCGATAACCAGATATGTCGCGAGTCCTTAATTAAGGAATATTATGTAATTGGTTCTTTCAATATATCATGACGGTTTATTACTGATTTCTGGGAGCGTTAATTTAATTTTACTCGCAAATTTTCGCAATGATGATGTACCGTTTGAAAAAGTTGTCGTAGATAATGTGCCATTGGGATCCCTTTCTAGAATTGGAAATAATTTTTCATTAATATTTAAATGTAAACGTGAACAGATCGCCATATCGATTAGGAAACAAATACAGTATTGCAGCAAGCAATGTCGAAAAAATTTTTGCTAAAGGTTTACAGTATATATATACTCGTAATTAACTGTCAATGTCATAAATAAAGAAAACAAATCCCTTAGTAACGACTATAAATACGGTGATAATTTCCTTGTTTTTTATCATCGCTGTGATAAACGCGTAGCTAGGGAGATTCTGAATGTTGATTGGCGGAAAATATGTCACGTGACTAAGGAATTATATTCTCAATTAAATGATTTAGTGTTTATAAAAACTGCTGAAAATTATCTCCATTTTTATTAATACATAACTGAATTCTCCATTTTAAATTTTTCCTAACTTTTTTTAATTTTCTTCTGTAAATACCTCTTAATGTTTCTTCAATACAATCTTTTAAATGCTGTACGTCGGGATGCACAGTGCGGTAAACTTGATCTTTTAAGTAACCCCACGCAAAAAAATACAGTGGATTCAAATCGGGCGATCTAGCGGGCCATGCAATAGGGCCATTAGTACCATTCCATTGGTTTGGGAAAAATGTGTTCAAATATTTAGTTACTTGGCGGCAATTATGAGCTGGGGCCCCATCCTGCTGGAATTACACATTTTGTACTGTAGCCAGTGGTATATCATCCAGAATTTGTTCAAACATATTTCGCAAAAATAAACATTATTATGTAAAATCGCACACCATACATTTATACTAAATTTATTTTGAAAACATCTATCGCGAACTAAAACAGGATAGCAATAAACAAAATATTCACTTTTTTCATTCATGGTACTCTAATTAATATCATATTTAAGGGGAACTAATTCAAAACTTTATTAATTTTTATTTCGAAAATTTAGTTATGTAAGGGTATGAAAATTTTATATCGTTGGATTCAGAATAAAGAGCTCTATTGAATGCACAAATAAAAAATATATGTTTCTATTTAAAATAAAAAAGTTGGTATCCATATTTTGAGAACCACTGGTTCAATTTCTTTTTTCAGTATATCTTTGAAATACCTATGTGAAATAGAGATTCTTTGCTAATTTAACCAACTTCGTATCTCTTCTAGTTTTCGAGATCGCAATGGTAGCCACTTAAAAATGAACACCCTATATATATATATATATATATATATATATATATATATATATATATATATATATATAAATATTGTTTTTTCGATTTGTGGTTACGTGGGCTGCCATGCAAAATGTGTCACAAATAATATTTGATATTTGAACTGTTGTTCGTCGCCGAAATAACTAATGCATTCACTCGCAATATTCAGCCAACATAGATTTTTCAGACTGTTGTTTGACAACAAATTGCACTTGTGAATATCAATGTAGTCTACAAGAAAAATTTAATCTATGTTTTATACATGGTATGTAAATTTGCATGCGCTACTTCATCGTCTCGATGAAATGTTAAACATTGGAATCTGAATACAATATGCTAACTAATCAGACATCTAATTTCAGTTTTGAAATTATACCTACGTAACAATAACACTGTTGACCAAGCACACCTTTAGCTAGCATCGCACGCCCCGCACTTTGAAAGCCTCTTTTGACTGATCCGCACAAAGCACGTTTGCCAGGTCGTGTGAACTGAGCACGTTGTGTTCGCAAACGCGTGTTGTGTCGTGAGTAGCATGGAGAACGGAGGTTAATTGCCTAATAGAATCTCAGAAGTTCGGATTTAAGGCTAGATTGGTTGCTTCACTGAGTAAGGTAATTGGGGTTACCCCACAGGGATATTTTTACTTATTTAGGAGATAAGCGTTAATTGCTCAGTGACATACTTAAGGGACATGTATTTATATTTACTTCATTTTAAATATGTGTGTATTCACAAATATATCTAAAATACTTAAACATATGAAGTAGTGTCCAAAAAGTACACGGAATCGTTGCCTAAAACCAAGCAGGTGATTGATAGAAGGGTATTTCTTTTTCTTGGGTTAGCAGCCACTACTAGGGAAAGCGTCATGTCGTCCAACACCCCTTTTAGTTACTGTCTGCGAAACTACGAAAGCTGCAGGTTGATTTAAACAAAAAGTTCTGAGAAACATAATCCCTACTTACAAATTAAACATTAAAATTTACCAGTTATTAAGAAAAAATGCGATTTATTTAAATAAAACCTAGCGAAACAATGTTTTACGACTCGGAAAACCGAGAAAAAACCTTGAATTTGAAGACCATAAAACTAATTGTTTTTGTGTCATTTGGATAATTATGGAAAAATATTTGTTTGAGACGCTAATAGATGAAATAATATGCAAAAGCAATTTAGTTGACAATAGTGGAATTCCGGAATTGCAAGAATGCAAAGCTTAAAAAGAAAACGATTACTTTTTAGATGATACCAACCGAAAATATGCGAGATAGTAGGATGTAACGACGTAAGTGAACATTTTTATTTGGGAAACAGTTGCTTAATTTTTTTTACAGGTAGTTGATGAGCACACCGTAGGAATCACCGGGGTAGTCCGATCAACAACTGTTTTAGTATATTCATGCAATCCCCATCCCGTAATATGTAAAAAGTTAAAACGGTATGTAGTCAAATTATTTATTTACATAGTTAGATACGTCCGTAAATAGCATTAGAATACAACATTTATTTGAATAACAGCATGAAACAGGCATACTTGTATGTCATTTATGTATTAATTTATATTTACTAGGAATATTTCACAAATAATGCATACTGTTTTTTGTACACATTACGTATATTTCATTTTAGGCAATATCCCTTGATAATTATTCTTCTATATGATGGTGATCGTTACTTTTGAACATAAGCCTTTAACGTGCATAGTTTAGGTATAATCATGTTATGCTATTCACAAACATCTCCTTTAATTTTAGTTAAGATAGACTTTTAAAACGAATGCTGGACAAAATTTATGTGCCACATGAGACTAAAAATATTTTATCCACATGAGCAAAAACTTCCTTCATATAGATAAAATACGTTTTTCCTCCCTTGTCTCATTCAAAACAAGATTATATTTTCATACGTAATATAACAAGTGATATGATTATCATCGATGATATTCTCGAGTGAAACCGAGCTGCAGATTCCACGAGTCCGAAGGACGAGTTGAAATGTGCTGCTTCGGTTTCACGAGCAATATCTTCGATTATTAATCATATCACGAGCTTATATTTAATGAGAGAATATAATGATTTTTTGCAATCTAACTTAACCTAACTTTTGATATACATAGTCATATTGTATTAAAACATGGTACTTACGAGTTTTATTTAATATTTCGGAGTTTGAATTATTGTTATTATTTATTTTTATACTCAAAATTAACCGTCAATGTCATAAATAAAGAAAACAAATCCCTTAGTAACGACTATAAATACGGTGTTTATTTCTTTGTTTTTTATCATCGCTGTGATAAACGCGTAGCTAGGGAGATTCTGAATGTTGATTGGCGGAAAATATGTCACGTGACTAAGGAATTATATTCTCTGTAACATAAATTTTATCAATTAATATTAATTTTTGATATTAAAACTTCACATAAAATATAAATAATCTACCTTTATATAATATTTTTACCTCTCGCTAAGAGAGGTATTGCATTCATGCTAAAAATCACATATCCATATTTTATTGAATAAGCACGTTTTAAGGTCCCTACAATCCGATTTTAACATTTTTACGATGATGTCTGTGTGTGTGTGTGTGTGTGTGTGTGTGTGTGTGTGTGTGTGGATGTATGTGTGTGTGTGTGTATGTATGTAGGATGTTGGAAGGACGATTACTCAAAAACTATAAGACTTAAAAATTGTTTAATTACGTATTTTCCAATCGGACATTCATGGGAAGATCTGAAAAGGTTTTGGTAACAATTGGACAACCGGAAGTAAAAGATTCTTGAAAAAAAATCTTCTAAATAATATTTTTTGAAAATTTTTCTTGGTAATATTAAAGAAAATTAAATTCTCTATCTGATACATTTAAATATTTTATTATATATTCTATGGATTTAGAGATAAAAGAAATATAATAAATAAAATAACGTTATAATAAATTTTACAGCCGAAAGGATGCCATGGAAAATAGTTGACCAGTTGAACTGTTTGTAACTGACAGATAAATGTCAGTGTCAGAAATTCATAGATATTACTAAAGAGTTTTTCTGGGAAGTACATATACATTATATTATTTCTTAATGTATTAGTAGTTAAATATTTAAGATTATAGGTCTATTACATATATCCTTCAAAAATACAGTCAATCCTGACAATGAATTGGAAACATTTCGAAAAATTAGAAGAGGACAAAATTTCTTCATATAATGAATTTAAAATTAAACAATCTAAATATAAGGAATAGATATATGTAAGTACAATTTTTGGTGTAGAATGTAGGTATACAAGAAATGTTAAATACAATAGGGCGCCTTGACAAGCAGATATGGGGACTCATGTCAGAATGATAGCTAGTAATTATGTATATAGATGTATCATAATTTCTCATTCTAAATTTAGTGATTTTCCAATTCCATATGGTTTATTTTCCTCGACAAGTAAATTCCACACTCCTGGTGACAAATTAACTACGTGTATTTAGAAAATCATGAAATTCTGAATGAAACATACTGACTAATTATCATTCTGAAACGGGCCCCCACATCTGCTTGTCAAGGCCAACAATGTAACATGACTGTTCGCGCCCTATACTTATGTAACCAAAAAAGGAAGTGGCGAGAGGTATTGTGCTGGCCACAACAGATTTTTTCTATAGGTTTCGTATACTGATTTTTTAAAAAAATATTTGCAGTTAAAATTATAAATTAGTGAAAATGCTGATGTTATTCATATGATACCATTTAAGATATAAACAGGAAATTTATAATAAAAAATCCTACTATATACGTAAATAGGAGAACTAAAGAGATAATAATTTGGATTATACGAGTACATATCGGAAGATAGGCTCGTCTCCACAAAGATTTATAAGTAAAATGTTTAAATAAACGTTTGAAATATAAGTTAATAAAATTGTTTAATATAAAATATTTCAAACAAAAAGTAACTATAGCAAAATAAAAAATAACATCTATATTCCCTATAGCAGATTTGAAACAGACACCGGGTACAAGTTTATATTTATCAGACGAATTAAATAAAACTGAATAATTGTTCCATTTGTTATATGATTTAATGTAGAATTTATTTCTGCATTTGAAATTAAAGGTAGGTAGCCCGATAATTTATCGAGTTATAAAAATATTAAATGTATGCAAATAACTATTTTATGTAGATATTGTTTATTATCATACATGTGGCTAAAGTTTTCTTTTCTGTATATATTTTTCTTTATTTTTACTTTAAATAATAATAAAATAACGTACCAATGTATAATATTTTCTTCATCGCAAAAGCGGAAAGAGTTTGATATAACATAAAAATATCTCCATGTTTTAGAATTCCATAAGTGTGGTGTCTCTAGCCGGAATAGAAAAGTTTTGTAAACTTTATTGCATTCATAAATAATGCATAAAGGGAGAAGTAGAAGAAAATAAATAAATTTCCCCTTTGAAATAAATCTAAGAAATTCTGGGAACCAAGATCCATTTTTGTTGCTTAATTATATTCTGCTCAAAGTCCCATTAATGTAAGAAACATGTTAATTATAATAGTCTTCTTCTTCTTCCCATGTAATTTCTACTTTCTTGTCTTTTCAAAGGCTAATTTGCTAACAGTGTTCCCGATCCTGAATTAAAGTTCACGCTCCAAATTACCGACTTGATAAGAGAATTATCTTAATTGAAATTGAGATTTTAATTTATTGTAATTATCAGAAGGTATATAATTAAACCTAGCTACTACTACTGCTACTTATCAGAAGGTATATAATTAAACCTAGCTACTACTACTGCTACTAGATCAAATGAAATTCTAGTGTTTTTAATCAAAATAATCGCACTTACCTAGGTAAGCTGTGACGAATTTACCGCGTTCATTGGGTGGAATCCACTTTGCAGTCATGTTATGCATTGCAGGCCAAGCGAAACCCTAAACAAAGCAAACACTTTTAGTTCAATCCATCCTGTACGCCTGTACCTTAATGCTAATTAATTGAAATTAGACTGTAGTTTTACGTTTCCTATGATAATACTTTATTTATATACAGGTAAACACGAAAATCCATTACATAGGCGTGTAACATGAGAAAATAATTTTATGTATTTCCGTTTTAAAAAGTTGAATTTTACTTAACTTTATGACGTTATGAAATGTCGCTTTTTACATAATTGATACGAAATGAGTTTTGTAAAAATCTTTTTGTACTCATGCATTGAAATGTGTTGTTTCGCGTGTCTTACGCAAGGTAAGTGACCGGATTTTTTGGAAAAAACACTGCTCTTTCTAAAGTATTTCTTAAAGAACTAAATTTATAATAAAAAAGTATAGTTTCTCAAACATTCCTTCGCTTAATAATAATAAGAAAAAATGGTGGAATATTGAATGAAATTTAATTTTAAAATAATGAATTTAGTGCATTTGGTTTACAATGTTGGCAACAATTTTTGCTCGACAGAAGTCGGCAAGACCAACGAACCAACGAACATAATGTAAATTGTGATTACATTAAGAAATTTAATGTTTCTGAAGTTTAAATTTGCTATATACTACAAGTGAAATATTTAGTAAGTAATAAATAGTTACTTACATACCATGATTAACATTACATAAAAATAAACATTAAAATAATTGGAATTTAATTTTGACACATCACTCTGAAATTAGCAACAAAACAGTGTATATTTTAATATTATGTAATAAAGTTTTAATAAATAAAATTATTTGTACAAAAATAACTAATTATTGGTTTTATACTTTTCATAAAAAAAATAGTACAAACCACGTGTGTGAACTTGGTTCCCGGAATCGTTCTATGGCAGCGCTCGCAACCTCGCGCCATTAAACACTCATCGGGAAACCAAATGTTCCCGCACTTGGTATGTAAATAACTATTACCGCGCGTCTCCCATAGCAACGCGCGGTAAAGTACTCAATTTTCTCGCTTAGATAAATACATATTTTTGCTGATCTTAATAATTTATTAAATTATGGCTTAGGTTCACTACTACACTAAAAACGTGCGAAAAACAATATACCTGAAGCTAGGTACGTTACAAACTTATTTATTTAATTATATATAACTTTATTCTACTGGTGAATGTACATTAAATTACAACTTTAAATATTTATATAGAATACATTTCATAATTAACAAAGTTATTAGATTTAATTTATACAGGGTGATTGGTGAGGAAACGGCCATACTCGAGGAACGTGTTCAGGAGATCAAAATAAACAAAAAAAGTCATATAAACATGTGTCCAATTCTTAAGCGTTACGGAGATATCATTTAAAAAAATATAATTAAAGCAGCACCTCAATGACGAAACAAATCATTTATTATAATGTAGTATGCTATACAAGTGAAGGAAAAACAACTCAATGTAGATATTTTCAAAAATACCACCGCCAACTTCGATGCATTTACAGCTGGATTTGACAGCCACAAAAAACAAATGCCAAATATTATTTCTAACAACAGCTGAACGTGACAACCACAAAAAACAAATGTGAACTATTATTTTCCGCGGTTAATCGCTTACTATTAATAATTAATATCTCAGTAACGGTTAAGAATCGGACACATGTTTATATGCCTTTTTTTGTTTATTTTGATCTCCTGAACACGTTTCTTGAGTATGGCCGTATCCTCACCAATCACCCTGTATATTTATTCCAGAACTTGAAACAGTTGACGAAGATAAATTAGATTCTGTGACTGTGACATTCTCACTAGAATCTTCAGTTAGTGTGGCAGCGCCAGCAGTTTGATTATCCATGTTTGTTAAAATTTTATGAGCTACATCAATTTTATTTTTCAAACTTTCATCAACATAACTTTCTGCAACGACTGATGAACGCCAACCTCCATGACGTTTTAGAGTCATAAAGCCAGCTCCAGATTTAGCTAGTAATGTGGCAGAGGATCTGGGGAAACAATGGCCTGTAAATGATATTATCAGGTAAATTAAGATATTGTGCAATGCTAAAAACATTTTTTTCGATAGTGATCATTCCACCAACTTGTGCGATACATTTGCCACGCTTATAATTTATGAATAATCGCTGAGATGATAGGTTAGAGGGTCGAAGAGCAACATATCTTATATACATTGACAAAAAATTCATTGAATTATGATCATCAACAAAGAATGTTCGCGGCACATTAGTTTTCGAGTCTGGAATTTTCACAATTAAAATGGATATATTATCCTGAATATCATCTACAGTCATTTAAATAATCCGTTGCGTCGGCATGCTCCAGCAACACCCAACATAAGAGTAACCTTCATCATCGTCTGGGGTCTGGGGCTTCAGTCAGGAATTTATTTATTTCATCTCTTGTTAAAGATTTAAGATTTTTTTGGTCTATAACCAACTGATTTTTGTTCCAAAAAAGCAGTAAGTTTCTTAATTTTAGCATGGAATAAATGGACCAAAGAGAAGACGATTTCATTACATAAGTTTTTTCCAAAAAGTAAGCTAGTAAAACATTTTCACTGTAATTTTTGATTTTTTTTAAATTTGCACTATTCAATGTATAGGTTATAATTTTTTTCATATAATGCACTTGATTTTGCAGGTACGAGGGCTGTTTGATAAGTCCGTGACTTTTTGAATAAAAAATATTTTTTTCAACACAAATAAGCGTTTTATTTCTCTACATAATCTCCTTTTAACTCGATACATTTAGTCCAACGTTTTTCCAATTTTTTTATTCCTTCCAAAAAATAGCTTTTCTCAAGGCTCTCAAAGTAGGCGTTTGTTTCAGTGATGACCTCTTCATTCGACCCAAATCTCTTACCGCTCAGCCATTTCTTCAGGTTTGGAAACAGGAAATAGTCGCAGGGGGCTAAATCTGGAGAATATACTGGATGGGGTAGCAGTTCGTAGCCCAATTTATGATTTTTTCCCATGGCGACTACACACGTGTGCACCCGTACATTGTCTTGATGGAACAGTACTTTTTTCTTTGCTAAATGCGGGCGTTTCTGCTTCAAATCAATACCAAATCGGTCCAAAAGCTCGGAATAATAATCGCCGGTGATCGTTTTACCCTTTTCAAGGTAATCGATGTGAATGACACCGCGTGCATCCCAAAAAACTGTGGCCATAACCTTGTTGGCCAAAAGACCCACCTTGGCCTTCTTTGGTGCACGTTCACCCGAAGAAACCCACTGTTTTGATTGTTCCTTGGTCTCTGGTGTGGTGTGATGGATCCAAGTTTCGTCTACGGTAACGAAACGACGCAAAAACTCTTTCGGATTGCGGTTGAACATCGCCAAACACTCCTTTGAAATGGTCACACGGTTGCGCTTATGGTCGAGTGTCAGTAATCGCGGCACCCAGCGTGCGGATACCTTTCTCATGTCCAAATATTCATGCAAAACGTGATGCACCCGTTCAGTTGAGATGCCTACGGCCTCAACCACCTCACACACTTTCATTCTCCGATCGTCCGATATCATTCCATGAATTTTATCTACGATTTCTGGCGTGACGACTTCTTTTGGGGGACCTGAACGTTCGGCTTCACTTGTGCTGGTAGGACCACAACGGAACTCGGTAAACCACTTCTTAACCATTGAAATTGATGGAGCAGAGTCCCCATAGTACTTATTAAGCTTTCCTTGGTTTCGGTGATGGTTTTTTTACGCAAAAAATAATGCTTAATCAACACACGAAATTCACTTTTTTCCATTTTCAATGAAATTAACGAAGTTGTCTAATATAAATAGCTGTCAAACATACACTAAATGGCGCAGCTTGTTCAAAATTTTTCAGTAGCCTACTAATAGATGGTAGTTGATGGGAGCAGTGTTGTATTTAAAGTTACTGCGCGGGAAATTCAAAAAGTCACGGACTTATCAAACAGCCCTCGTAAGAAACTCAAGGAAGCATTTTGCGCCGATTCAAATATATCTGGAGGAGTGCAGGAAAAAACACTATCTGCACTATTTTCGGATATTTTTGAGCACATTTTTGATTTATGTGTGAAAACTTTCATATACAATGATTGCTGACAACAGAATTATTTATTTATTCACTTGGATCCTCATATCGTCATGGTTACACACAACAAAAATCTGATGTGGACACCACACGACTTGTACGATTATTAAACTATACATATTTTTTTAATAAATAAATTACAAAATATTAATTTTAACTTCAAAACAGCAAGATATATAGCGACCATAATCTAACCCGGTTCTTTTTAAAGAGAGTTTTGATTACAACAAAGAAATATTTGATTACAACAATGAATATGACTAATTTCACAATAATAATATAATATGTTATTGTACGAATCATAAAATTGCACGTATTTAACATAATTTAACATGAACATTTTTTTTATGTTTTTGTCCTAATCCATAGCAAGCTTTATTACAAAAACAAAAAAGTATATAATTTTTAAATTTACATATCTCGCTTATACAAAGGGCTAATTTAATAATACTTGATGTGCTAGACGCAGAAATTAATTCTCTAAAACTTTTATTTGAAGCATTTATTTCTAAAATGCAAAATAAAAACATTTTATTCAAGAAAAACTGTTAACAACTTCAAGTAATGTACCACTTCCGGTTAGCCTATTTTAACCAAAATCTATTATGTTATTTCGATTGACATAAAAGTCTTGTATACCAAATTTGAAAAGTTTTGGATTATATTTTAAAACAGTTTTTCATTAAAATCTATTACAGGCTTCATGTAAAGTGCCACTTTAGTAAAAACAGAAATTAGTTGAGGTTGAATTGAACTTACTGAATAGGTATTTTTACTTCCTTGTACGTAAGTAAAGGAAGTATTGTAATCGCGAAAAATTTCGGTTTTCAGATATCTGCGGAAATATCCATTTTGATGATCCCTGAATCCATTTTGACTAATTTCGTCGTGACGTCTGTACGTACGTACGTACGTACGTACGTCCGTACGTACGTATCTCGCATAACTCAAAAACGGTAAGCCGTAGAAAGTTGAAATTTTGTATTTAGGACTCCTTATAACATCTAGTTGTGCACCTCCCTTTCTGGTTATTACACAATTTCCAGAAGTGGCACTTTACTTGAAGCCTATAATAGATTTTAATGAAAAACTGTTTTAAAATATAATCCAAAACTTTTCAAATTTGGTATAAAAGACTTTTATGTCAATCGAAATAACATAATAGATTTTGGTTAAAATAGGCTAACCGGAAGTGGTACATTACTTGAAGTTGTTAACAGTTTTTCTTGAATAAAATGATTTTATTTTGATTTTAGAAATAAATGCTTCAAATAAAAGTTTTAGAGAATTAATTTCTGCGTCTAACATATTAAGTATTATTAAATTAGCCCTTTGTATAAGCGAGATATGTAAATTTAAAAATTATTTTTTTGTAATAAAGCTTGCTATGGATTAGGACAAAAAAATAAAATGTTCATGTCAAATTACGTTAAATATGTGCAATTTTACGATTCGTACAATAACAAATATTATATTTTTATTGTGAAATTAGTCATATTCATTGTTGTAATCAAATATTTCTTTGTTGTAATCAAAACTCTCTTTAAAAACTACCTTTATGGTCGCTATATATCTTACTGTTTTGAAGTTAAAATTAATATTTTGTAATTTATTTATTAAAAAAATATGTATAGTTTAATAATCGTACAAGGAAGTCGTGTGGTGTCCACATCAGATTTTTTTATTATTATTTTGGTTAGTAAAGTCGTAGAAAACTAGACTAGACTATTGAAAATGTTTCGGAAACACTATTTTACTTGAGTAATAAAATTTATCTTGTAACTAATAACTTGTGAACTAGTAAAATACTTTTCAGAAACACATTTTACTAGTACTATTAGAAATTTAACTTGTAACTAATAACTTGTAAATTAGTATTTTTTGAGAAACAGGCCCCTACCGTTGCTATGATTTAAGGGAACTAAAAATAAAATTGAAAAGCTGTCCTTAACAGCTAAATTCTATGTCATGACGAATAATCTTGAACGCCACACGGTCGATATGCAAATAACAGACTTGGCTGATTATAAACCTCGAGTATCGCCTAGGTTTACAAACTTCACCCCGTTCGTTGTTTGTTTATATCGGCCAAATGACGTTAATAACAAATTTTTACAATTTTTCCTTGACAACGGAACTTTTAATAATATCACTTAAATTCCTAGGAAAATAATAAGAGTAAATTAATTATTAAATAATAATAAATTCATCACAGCAACCCTTATGACTTCATTAGTACCCATTTTTCTTCACACAACGCACAAATTGGGTACATACTCGTAATTAAAAATCAAGATAAATGTTAAGGAGTACTAAATAAACAGTATTTTTTAGTTATATCATTGGCTTTATAATGTTGTTTTAATTAATAATTAATTAATTAATACAACCATTATATAGTCAATGGTTATATTTTTACATCCTACTTTTACTTTTTCAGTAATATAGCAACAAATATAGGTAATTTAGATTAAAAAATGTAAGAAAATAAGATCAGATGAATAATTCTTTTGACAAATGCCAAACAGGCCGTATTTTATAAAAAAATAATTTTAATTCGCCGGTAGCAAGAAAAATATAGTAAGCAACACGGAATGTACACACATCTTAATATCCTGGATTTTCACTTTTGGTGTCTGAGGAAACTTAAGTCAAGTAATGTATCAAAAGTCAATATTTGAGTTAATCGACACTCATTCCTTGAATAACACAAACTAAATATGTTTTCTGTAAGTTCTTTGAAAAATAAACATTTACGTTCTGATATCTGTCATTATAAAGTTGTTTTTTGAGGAGCGAGAAACATGATGCAACATACCACATTGTACGGCTATTCTTTTATATATACGAGTACAGGACCTATTCACGCGCATATCACTTTTTCAACTGTATCATTGGGATCTCGAGAACTAAGAGCTACCAATTTTTTTATTCAAAGGAGTTTTTTTGTATGCCTTTGGGAGGTCTTCTCAGATGTGCTTGTATTTTCCAAAAAAAATCTTGTATTTTACAAATAATGATGAAAAAATATTTTAGTAGGTTTTCTCCACATTTAAATAACTTCTAAATTTGAGTAATACAAAAAATTGGTTACAAATGAAAATATATATAAAAAAATCTGATATGGTCAACACAACCTCTCGCCGTATATTTTACCTGGCTGTATTCGTAAAGCAAAGAATATTTTTAGAAATACAAATAATATATTCAAATAAGTCTTGACGGATAAAATTATTTATTATTCAATAAGAGCATGTCTCAACATAAAACAATTTTCACATATATTTACAAAATCTATAGGATATTTTACCATAAATTATGTACAATCGGATTGTAGAGACCTTAAAACATGCATATTCAATAAAATCTGGATATGCGATTTTTAGTATGAATGCAATACCTCTCTTAGCGAGATATATATTTTGATTGCAACCAGTTCAAAGATAAACATTTTCCGAGCAATTTTTTAGAGATAGTAATAAAATACTCGGTATTTTAAGACATTATGCACAATGTTTAGTAACAAACAATAAATGCTCAATAAAATATAGAAACCCCCCGTAAAAATATCTAACATGACCTAATCTAATTATTTTACTGAGCATTTGTTTTTTACTGGGTGTTGAGTATTTTTACTGAGCAGCACTGAGAAAATATATGTACTTTGTTTAAATTTAATGCCAAATCAAATAATATACCATGTCATTTATAATCCAAAATCGAACTGTGATAAAAAAATTGAGCATCGTCATTTGGAAAAAAATGTGTCCTAAAGAAGTGCAAATCAAAATTCCATGTTATTTCATATTTAAATATACTTGTAAAAATAAAAATCAGCAAAATTTTTATTTTTTGTATTTATCTAGTAACCAGTGAATCTTTCGAGAAAAACAAAAAAAATCTTAAAATTGTCATGGGGCAACTTTCCCCTAATTTAACCAACATCGAATATCTTGAAGTTTCAGAGATTCTAATGACAAGCCTCGAAAAACAGACACATATTGTAATTATTTTTATATTAATGTTTAGTCCTTAATTGAAAGAATATTTGATATTTTTTGGATTTTTTAAAGCAAGTAATTGAGTTTCAAATGCAACTAACTATATAATTATGAATCCGATAGTTATTTAAAAAACTATAATTTTCATTTTACTCACCGCGAGAATCCCCTGCAGACATCTAACAAAAATCAACATCTTCCAGCCCCAGTACGCAGCTATGGGGATGAGGAAGCAGCAAAGCACTCCAGTGAAATTAGCGAGCCCAAAGATCAGCTTGGTACCATATTTCTGAGCCAGGAGACCGCCGGGTATCTGGGTGGACCAATGCAGCCAGAAAAAGGCACCCAAAATAAGCCCCTGCTCGTACTCGTTCCAGTCGAACCCAATAAACTCAGCAGGTGTTGGAACAGGCTCGAGGAGTTTAAGAAGAGAGGTGGTGTTTTCGTTTTCGGAGAGAAGATTAGCAAGAGTTGAGTTTGTCTGAAATAAAGATATTTTACATATAAAATAGGAGTTACAAAACATACTCATGCACGGGTTTATCTTTATTGGTAAAATTAGTCATTTGTACAGGTTACTACAAAAGAAATAGATACTTTTAGTATTATATAAAACAAAAGTTATTTGATTAAAATGATACAACCTTTTTAGTTTTAGTTTTATTTATTTATATTTGTTAATTTGTTGTTTATTCCTTGAAGAAAGCAGCAGTTCATATTGCCGAAACATTGGTTTTTATAACAATTAACAGAACTAAAATTAAAAAGGTTGTATTATTTTAATTGAATTATGAGTTCTGAAAGATTTTTTTTTATAATTTAAAAGTTATTTGAGATATCGACATGCATTTTGCGCTGTTAGATTGAGTAACTGTAGAAGTTTTGATAATACAATTGGTAGTACTGCGCCAGCATAATAGTTAAGCTAAGATGGCTGCAAAACAGCGATGGGTAGGCCTTGCAACAGCTACAACCGCGTTCTCGTACGGTGGCCACCAAGGAGCCCCCATGTGTAAGCACAGTGTAACATTTTTCTATGGGGATTTGTAAAAGACCTGGTTTACGTTCCTTCGCTTTCTAATGATTTAGATGAGTTAAAACAACACATCACGAGAGCTGTGTAAAGTGCCAATGCAGATATGTTACACCGAGTTTGGAATGAACTAGACTATTGCCTTGATGTGTCCCGTGTGACACGAGGAACACGTATTGAGCACCTGTGAGTTCCCAAAGTAAACTTTAAGAATCACTTTATAAAACAGTGTAAACGAATTTATAATAATATTATTAGTTTTGGATTAATAAAACATTCGAAGTGTCTATTTCTTTTGTAGTGACCCTGTATATCAAGGACGCTAAAGGATATCACGGACAAGGTGTACACAATATTTTTTGCGCAACCGTAAAAAATATGTAATTACAAATTTTATATTTTTAAAAAAGTTTAATTCATTGTAAATAAAAAGGCATCTTTCATATTACTATGGGATTGACAATCCATAAACAAAGCAATTAGTTCTGTAAAAAATCGTTTGAAAGAAAATATATAATTTCTCAAATAACTATTTTACTATGGTAAAAATGAACAGGCAGAAGAGTCGCGTCAACCTGAAAAAACCTTATAAAATGAAATTTAATTGAAAAAAATTATTAGGTGTTATTTATTTTTAAAAAAGAAGAAAAAATACTAGTATTAAGTAAGGTATGTATTAATGATATTTACAATTATTACTAAGTCAATCATTATTCCTTTTACGGAATATAAAATTATTTGAAATAATTGTACTAGATTTTCGTACCATACGTTGACACTACTGAGAATAACCATGTTATGTCAAATAATTTTATATTCCGTAAAAGAAATAAGGATTGACTTAAAAATAATGTAAATTCATTAATATATACGTTTCTCAATGCTATTTTTTTTATTATTAAAAATAAATAACACCTCATACATTCTACATGTTATATTTCATTTTATCAGGTTTTTTCAAGTTGATGACGTGCATCTTCTGCCTAATCATTTTTACTATATTTTATGTTTAGTTTAAAAAACAAACCAAGAAACTTATTGTCGTCATATTTTAGAAACGTCACTGCAATTGTCATATTATTACGTCTTGTCAACTCTCAAGTGTCAAAGTGCCAGCAAAATTGAATTTTGTGGATTGTATAGGCCGCCACCAGACACGTGACTCGAGCGACCTTGAAGTGCTTTGAATCGACTGATTTATGTGTACTTGTCACTTTGACAAGAAAAATGTTTTATCACATTTTGATTTTTGACTGATATTTCGTCTGCTAAATGTTTAGTTCACGTGCGATTGCACAAAAATAACTTTTTCTGTTTCTTCAAATATTTCATACTGAAAATAGATACAATAACTTTCTAACCAGTGCCTGTAATCCAGAAGTTATATTTGTGCAATACATCTTATATGATTTTACGTAAAATTTAAACGATACTTTTAATTACAATTTCAAAAGATACGCAGAACCAGAATCTACAAGTTACATATTTGAAATTCAATGGAATCTATATCCTGCAGATATACTTTCTGAACTAATAATAATAATAATAATAATAAATCTTTTATTTCTGTAGACACATATTACAGTGTATAGAAAACGTCATTTTCTTAACTAGTACAAAAATTCATTTACATTGTAAAAGTTATTAATGTACAAAAATTGTTTTAAGGATGTTTTAAATTGTTTGTCAGATTTCGAGTTTTTGATGTTCTCTGGTAGTTTATTAAAAAGTGATAAACCAATCCTATCAGGAGAGTCTTTAATTATTTTACATCTAGATTTAGGTATACGGAAATTATTATTGTTTCTAGTATGATAATTATGGATGTCTAAGTTAAGTTTGAATTTATTTCTATTTTGAAATATGTAAAGACAAATGTCGAGTATGTAGAAATCAGTTATAGTAAGTAGTTTAAGTTCTTTGAAAAGCGGTTTACAAGATGAGTACTTATCTACTCCTAGTAAGCATCTAATTATTCTTTTCTGAGCAATAAAAACAGATTGAGCATAGGGAGAATTACCCCAAAACCTAATACCATAGTTTATTCTTGACTCTACCGATGCATGGTAGAATATTAATAGTTGTTGTAAGTTTAAGTATTCCTTCAAATGCCGTACCTGATAGCATATTATGTTTAATTTTTTAATTAAATGCTCACAATGAGTGTACCAGTTCAAATTATTGGTAATGTACATACCTAGAACTTTAGTGCAAGTGTCAGTATGCAGCACAGTATGTCCGAAGTTGATTTCAATCTCTTCTACAGTGGAAGTTTGAAAGCGAAGAATTTTTGTCTTACTGTCATTTAAGTACAGATTATTAGCATGAAACCAGTCTATGATGGAGCTTATGTTTTGGTTACACTTCTCAGTGAGACGGTGAGTATTTCTATCTGAGATGACTAAAGTAGTGTCATCTGCATAAAGAACGGGAGTGCAGTCCTCAGAGAGGACTGTAATCAAATCATTAATGTACAGAGTGAATAAGATAGGTGCTAAAACTGTACCTTGAGGTAAACCAACTTGTATTTGGACCAGAGTGGAATTACATTGAGATACAGAAACAAATTGCTGCCGATTTTGTAGGAAACTGGACACCCATTCTAAGATGTTCCCTCTTATTCCCATATTATCGAGTTTGGTTAATAGCCGACTATGGTCCACGCAGTCAAACGCCTTGCTAAGGTCGCAGAATATACCAACGGGATTTTCCCTTGCATTTAAATGATTGGTAATAGTGCTATAGAGAGATTGTAGGGCATCTATAGTAGAACAATTTTGTTTAAAGCCAAATTGGTGCTTAACTATAATATTATTCATATGTAAATAATTTAACAGTCTATCCAAGAGGCAATATTCGAATACTTTGGAGAATCCTGATGTAAGAGCAACCGGACGATAGTTATCCATAATATCCTTGCCGCCCTTCTTGTGCACCGGAATTATTTTATTAATTTTTAGTTTATCAGGGAAGACTCCGCTTTCGAATAGAAACTAGGCCGATAACTTGTGCGATTAGAATAGTAATAAGTAGCTACTCGTATATTGTTCTCGTATTTTGTTTTAATACTTACCGTATTTAGTTTAGAACTAATATTTGAATTGTAATTATAAAGAAAATTTCATCAATTTATTTATCCTTGTCTGTAACATCTTCTATATAGGATTACAGTAATTAACTTATAGGTACCTATTTTGAAAATCAGGTGAAAATGAGTGATCGACAGAACTTTAAGTGTTGTCAACCAGATTTTAATATGAAATTGCTTTAAATAGATTTTAATTTCATTGATTAAAAGGGCGAAATGATTTTTTTTCTAGTACCCACCTTTCATAAAATCCATTAAAATAATTAAAATTCCATTTATCGTCTGTAGATAATTTCGACATTGTTTGGCATTCCACAAATACCTGTATAATCAATTTAATTTTAATCAAATATTTTGAGTAAGCATATATTTTTCTAATTTTTACTAGAAACTTTCCAAACTGCTATAATATTGCTCTAAGTTAAAAATATAAATTAATTTGCTACATAACTGTATGTATTTCAGAATTATATCCGACGATTTATATTCTGTATTGTTATATTTTATAAAAATAATGCTTTGTGGATATCGATTTCGTCATGTGTGTGACATCTTCAGGCCTACAACTGAAACAATTTTGTTTACATTTATAATACAAATGTAGAAAAATACATGAAATTTTAGTTAATAAAAATGATATTACAAATTATATTGTTGTTTTTGAGAAATTTGAGATGTATGTGAATTTTTTTTACAATTGTTAAAAGTTGCAAATGAGGGTACTTCCGGTGGGCCAATTATAACCAGAATCTAATCACGTCTGTATATGCATCTAAACACGAGGAATACGAAAAAATTATAATTTTTGGAATCGTGGTATTGGAGTTATGCGATCCGAAACGATCGTCACATACACTCACACACACACACACACACACACACACACACATACACACACGCCAATATACACACACACACAGAGAATACGGGCCATGTAATTTTATAAAATAGGGATATTAGCGAATATAGAACTAAATAATAACATTAAATTATAAGGAGCGAATGAAGTACTTCTAAAATTAATTAAAATTTTATTATTGTCACATTCACTAAACCTTTTAACAAAAGTTTTTTTCCATCCCTCATTATAATTTAATGTTATTATTTAGTTCTATATATTTACTAATCTCCTGATTTAATGAAATAACAGTATTTTTATAAGTTTTTTCACACATTTACATATTTAAATTTTGTCTTTTTATTATGAGAATTCAGTAAAGAAAACCGCAAACCTATGCCAGGGTCGTACTGAAAAATTATAATAGGGGTTCGAAAAAAATCATTTCACACTTTATTTTCTAAAATAGAAATAAAATTTGCTTACTCAATATGGTTACAGGCATTTCCTAAATTGTCCTTTCCCACGGGCGAAACATTTTCAACAGCGTTGAATTTAACAAAGTTACAAAAAATACTTTTTTACACGGTCGGTTTTTTTTTTAAATGTTTATGGATAGTCCGTTGGGATATCCAAGGCAGTAAGCTCTATTTAGTAAAGGCTTATTTATGATGGATTTAATTTATAAATTTAGAAATCTGAATTTTAATTTGTAATTCAGAATTAGTGCGTGATTCATAATGAATTTAGATTTGTAAATTAATCGATTCAAATAAATGATATTCTTGAATGGTTTGGTTTTCTTGTCATAGAAATAACTATGCAATTCCATACCTAATTTACATTGAATATCCATTATAAATTACATTTATTATATAAATTAATTATTTTTTGACATATTTTCAGTAGCGGATTTAACTTTCGAGAGGCCTGAGGCGTTACACATTTTTGGGGCCCCATTAAAATAAATCAATTATGCATTTTGTTCCATAGGCACATCCATTTTGTTCACCTATAAATTTAATAAATTTTGCATCTTTGCTCTTTGAAACAAAAGAAGCTAAATAAGTTAAACATCGTTGCAAAGCTAAAAAATGTAAGTGCCCGTTGTAGCACGTTACAGTAACCATGTAAAAATAAATAACTTGATATCCAATAGTGATAAAAAATTTGAGCATCACCGTTCAGAAATAGCAAACCAAAATCCAGTATTTTTCCATACATGGATGTTATTTGCAAAATAAAAACTGCAAAATTTCCATTTTTTATTTACCTATATCTAGTGACCCATGATTTTTTCTGGATAAACAAAACACCGTTAAAATGACTTTGTATCTCTTCTGGTTTTCGAGATCATAGACACCTATATTTCTACGCAAAATTAAATACATGCACATGTGCTATTTTTTTTAAGCATTACAGATAAATTTTTCAAATTATTCTGCCCGACTATTCCTTGCTTAAATATTTTTATTATTATTTTGAGAACGAAAGAAGATTGCTTCCCAGTTGCATATTACTAATGTTAACAAAAATCATTTGGATAATTCGATTATAAATCATCAATTTTTATTTATTATTATATAATATGAACTTCTATTGTTCTTGGGGACCCCCTGTTTTACGGGTCCCGAGGCAGCCGCCTCCATCGCCTGTGCGTAAACCCGATACTGTGTATTTCTGATATTGTCAATAACCGTCACATCATTTTGATTATTTAGTTACTTGTTACTATGAATTTGAAAGAAAACTGTATTTTGATTGGTGTGATTTAAAAAAAAAATTAATTAAAATTTCAAATATAAAAATTTGTAAGTCTAAATTACAAATCTAAATACATCATGAACCAGCAAATGCGAACATTTTATATTTCTAAATTTAAATTTATAAATTAAAACCACCATAAACAACCCCTAAGTGATGAGAATCACTTACCGATCAGGAGGCGGAAGCAGTAAAAGTAAAAACAACGATCAAAGCTTACTTTCAAAATGACAACCAAAATTTTTTAATATGTCAAAACGTAATGATCGAACGTTTTGGAGATCGAGACGAAGTCATCCTCAACCGGTAGAAAACAATTACTGACCTTAATAATTAAATAACTATTAATGTTTCGCACGCTAGTAACGACGCAAATATAATAAAACTTACCTAAATTTATATAATCACAAATAACGGTTTTATAATTCAAACATGTCATAAGACATGAATAATTTCTTCCCAGAATTATAATACCTACACATTGTGGCTATAAAGTTTTAGGATTTCCCTTATAAATAAGAAAAAAACCGTTATATCATCATTACAATTCATTCTTTGATATACATTCTTGCTAAATCTACATAGCGTTTAATGCGATCCTCCAGTTCACTCCCTGCGATCTGGAATACTTAAACTAGGATGCCTTCGTCATGATGCTTAGATAAGATACTATGCTCGGCGGCGGGCCGTCGAGAGTCGCACCGCTTGCGAACGGAAGTATAATGTTACAGTGTGTTTATATTTACTACGATACGTAATAGGTGATACGGTTAACGGTTTCTAACTGAAATTAAGGAACTTCCAGACAAATTGCTTACATTGAAACACATAATTCCGACATTAATAATTGTTAAACTAAACTTGGATTTTATTTCAAACAATTTTATATTGTGAAATTGACGTATTTAATAACTACTAGATTTGACAATTCACTTAAAAATTATACTTATATGAATTATACTTATATCGAAGAAAACAATGTCAATTCGTTTTTGATACCTTCATTAGTACGCTTTTTCAATATATTAACCTTCTTAAAAAATAAAAGGAAATAAAATACAAGTAAATAATTTCAATTTCGTTCATAATACGACTTAATTAGTAAGCCTAAAGAAGTAAGCCTAAATCAATGAACAAGATAACATGAGAGATATAACATGAATAGCAATGAAGACAGACGTGGAGTGGAAAGTATTTTCGTATAATTCTTTTCAAGTGTGCAAGTTAAATTGAAATAATAAATCAAACATTTTCAGTAAGACAAAGACAAATATGTGTTTTATGCATCATTTGCACTCTTACAGTGCGCTCTGCAAAATAAATCTCTGAAAGCTACAGTAATGGAGTTAGTAACAGCAAATGCACTTTAAAGAACTGGTTTAACTTTAATTTAACGCTTTCAATTTAACCATAATTTTTAGAAATCCTAAAGCAGTCTTTAAAGTACTCAACTTCTTGATTAAAGATTTATTTATTCAATATAGGTACATATATTGTATAAATTATTAGAATTGTCTAAAGGTTTCTTTTAAACAATATATTGCTCAAAATTTATGTAGTTTAAAAAAATGTTAAGGGCAAAATTTTAAATAAAAATAAATATTGTGAACAAATTGATTAAATACATAAAAAAAATTAAAAACGCAACTAAATGCAAGTGCAGATACTATTTATTAAATTAGTATCAATTTTGTACTGAATTTTATAGCCTAGTATAATTTAGATACGTAATAAAAAAAAATAGATAAATATATTACCTTAAAATAAAATAATTATTGAAAGAAAATTATGTAGATATCCAATAATAAAATATTAAACGCTTTAATATATTAACTGCTGATGCTTTTTTGGTGTTTTTTAGTTAATATGAAATTAGACTATGTGGTTGAAACAGTGAGTTGTATGGTAAATGCCCTACAGTTATATTATCATTGCAGAAATCTGTAATAAGAAGCATTACCCAGAAATGTGTAATGAGCCGTGATGTTATATTTATATTTATTTATTTTATGCCTAATTGTTATACTTCTACCAAGCAACAAACATTATCAATGAATATAGTAAAGTTTTGGAGAAGGTAAACGATATTTGGTGTATTGATGCAGATTTGATTAAATTACATTACAAACAAAAAACTAATGTGGCCAGCACAATACCTTCCGTCAATCTTGTGTATTATATACAAAATACATAAATTTTCTTGCAAAAGATTCTAAATTTCTAGTAAAATTATTTCATAAACAAACTATGCAAATGACACTTGACACTGATATCTTCTTCTTCTTCTTTAGCTTTTCCCATTCGTCAGGGGTCGCTATTTTTTATTTTCTTCTTCCACTCATTTCTGTTTGCGGGTCGTTCTCATTCGGTTGCTTTTCTCTCAAGTCTTCCGCAACACAGTCCTTCCATCTCATCTTTGGTCTCTCTATTTCTTCCACTTTCTATTACTAATCTATTCATTCTTCTTCCAATATATTCTTTATCTCTCCTCATGACATGTATAAACCAATGTAATCGTCTCCCTTGTATCTTTCTAGAAACTTCTAATACTCGAGTTATTTCCCTTATTCATTCATTCCTCACCGTATCTTTCCGTGTCTTCCCCAACATCTATCTCAACATCCTCATCTCTACCATATTCATTTTCTCTTTAGTTAGAATTTTCTTAATATAGTAGCTGTTTCCATGATTATAGCATAGGTGGCTGATTTATAAAATTTAATTTCTTTATAATTCTTTAACTCTATATCCATTGAATATGAAATATAAAATGCAATCAATTCGTATAGATAATAGAATATTATTTAATATTTATAATAACATTAAATGTGTAAATAATATTTCATATGTTTGTATATAAAATAATTTTACTGGAAATATAGGATCTTTTGCAAGAAAATTTATGTATAACTATGCAAATTGCACTTGACACTGATATCTTCTTTTTCTTTAGTTTTTCCCATTCGGTAGGGGGTAGCTATTTGTTATTTTCTTCTTCCACTCATTTTTGTTTTGCGTGTCGTCCTCATTCAGTTTCTTTTCTCTCAAGTCTTCCACAATACAGTCCTTTTATCTTATATTTGGTCTTCCTATTCTACCTTCTATTACCAAGCTATTCATTCTTTTTCCAATATATTCATCTCTACTCATGACATGTTCAAACCAATGTAATCGTCTCTCTTATATCTTTCTAGAAACTTCTAACACTAGAGCTATTTCCCTTATTCTTTCATTCATTTACTTTTTATTGATACTGACATCTGTCAATTTGAATTACCTGAATATATTAGCAGTTTCCATGGTTAAGTTAGCATAACTGGCTGATTTATGAAATTTATTATCTTTATAATTCTTTAACTATATATCTGTTGATTATGAAATATAATTTTTGGAATTCTAGTATTGGAGATAGCGCGGTCGAAACCTCGGTCACACACACACGAACACACACACACACACACACACACACATGCACACACGTCCACACACACATACAGACATCATAAAAAAAATAGTAAAATTGTATTGTAAAGACCCTAAAACGTGCTTATTCAATGAAAACTCACCATCGATTTTTTTGACCAAAGACAATACCTAGAGGTGACGGAAGATAAAAACAACGATCAGGCTTCAACATAATACAATATCAAAAATGAAAATACTCATACTTTGTTAAAATCCTGAATTTATGAACAACCACTTAAATCGTCTACTAGTTATTTGTTCACATTTTACGTATAAAAGTCTCACTGAATTTTGAAACCCGTGCGAGGTTGAGAATTATGTCAAGCAATATTTAATTAATAAATAAGTATTTACATGTTTACCAATAATAATGTATTAATTTTCAACATATAGCTATTGTTCTTATTTTTTACTCCAAAATCTTACCATTATATATTAATTCAAATTTATTTTTTGATACTGACGTTTATGTTTTGAAATGATTAGTTTTTTGACAGCGACGTCTGTCAAGTACATACGAGTACATATGAATATCTCAACTGTGTAACCAAGAAGATGAGTGCTTATATACCGAGTGGCGCTCGAAGTCCGTTACATAGGCATTTAACATGGGAAATAAGAATAATTTGAATATTTGCCTCCCATTAAAACTTATTGTAATAAAACTTTGCACACATGTTTGGGAACACTTATTGCATTATATTAATAACAAATCGTTTAAAATTAATAAATAATAATTAAGAGAAATAAGAAAATGTTTTAGCAATTTTAAAATAATACTTATTATTATTCATAAAAGGATGATTAAGTTATAAGCAACCGTAGCACAATGGTAACGTCCTTGCTTCTTGTTCCAAAGGTACTAGGTTCAAACCTAGAACACCTCTATAATTTTTTAAATTTTAATTTTTACTATGTATTTTTGTGTTTTTCTTTGTTTTAATTTTTTATTTATTTTTATTTATTTTTATTTGTTTTTAATTGTTTTTATTAATTTTTATGTGTTTTTATGTATTTTTATTTGTTTCTATTTATTTTAATTATAAAATCGGAAATTAAAAAAAAATGTGTAATCAAATAAAATTGATAACATTAAAACTGCATCTAAAATTAGAATAAATAAAAATATAAAAAAATTAAAAAGGTGTGCTAGGTTTGAACTCAGTACCTTTGGAACAAAAAGCAAGGACGTTACCATTGCGCTATGGTCGCTAATAGGTTAGTGATTCTTTTATAAGTGATAATAAGTATTACTTTAAAATTGCTAGAACATTTTTTTTTACTTAATTATTCTTTATTTATTTTAAACAATTTGTTATTAATATGATGCAATAAGTATTCCCAAACATGTGAATAAAATTTTATTACAATAAGTTATAATGGGAGGCAAATATTCAAATTATTCTTATTTTCCATGTTAAATGCCTATGTAACGGCTTTCGAGCGCCATCCGATATATATATATATATATATATATATATATATATATATATATATATATATATATATATATATATATATATATATATATACAGAGTGGAAACGAACTTAATGTCATAAATTTAAGGGTGAGTAGTATGACATGTGTAGATTACGAAACTGAAAGAATTTTTTTAAAATTCGAAAAACGAAAATTCAACTTTTCTTAAGGAAACTTTTTTTTACTGCTGTTTTAATTCATATTTCATTAAAAATATAGTTATCAAAAATACATTCAAAATTAGTTGTATAAGATATTATTCTTAATAATTAAATTAAATAGCATTTTTAACGAAAATAATTGTGTAATAGATAAAATAATGCAAATGCGTTGCCAGTGGTCCAGTAGTACCAAAAATGTTAGTTTCATGAAAACTACCCTTAAATATGCGAATTTTTTAAAAATTCTTTCGGTTTCGTAATTTACACATGTCATACTACTCACCCTTAAATTTATGACATTAAGTTCGTTTCCACCCTGTATATGTAGTATATTTATAAATCATAGGCTGCGGGATATATTAAAATAGATAATTTTATAAATTTATTTATTAAATATATAGAAAAATTAATAATGCATACCTGTAGAAAATTTAATTATCTTTAATTTTTATAATAACATAAATCGTGAAAAAAATACTTTTAAAGGTATTTTTCTGAGAAAAACTATTTCGAGCTTCAAGAACAGTGCCAGTTCCGGTTATTCGATTTGCACCAAAATCTAATGGGCTCTTTCCATATTAAAATAAAGCCAGAATGTATGGTTTCAAAATTTTCTAAATGATCGTGATTGAGATAGAGCGTAAAAAGGATCCACAACACTCACACATACACACACATACACAAACACATACATACACAAATACCCACAGACATCGTCGTAAAAATATGAAATCGGATTCTAGTGACCTTATTTACCAAAATTTCGATATGCGATTTTTAACACGATCCCTATATCTCCCTTATCAAGGGTATTGGGATATAAAAATAAGCTGTATCTGCAATTTAGTTTATTAAACATGCAGCTAGTTTTCAACACGAAATCAAGTGTAATATTATTTACTGATTATGTATGATATATCTGTGTTTACTATAACTGATGGATTATTATCGCTTTGTATCATATGTCCCACTAATAAAGATGAATTAGACCCTACGGTACGCATTTACGAATATCACAAAAATACATAGTTCACAATAACACAAACTTTTTCATGTAAGGATGATAATTATATTTATTTAATGTAACATATAATTTAATAGGTAAATTTTGATAAATCTTGTAACGTTACACAATAATTTCACAGGGATGGGTAATGCAAAGTAATTATAAATAAAAAATTGTATTTAAACATTTATTGTTAATTTACCCTGTGATATATGCAAAGATTATTTAATATTGTTTGTGGATTACGAATAGGAACATAGTTAAAATCAAATTCGGAAATATAACGACAATGTCACATTTTCACCGACGTCACATGCAAATATTTTTTCATTCACATCATATCATCAGTTTGTACATGCAATATTGTTGACATGGCTGATCCTGTTTAATAGGATAGGACAAGCAAAGAAGAAACAAAAACTACCAAATTAGTGATATAACTTGATATGATGAAATTGCAGGATTTCCATAAATTTCATAAACCTAATATTATACTCAGCTATTTCCATATTTCTATGATTTCAAATTGAAAGAGAAATACTAAAAGGATACCAACTAATTTCATTTTGAACAATTATTATTATAACCTTTTATTTCCATTCTACATTTACAAAATTGAGTTATAAATTAACATTGAGATGAATTATTTTACATTGCACGTATATTACTGTATTTAATAAAGGAAGTGCCTATGGACGAATGTCTTCCCCAGAATCTTCCCTTCGTCTTTGGATCTGGCTTTGGTTGGCCAGTGGATTCCTACGACAGCTTTGATATCAATCTCTCCACCTGTTCTTTTTTCGTCCTCGTTTTCTTGTTTTTTAGAGTGCTGTGCATTCGGTGTTCTCTCTGGCCCAACGTTGGTGTTGCCGTAAAATATGGCCTGCCCAGCTCTACTTTAGTGTCAGTGATATGCATACATCCACTATTTCTGATCTACTTCTGATTTCTATATTTGATATTTTGTCTCGCCATGTTAACTCTAGCACACCTCTAATCATTCTATTTTGTTGTGACCTGATTTTGCTGGGGCTTATGCACGTATCAAAAAAAATTCTTTTCGTGCTAATATGGGCCTTTCTAATTTGGAAGATATGTTGCAAACACCACACGTTTGCAGTTCTTCTGCAGATTTCTTTATCTAGTCTATCTGTGAAGGAAACGAACTGCTCGAGGTATATATAAATATCCAAATAATCAATATTTTTACCTTCTACAATGATTGGAATGCGGTCTCGCTGTTACTCATAATTTTTGTTTTGTCGAAGTTTATCTTCAAACCAACGTTTTGGCCTTGTCTGATAAGTTCTGAGAGCTGCATTTGTAGTACTTCAGCTGTGTGTGCGAATATAATTACGTCGTCTCAAAACCTTAAGTTTGTGAGTGCGTCCGTTCATCAATAAGCCTGAATCTTCCTTTGTTAGGGATTTCATAATATATTGATGAATGCAGTTGAATAAATCTGGAGATAGTCGGTCCCCTTGTCTTACATCTTTACATACAAGGGTCTTTTCATAAATATTGCACACAATTGTTAGTTTAATCATTTGTTTATTTTTATTACACTATCTAAAGAGATAGTGGCTTCAATATACGAGTAATATTCCTGCTTCTCAATGACGGAGTCACAAATTCCGGGAAGCTTTACTATTCCATCCAAGACACCATCTCTATTCATCTGTTGATGTTTTCGCCCTTTCTGGTCTTGGATCATCGTTTATGCTCACACGACCACCACGAAAACGATTAGTCCAACGAGACTCTGTTAAGTCACCGCAAACTTCACTTACAGCACTATTGATTTCTGTTGGGTGTCTGCCACGTAAAGTTTCGATCTGAATGTACGACCTCTGATCTTTAACAGTCACAATACACAAAATACATGCAGGATCCATTTCTAGGTGACGTTTGTGAAAAACAGATTACGCTATATTTGAAAACAAAACACACGCTCCTTCCCCAAAAAATAATCCTAATATTTGTAGGTATACTGAAGACTGAGAACAACAATCAAGATCTAGAAGAAATACTCTGTATTTTAATTAAAAATCACTTAGGTCTTTAAACAACAAACATAGATAATTGAATCAATATACAGGCTTGGTCGTAAGACAAATAAATCCAGAGCTGTATTAGTAACATTTTCTTCTCTCAAAATAAGAAATCTTAATAATAATAATAATATATTTATTTCCAACAGACAAAGCCCCTCAAGTAACACTGACCGACGGTCGACCAAAAAGTGACGTCGATTTCAGGTCGAATTTAAGTCATATTCTGCCGTCTAATCCGACGTCTATACGACGACATTGTGACGTTGATTTTTGGTCTGAAATAGGTCTATTTAGACGTCTAATCAGACGTCTATACGACGACATTGTGACGTTGATTTTTGGTCTGAAATAGGACTATTTAGACGTCAGATTTGTGGTCGCTATGACGTCTATATGACGACTTTATATGGTCATAATTAGGTCTATTTAAACCTTTTTTCCACGTCTAATTTGACGTCTTTATGACAATTATTTTTACTTTATTATTAATATTATTAAAAATTCATATTTTAAATTTATTTAATTTGGCAATTAATAACACACGAAGGGATATATTATTTTTATTTATATATCAATTCATTATGCCAAAATATATGACAATATATTGTTTATTATAATGATTTTTAAAATTAGAATAAATGTAATATAAAACTTAGTTTATATTTACATATATGTATAATATATATATATATATATATATATATATATATATATATATATATATATATATATTCTAATATATAAAATTCTTCTGTCACGGGGTGCGTAATCGAACTCCTCCGAAACGGCTCGACCGATTTTCGTGATCCTTAGCGAGGATATTAGTCAGGGGGGAGAATCGAACAACATCTATTTTTCATCCCCCTAAATGTTAAGGGTGGTCCACCCCTTAATTTTTTTTTTTTAATTTTCAAACAAAATTTTTTGTTTTTATTTTTTTATGATACATCATACAAAAATACATGCAACCCTAAATTTTCACCCCTCTACGATCAACCCTTACTTTTTATTTGATAATTAAAAAGTTTTATTTTTTTTGCAAGAATTAACCATTAATAAATATTTATTAACAATTTGTAAATTGTACTCAATAAATTTGACTGCTGAAGTCAATTCGCACATTCAATTCATGTTTCCAAATGACATCGTTTGGAGCAACAGAAATAGTCAGCAATGTTGCAGCAAACGGTCAACAATTTAATTCCACGTTTAAAATCAAAGGCCAAGTTTATCACAAAGTGGGCTCATTGCTGCCAATGCCAAACGAATCTCATAAATTTTTACAAATATACTTTATGGGTGGCGAGGACTCCGAACGTGCACTCGCCAATCGCACGGATGCACGTTGCGACTTCCATAATCTTAATTCACCTTTTGCCAGGCGTATCGTCAGTGAGCTAGACGCTCTCTTAAATGAGCACAATGAATTATTAAAATTTTTCAAAGCACACATGCACAAGCTACAAAGTGACAATCACGCTATTATCATCAATCCTGATAGAACACCAGCTGGAGAGCATGTACGTAGATTCAATGCACCTGTTGTTGAAGACGTTGCTGGAATCATGGTTGGCGACCGTACAGCTACGCGACAAATCGTGATTCGAAGAAGAAATAATGATCTTCAGTTCATCAGTGATACCCATCGTTCATATGACGCTCTCCAATATCCACTAATTTTCTGGAAGGGACAAGATGGATATTGTGTAAACATTAAACAACGAGATCCAGTAACAGGTAATTCTTTCATTATTAACAACATAATTATTTTATTATTAAAGAATAAATCTTCAATTAATTTAAATATATATTATTACAGGAGCTGAAACAAATAAGAACGTTAGCTCGAAGGATTTTTATTCATATCGTTTGATGATTAGACGCGGCCGAGACAACATCATTTTACGATGTCGTGAGCTTTGCCAACAATTTATGGTCGACATGTATATGAAGATAGAGAGTGAACGATTAAGATACTTGCGATACAATCAACAGAAGCTGCGTGCGGAAGAATATATTCACTTGCGAGATGCTATTGCGAATAACGCTGACACTGCCGAAATTGGTAACTCTGTTATCTTACCATCATCGTACATAGGTAGTCCACGTCACATGCAAGAATACATACAGGATGCTATGACTTTCGTGCGTGAATATGGACGACCGTGTCTTTTTATTACTTTTACATGTAATCCGAAATGGCCAGAAATTGCATCGCTGCTATTACCAGGACAACATGCAATACATCGTCATGACATCACAGCACGTGTGTTTAAACAAAAATTAAAGTCTTTAATCAGCTTTATTACCAAATTGCATGTATTTGGCCCCACACGTTGTTGGATGTATTCAGTTGAGTGGCAAAAGCGTGGATTACCTCATGCACACATTTTAATTTGGTTCGTCGACAAAATACGTGCTGAAGACATCGATAGTTTGATTTTTGCAGAGATTCCAGATCCGTCTACTGATCGATTACTGTTTGATATTGTTACTACAAACATGATTCATGGTCCATGCGGAAATCTGAATCGTTCATCACCTTGCATGGTAGATGGAAAATGTACAAAGCGTTTTCCTAAAGATTTCACTAACGATACGGTCACACATGTCGACGGATATCCAATATATCGTCGAAGAAGTACCGAAAATGGTGGACAATCTTTCATCAAAACTATCAACAACGCAGACATCGACATTGACAATCGTTGGGTGGTACCATATTCTCCTCTGCTGAGCAAAACATTTAATGCTCATATTAATGTTGAGTCATGCAGTTCGGTGAAGAGTATCAAATATATTTGCAAGTATGTGAATAAAGGAAGTGATATGGCTGTATTTCGGATTGAAAATAATAATGTTCATTCTCCTCCGTTGAATCAAAATGATGAAATTACGAATTACCAAATTGGCCGGTATATCAGTTCCAATGAAGCTGTCTGGCGTATTTTCGGTTTCCCAATTCATGAACGGGATCCAGCAGTTATCCATTTAGCTGTCCATCTTGAAAACGGCCAGCGCGTATATTTCACGAACGATACAGCGCTTGATCGTGCTATAAATCCACCGAAAACTACGCTCACCGAATTTTTTGAACTGTGCAATCGTGCGGATGCTTTTGGTGCCTTCGCACAAACACTGCTCTATTCTGAAGTTCCGCGGTATTTTACATGGGCTCAATCGAAAAAATGGATACCCCGCAAGCAAGGGATACCAGTTGATGCGTGCCCCGGTTTATTCAAATCAAATAGTTTGGGTCGTGTATATACCGTCAATCCAAGGCAGACTGAGTGCTTTTATCTGCGACTATTGTTGGTTAATGTCACCGGACCATTGTCATTTCAAGATGTACGGAAGGTAGATGGACAACAGTATCCTACGTATAAAGATGCATGCCTTGCTCTAGGCTTGCTAGAAGACGACAATCATTGGGACAACATGCTTGCTGAAGCAGCATTAAACTGCACAGGAACACAAATTCGTCTACTATTTGCTATAGTACTGACTACATGTTTCCCGGCCCGAGCACAAATGTTGTGGGATAATCACAAAGATTCAATGACTGATGATATATTGTATCGACATCGTACAAGGTGCAACGATCTAACAATATCATTCAGTGATGCAATGTACAATGAAGCATTGATTGCTATCGAGGATCTTTGCATTGCTATTGCGAATTTACCAATCAGTCATTTCGGTATGAGCTCACCGAATCGAAGTGCATCTGATTTACTCAACACAGATATGAATCGTGAACTACAGTACGATACTGTACAAATGGCGAGCATTGTTAGCCGCAATGTTCCACTACTTAATGATGAACAAAAAATTATCTACGACCGAATCATGCTGGCAGTTTCGGCAGGACAAGGAGGATTCTTTTTTTTAGATGCACCAGGTGGGACTGGTAAAACATTTCTTATTTCGCTACTTCTTGCCGAGATACGATCAAAAAATGGCATCGCATTGGCCGTTGCATCTTCTGGCATTGCAGCAACTTTATTAGATGGAGGCAGAACAGCTCATTCAGCATTTAAGCTGCCGTTAAACATTCAAAATAATCCAGATGCAGTGTGCAACATAAAAAAACAATCGTCTATGGCCACAGTGCTGAAACAATGTAAAATTATTATCTGGGATGAATGCACTATGGCGCACAAACATTCGCTTGAGGCATTGGATAGAACATTAAAGGATATAAAAAACAACGACAAACTATTTGGCGGCACTTTGTTACTCCTTTCAGGTGATTTTAGACAAACACTTCCCGTTATTCCGCGTTCAACCTACGCTGATGAAATCAACGCGTGCTTAAAATCATCGTGACTATGGCGTAATGTTGAAAAAGTACAACTGACGGTGAACATGCGCGTTCAAATGCTTCAGGATCCATCCGCCGAAACTTTCTCTAAACAACTGTTAGATATTGGTGATGGGAAAGTTGCTGTACATGAAAATACTGGATGCATAAAATTACAGACGGACTTCTGCACAATCATCGACTCGCAAAATAGTCTTATCGATCACATATTTCCCGACGTACACACACAATATGCAAATCATAAGTGGCTGGCAGAAAGAGCGATCTTGGCAGCTAAAAATGTGGACGTCAATGGGTTAAATTTAAAGATACAACAGCTGTTGCCTGGGGACTTGGTGTCATATAAATCTATCGATGCAGTTTGCGATACCAACGAGACTGTGAATTATCCAATTGAGTTCTTAAATTCATTGGATTTGCCAGGCATGCCACCACATCATTTACAATTGAAGGTTGGGTCTCCGATTATTCTACTTAGAAACTTAAACCCACCACGGCTATGTAATGGCACACGATTAGTAATTAAGAAATTAATGAAAAACGTTATTGAAGCCATCATCTTGAATGGCAAGTTTCAAGGCGAAAATGTGTTGCTGCCACGAATCCCTATGATTCATACAGATGTGCCAATTGAATTCAAACGCACTCAATTCCCAATTAGATTGGCATTCGCTATGACAATCAATAAGTCACAAGGACAAACATTGTCTGTATGTGGCTTAGATTTGGAAACACCGTGCTTTTCCCACGGACAACTATATGTGGGATGTTCTCGCGTGGGAAAACCATCCAGTTTGTTTGTGTTGGCTAAAGACGGACTAACCAAAAATATTGTACACTCTATTGCGCTAAGAGATTAATTTTTTTTTTCACTGCCATAATTTATAGTAATAAAAATAAAAATATTTATTTTTGATGTTTAGATAGCTATCAAAGACTGTTATTTAAAATATATTCGTTACTCTAATAAAGATTTATTTATTAACCTAAATAAAACATACTTTTATACTTTATAATGCATTCGATTATAAATACTTCCCCGCACACATATGGTAGATAATTATTTTTATTTACCTATAAAAATGTTTCCTAAAAATAACATACATGGCAAAACAACGTTTGCCGGGTCAGCTAGTATATATATATATTTTTATTTAAATATTGTCATTACCAAAATCTACGAATAGAAGCAGATTGGCACACCCAAATATAGGTATGCCGTGGTGATATTTATATTTTATTTATTTAAAACATATTATATGTTTACATAATTATTAATGCGAAACGGAAACAATTTATATCTGTTATATTTTTTGGTATAAAAATCATGGACATATTAATTTTCAACAATTTAAACAAAACCTAGTAGTGCTTTAAAAAAACCATTTTAAGAAATGTTGCTAATACAAAAGCAAATGTATAAATAAAGGGAAATATATAATATAAAAACAAAGATTTATCTATATAGTTTTACGGTTTTACCTGAGCATTTCCTATAGCTCCAAAAATCCCACTTTCCTAAGTTTTCCAAGAATCTTTACATCTTCCTTTTCAAGCTATTCTAGAACGATTGGATTCAAGTAAACCATCGACAAAGAGACATCATAGTGATTTTTAATACATATTTCGATTCTGGTGATCTTGACCACGTTGCATTTTTTTTTTTAATGGAAACTTAATTTCTAATTTCTCTTGTATAGATTGGCATTAGCTGGAATAGAATTTGTTGGTACAAATTCTATTCAAACTGCCGAAATGTTGGCTGCGTAATAAAAATTGGCCCGAAAATTTGAAATATAAAAAAAAATTGGTTCGGGCAATTAACAATTATTCCCAGCAGCCCAATTCTGAATATAAATTATACAATGTGGATATTTTAGAATAATTTGGTAAGTTGAAAGAATTATATTTTATTTTTTGTATTTACAACTCTTTTCTAAAATTAAAAGAAATTACAGAAAAATAAAAATAAATCAAATAAAAATTGACATATGCTCAGACTACTGTATATGTAAGAACGCACCCTCCGCCATCTTTGTGTTGTGTCATGTGCAGCATTTTAATTACCACGGGAGCATACTGAAAATACTGAAATTTCTTAATACGAACATTGAAAATTTAGTATATTGTAAGTAGATAAAATTGTGCTTATATTGCTTATGACAATTACTTTTTTATAGATATGGTAAGACACGAAGCGAAGTGCCATTATGAAGAATATAAACAAGCAATCATAACCAAGAGATGGTGAACTAGTTGAAATATGCACCACACAACAACGTGCAAATAAATATGTACATAACTTTTTTGTAGATATAAGATGCATTATTTAATTAATTAATTTGTATTGTAACGTAACCCCCGCGGCCGCCGCCGCCGCGCTACTACGCGCCACAGAGTCGCGCCCGCCACTCACTCGTTCGAACCTGTAAGGATAAAGTCGCAGTGAGGTTATCTATTGTTTACCTCTAGATGTTGTCTAGGAGGTTCCAGAAATAATCTAGGCAGGTATATATAACCCACCGCCAAAGCCAGGGAACACACTCTGTATTATACAAGCAAAGAGTGCAGAAATCTAATATAAATAAGTGTAGTGAATAGTTGGTGATATAAGAACAGTCGACAAGTGAACATAAATAAATGTGATTAGGGACATAAACAGTAGTGTTAATTGTTTAAATAAATAATCTTAGTGTTTAATTGTCTTATAATAATCTTAGTCTTTAAATTAGTGTTAATATTTGTTTATCATAGTGTTAGTTACTTTTATAATCTTTTAATTATATTTCTAATATTTATTTACCGTTTAATAAACGTATTCTTTTAGTTAATAATAATTGTCTATGATTAACACTTCACCCATATAAATAAAAACGTAACAATAATTGTTACGTTACCAATTATTGGTGTCAGGTGTGGGGTTGTTAAACTGTGAAGTGTAAATAAATAAAAATAAACAAAATGGCGGCTAAACAAATAAAATTAAGTGAATTAAAAGTAAGTGATCTCAAGAGAGAACTGGAAGAACGAGAATTAGATACGACAGGACTGAAAAGCGTTCTACAATCTCGTCTGCGGGAAGCATTAACCGATGCTGGTGAATATCCTGAAGATTACTTATTCGAAATTCCGGGTGACGTATCCGATATTAGTAAACATATAGAACAAACTTCTAGTAAATTAAAAGAAGAATTAAAACAGGAGATGGCAGAAAATTCTAGAAAATCAGAAAAAAGTTCCAGAACATTAGAAGAAAAATTAATAGAAAGTTCTAGAAAAGCCGAAGAAAATTCTAAAGTATTAGAACAAAAATTAGAGAACAATTCTAGAACTTTAGAAGAAAAATTAGAAGAAAATTCTAGAAGTTTAAAAGAAAAATTGGAAGAAAATTCTAGAAATTTAGAACAAAAATTAATGGAAAATACTGAAGAAGGTCTGAAGAATTTAGAAGAAAAGTATGACAGGAAGATAGAAGAATTACGAGAAAAATCACTAAAATTACATCGCCATCAATTCCGAATCCTGGTGTGGCTGAGCCAAGTCTTATAGAAGGAAGAAAAGTAGTAAAACCTGATACTACTTCAAAAATGCACATAAAAACTCCGGAATTTGATGGGAAGTCTTCGTGGCCGAATTATTTAAAACAATTTGAAGCGGCCGCAAAAGCAAATAATTGGACGTCCGAGGAGAAGGCTACGGCGTTGACTGTCTCGTTGCGCGGAGAAGCTATCGACATCCTGCAAACGCTGAAAGAAGACGAACAAGAAGACTACGACCAGCTAGTCAAGCGATTGGATATGCGGTATGGAAATGCGCATCTGGAGCAGGTGTACCAGACGCAACTGAGGAACCGGTATCAGAGTTCAAAAGAAAGTCTTCAAGAATTTGAAGTTGACGTAGCTCGTTTGGTTCATCTCGCACATCCTACAGCTCCTGACAGCGTTTTGGAGTGCCTGGCCACTCAATCATTCATTTACGGGATTCGAGATAGCGAAACTCAGCAAGCACTACGATTGGCTCGCCCAAAAACTTTAATTGACGCACTCTCATATGCATTGGAGCATGAAGCTGCCAAACAAGCTTCACGTAACCAATCGCGAGTGCGAAATATTAATGCTGAGAGTAATGAAAACACAGAAGACCTAGATGAGAGGTTACGGCGAATTGAAAACGAAATGTTTGCTGGAAGAAAGAAACTCCGCTGTTGGAACTGCGGTGAACTGGGTCATCCGCGAAGACTTTGCAGAAAAATGCAAAAGAAAGCGGAATCGACAAAGGAAGAAAAGGAGTCGGAAAACTAAATCGGGTTGATGCGAAGGGGCAACTGTCGACCCGTAATCTAGTAGCTCCACAATCTATCAGTTATGTCGCATCTCTTCATCATAAAGCCAATAGCATCTATGTGGATGGCTCTATTAACGGAAGGCCATTGAAAATGCTACTGGATACGGGTGCGACAAAAACTATAATCAGACCCGACTTGATAAGGAAAACTGGCAAGACGCATCTTCAACCAACTAAGTGGCGATTACGCACAGCAACGGAAGAACAAGCTACCGCGTTAGGAGAAGTAGATGTCATCATTACTATCGGAAAAACCTCATTCAAACATCGTGCGCTGGTAGCTGAAGTTGAAGATGAATTCATACTTGGGATGGACGCAATGACAAAGCATGGTTTTAAACTTGACCTAAAGAAGGGGGTGATGATGGTCAATGAAGAAGAACTCGTGTTAAATCCACGAGATGACAAGGCTGTCCGCGTACTTATGGCTGAAGACGTTACCCTCCCAGAACGAAGTGAAACTATCCTGGAGGCACATTTAGACGGTAGTTTCTGTGAGGGAAGTATCGTTATGCTGGAGCCCAAGAATGATGATGCCAAAACTGGCACTGGAGTTGTTGTCGGAAAATCACTGGTCAAAGCCAGCCAGGTAATACCAGTTCGGATAATGAACGTAAATTTTTATCCTGTTGTTCTGAAGAGAGGAACAATTGTAGGAGAATGCATGGCAGTATCCACGATTATCCGAACTGTAAAGGCCAAAGGGAATACATCGCAGAAAGTTCCGGACACGTTAATCAATCAATTGACAACATCATTTGAAGAATTTACCGCCGACCAGAGAACAAAGGCAAAGAATCTAATTGGAAATTTTAAAGATGTGTTCCAATTTGATGAGAAAACCAAAGGGAGGACTAATGTAGTTCACCATAAAATAGACACCGGAGACGCAAGACCCATCCGTCAACCAGCAAGAAGACTACCACTGGCGAAGCGTGAGGAAGCAGAAAGAATAATCGAGGACATGAAGATGGAAGGTGTGATTGAACCTTCAAACAGTCCATGGGCTTCACCAGTGGTGTTAGTGAAGAAGAAGGATGGCTCTACACGATTTGGCGTCGATTATCGTCAACTTAACAACGTGACGAAGAAGGATAGCTACCCGCTACCTCGAATAGACGACACATTAGACACTTTGGCTGGCTCAAAAATGTTCTCCACTTTGGATCTAAAGAGCGGCTACTGGCAAGTGGATTTGGATCCAAAAGACAAGAAGACAGCCTTCATCATTGGTACAGGACTCTGGCAATTTACCGTAATGCCGTTTGGGCTCTGCAATGCTCCTGCAACGTTTGAACGACTCATGGAAACGGTATTGGCCGGGCTATCTTGGAAAACCTGTTTAGTGTACCTCGACGATATTATTGTGGTAGGTAAGACATTCGAGGACCACATGAAGAATTTGGAAGAGGTTTTCCAGAGATTGAGGAAGGCTAACCTGAAACTTAGCCCGAAGAAGTGTCACCTGTTTCAAAGAGAAGTTCATTACCTTGGACACGTGGTTTCCGGTAAGGGTATTGCAGTTGACCAGGAGAAGATAAAGGCTGTGAGAGACTAGCCAGCACCTAGGGACAAACACGAACTCAGAAGTTTCCTTGGTTTGTGTACCTATTATCGACGATATGTACCTGGATTTGCCAACATAGCCAAGCCACTGACAAGGCTTACTGAAGAAGGAAGAAGATTTATCTGGGAAAGGAGAATTCATTCTAGACACAGATGCCAGCAACGTCGGAATTGGTGGCGTTCTTTCCCAGATACAAGATGGGCATGAGAAGGTTATTGCCTACTTTAGTAAGACCTTGTCAAAACCAGAAAGGAATTACTGTGTGACCAGAAAAGAACTCTTGTACCAGCCATCGTAATGCCGATGCATTGTCCAGAAGGCCTTGCCAAGATGACTGCAAACATTGTAGTCGACTTGAAGAGAAACAGTCTACCGTCGCCAGGACAACAGTAGTCGATGATAGTTGGCAGCCCGATGGACTACGCAAGGACCAAGAAAATGACCCGATTTTGAAAATCTTATTAAAATGGAAAGCAGAAGAATGCAAACCAATATGGGAAGACGTTGCACCACACTCACAGAGTGTAAAAGCGTACTGGGCGCAATGGGACTCCATGGTGATTGAGGATGGCCTGTTGAAGCCGATGGAACTGAGAAGAAAGCTCAGTTGGTCATGCCTAAGAGTAGAATACCAGACGTGTTGAAAGAGATCCATGACGGATCTGGAGGAGGCCATTTTGGAGTCACTAAAACTCTAGAAAGATTGCGCCAGCGGTTTTACTGGGTTAACTTCACTGAAGATGTTAAAGACTGGTGCAAGAAATGTGTGGTTTGCGCTGGAAGCAACGGCCCTCATAGACGACGAAAAGCTCCAATGCGTCAATACAACGTTGGCAGTCCATTTGAGCGCATTGCGATTGATGTGGCCGGACCATTCCCAGAAAGTGACGACGGAAATAAATATATCGTGGTTGTCATGGACTACTTCACCAAGTGGGTTGAAGCTTATCCATTACCCAATCAAGAAGCCACCACGGTCGCTGAAACCTTAGTTAAAGAATGTATATGCCGATTCGGGGTACCACGTGAACTTCACTCCGACCAGGGAAGAAATTTCGAGTCTGCCGTTTTCCAAAATATCTGTAAGATATTAGGAATTAATAAAACAAGGACAACTGCATTACATCCGCAGTCCGATGGCATGGTTGAACGAATGAACAGAACGATCAACCGATATTTGTCGAAGGTAGTTTCCAACCACCAAAATGACTGGGACCGACATATTCATCTGTTCCTGATGGCTTATCGTTCATCCGTGCATGAGACAACAGGGCAAACTCCTGCGAACATCTTAGTCGGACGTGAGTTGCGTTTACCATGCGACTTGGTGTTCGGCAGCAAACCTGGGGAAGACCTGGCCGGAGAAGACTACGTTACTGGCTTACGGAGAAGAATTGATGACATTCATGAACAAGTCCGTACGAACATTCAAACTGCCAGCGACCGAATGAAGGACCGGTATGACATCAAAGCCGAAAAAGGTGGATATCAACCTGGGGATTTAGTGTGGCTTTACAACCCACAAAGGCGCCGCGGGTTATCACCAAAGCTGCAAAAGAATTGGGAGGGCCCCTATGAGGTAGTCAAAAGAATAAACGACGTGGTATATAGAATTAAGAAACGACCTACCGGGAAGCCGAGAGTGGTACACTTTAATCGGCTAGCCCCTTTTGCTGGAGACAACCACGAAGACTATAATGGAGCAGAAGTTCGTCGGATCATAGCTCAAGAACCGACTTTTGAAGATTTCATGGAGAACTACTCCTTTGGGCGCAAGGCGCGGTACGGCGTGATAAAAGAAGAACATCGAGATCTGTTCACCGTGGCTTCAGATTATTCCCTCGGCCACTGCGTATCAGAAGACTTAAAGATGTCCCGCGGCATAGCCTCAGTCTTTAAGGCAAAATATGGACGACTACAAGAACTGGCCAACCAACGTCCATCTGTTGGGAAAACGCTACGACTGAGAGATAGCAATTCCGACCATCAGCGGTACATCTACTACCTTGTTACAAAACCACGCTCGTACCAGAAGCCGTCGTATCAAAGGCTATGGAACTCGCTGTGCGATTTGAGGGATCATCTACTGGAGAATGACATTTTGAAGCTAGCAGTACCGAAGTTGGGTTGTGGTCTAGACGGTTTGGATTGGAGGATTGTAAGGAACATGTTAGAGATCCTCTTCCGTTTCACCGGCGTTGAAATTCTCGTCTGCAGCTTTAACCCTAACGGTCAGGAAAAAGAAGTTGAGCGGACCATCGACTATCACTTCTTTAAGAATTCGAAATGCACCAAGGGTAGTACATGCAGATTTCGTCATCACGGACTGTTCCGGGACGAAACAGTCTTAAGGGGGGGGGCAGTGTAACGTAACCCCCGCGGCCGCCGCCGCCGCGCTACTACGCGCCACAGAGTCGCGCCCGCCATTCACTCGTTCGAACCTGTAAGGATAAGGTCGCAGTGAGGTTATCTATTGTTCACGTTGTTTACCTCTAGATGTTGTCTAGGAGGTTCCAGAAATAATCTAGGCAGGTATATATAACCCACCGCCAAAGCCAGGGAACACACTCTGTATTATACAAGCAACGAGTGCAGAAGTCTAATATTAATAAGTGTAGTGAATAGTTGGTGATATAAAGAACAGTCGACAAGTGAACATAAATAAATGTGATTAGGGACATAAACAGTAGTGTTAATTGTGTAAATAAATAATCTTAGTGTTTAATTGTCTTATAATAATCTTAGTCTTTAAATTAGTGTTAATATTTGTTTATCATAGTGTTAGTTACTTTTATAATCTTTTAATTATATTTCTAATATTTATTTACCGTTTAATAAACGTATTCTTTTAGTTAATAATAATTGTCTATGTTTTACACTTCGCCCATATAAATAAAAACGTAACAGTATTTTTCGTAATATTTTTTTTAAATACTTTTTATGTGTAATATTTATTGTTCATATATTGTTGTGCATTAATATTTTGTAATTATTTTTTTTATATTATATAGTATAAATAAAACTAGAATTAAATTATTTATTTTTCCTACCACCATTTATGTTTATACCATAAAAATTACGTCGAAACAATGCCCTAAAATGAGTTCGAAACAACGTCTTAAAAGACGTCGATACAACGTCTTAAAAGACGTCGATACAACGTCTTAAAAAGACGTCGATACAACGTCTTAAAAAGACGTCGATACAACGTCTTACAATGACGTCGAAACAACGTCTTATAATGACGTCGATACAACGTCTTATAATGACGTCTAAACAACGTCTTAAAATGACGTCGTACAGCTCCACGCTGAGACGTCTATGTGACGTAAATTAGGACGTCACAGTGACGTCGATTTTAGGTCATTTGTGTTACTTGGGCCAATAACAGGAAAACAATGAATACAATTACAAAAAAAAAAAATAACATATAGTAAGTACTTGCGAAAATAAATACAGTAATACAAAAGTTTTACAAATAGTATACAGATATCATTCATTTGGTAAAGAATCTAACAATATTCTAAGAGTACTAAACAATATGTCGGTGGTAGCGGAAATCAAGTTATAATTATTGCACATTATGTGTATGGGTGATTTTGATAAAGCGTTTGTACGTGCACAGGGTAAATAGAAAATAAAATTTAATCTAGAGCTGATTCGAGGGGTATAAAAGTATAACTTAGAGAGGAGATATGGGCAATCAATTTTATTATGGATAATTTTATAAAGAAAAGTGATAGGTATACTTTGTCGTCTATTTTTTAGAGAGGTAAATCGAACAGTGTCTAGTAGTTCACCGTAACAACTACCTTGAGGAGGATACTGATTCGTGGTTTTGTATATTAAATATTTTATAAATCTTTCTTATAACGTCGAACAGAACAAAGTACAAAGATAGCAAAATATTTATAAATGAAGATTTTGCCACTGCAGAACAAGAAGAGAGAAAAAACTTTTGATAGCAATGAAAGAAAATAAAGTTTGAGTAATAAATAAGGTCAAAATTTATAAAAATAAATTACATATAATTAAACAGACTACCAATGAAGAAGAAATGAAAACCAACCAAAGAACTAAAGATCAGGTTTCATCCATCGTCTCAAATAGTTTCGCATCAAATCCAAACCAAAAAAATCTGATGTGACCACCACAGTACCTCCCGCCATTTACCTATGTATATAATTTTTATATTACTTTATAAATTTATCCATACAATATATAGAAAAAGTATTAAAGCAAACTTGTAGAAAATGGAATAACATTTAATTTTTATAATAACAAATTGAGAAAAAATTACATTTAAAGGTATTTTTTGAAGAAAAACTATCTTGAGCTTCAAGTAAACTACCATTTCCGGTTATCCGATTACCACCAAAATCTAATCAGATATTTCCATATTAGAATAAGGTAGAAATACATGGTTTCAAAACTTTCTGAATGATAGTATTTGAGTTAGAGCGTATACAGGATCCACACACACACACACACACACACACACACACACACACACACATACACACAGACATCATCGTGAAAATGGATTCTAGGGACCTTAAAACGTGGTCATTTACCAAAATCTCGATATGCGATTTTTAGCAAGATCCCTATACCTCCCTTACCAAGGGTAGCGAGAGGTAAAAAACTTAGGCCCACGGTATACCTAATTCCGTTACACAGGAGAAGATGTATTTAGGGACTTCAATGCGCACATTGGTTCCTTAAATTAAATGGCATGTGAAATATTATCGATCCCACTAGCTAGCAGATAACCTATACATTTATCCCAATGACAGGTTTAAAATTAGTTCCACTGATGAAAACTTACGGATTATTCGTTTTAAAAGACCGAACCTACGGCGATATCCCAGAAGCACTGAAAAGTAGAAGTTTTTGCCACAATGAATAACTCTTCTAATTTTCAGAACGTCATTTTGTTATTAATGTACAAATTATTTACTAATTTTGGTATAATGTTAAATGGTTCAATAGTTTATTTATTCAATTTAGAAACAATCTCATTTGTGATTATAATTATAGTTAGCTTTGTTATTCTTTTCACTGTTAATCAGTGTTGTGTATTTGTTTACTTATTAGTATTTGTATGGTTATTATTTAAATACGTCAAAGGGATAAAAGTATTGTCAATCATTTTTGTATAAGATTTGTAAAACTTGTAATAAATAAATAAAATAAATATATCATCACGACATATTACCCATTACAGATTTCAGTAATGATGATGACGTATTTGTACCGTGCGGGCGTTTACCAGGCGTCACCTCACGGGCACTCATTGCTGGCGTTGAGAGTGCATTAAAGTGGTCAATTTTGTGCCATATAAAATTCAAAATATTTGTCGTCGGTCGGGATTAAACCCGGTTTCCCAGATTCGCGACCAGACAGTCAGGCACGCGGCCACGAGACCCCATAAACATTATTATTATTAAAATTTAATGAAAATAAAAACTAAAATAAGTATTGTTACTTATATTTTAAGATTAGTAGTACAGTCGTGGGGTATAAAAATAAGGCGTTATCCTACAAAAAAACAGGTATTTTTGATTTTTGAATATTTAAAGTTGCTAATAAAAGTTTTCTACCTTTGTGCACTTCCAGAAGCATAGTCATTTTGGGAACATGATGCTGTAGCGACCGCTTACTGCATCCATAACTAAAAAATGAAAATCATAGTTATGGATGAAAATGAAAATTGATTCATATATTTCTTTGTTTTCTGTCAAGTTACGTTTTCATAATTTTCCGTTTTATATCAGTATTTTGTGTTGTGTTAAATAAATATCATTACACCCTTTACACGTTTTCATATTATACGTTTCCCCATAAATTGGTGACCCCGACGAACGAATCAACGTGAGTCAAGAAAAAATCTCAATGGCAGAAACTGATGGACAAGCTACGGTAAACCGCATTGCAATTCGCGTTCCACCATTTTGGCCTGCAGACCCTGCACTTTGGTTCGGCCAGTTAGAGGGTCAGTTTTTAATCAACAACGTAACCCGTGATGAGACCAAATACGGGTACGTAATTGGCAACCTCGAAGCCAAATATGCAAGCGAGGTAAAAGATGTCATTACTGCCCCGCCCGTAACTGGTAAGTACAATAAAATTAAGGAGGAGCTAATTGCTCGACTGTCAGCCACACAGGAGCTGAAGACGCGACAGTTGTTAGAACGTGAGGAACTTGGTGACAGAAAACCGTCACAGTTACTTCGACGACTCCGAGATCTCGGAGGTGACACAATCTCCGAGACACTGTTGCGTACACTGTGGGTCAGTCGTCTTCCCAGTCAAGTGCAAGCCATTTTAGCGACGCAAGCGGAAGCACAAATTGACAGCGTCGCCCGCCTAGCAGACAAGGTGATGGAGATCTCGCCACAAACACAGGTTGCGGTTACCACAGCACCCAGCACGACGGACATAACGAGTGAACTACTGCGAAAATTAGATGATCTTCAGAAGCAGATTTCAGAGTTGCAGCGGCCGTCAAGAAGCCACTCCTGTCATCGCTCCGGTGGTCGTCCACGACCACGTTCCAGATCTCGCGGCTCGCCATCCAGTTCGCGCTTTTGCTGGTACCACCGAACGTTTGGGGACAGAGCGCAGCGTTGCAAACAACCATGCGAACACACGACGGGAAACGCAGCGGGCAGCTGTTGAACGCGGCAGAAGACAGCAGCCCAAGAACTTCGCGCCGTCTCATCGTAACCGATCGCACCTCCAAGCGACGGTTCTTAATAGACACCGGTGCTGATGTCTTCCCCAGAAGTGCAGCAAGGTACGTACAGAAAAAAACTTCATACGAACTTGCAGCGGCTAATGGCTCGCCGATTTCTACCTATGGTTTTGTGCCACTTTGTCTCAACCTTGGCCTTCGCCGTGACTTTACCTGGCGTTTTATTATCGCTGATGTTGACAAGGCTATAATAGGTGCAGATTTCTTATCATTTTATGGCCTGTTGGTTGATGTGAAGAACCAACGCCTCATTGACAGTGAAACATCACTAAAAGCACTAGCACAGGTATCGACTACCCAAAGTGGCGAAATCAAGATGGCTACTGTCACGGGAAAATTTGGACCTCTCCTGCTGTCATTCCCAAAAATAATTAGACCATCTGGCGTCTGTCAATCGCCAGCCAAACATTCTACAGTACATCACATCCGTACCACGCCAGGACAGCCAGTTTCAGCTAGGCCACGAAGACTCGCACCTGATCGTTTGAAGATTGCTCGCCAAGAATTCAACGCTATGGCCAAGCTAGGTACTGCACGCCCATCAGACAGCCCTTGGTCATCACCTCTTCACATGGTGCCGAAGAAAGGTAAGAACGAGTGGCGTCCCTGTGGTGGATGCTGAATCAGCGTACCATTCCTGATCAGTACTCAGTACCGCACATCGAAGACTTTGCACAGGGGCTTGCGCAGAAAACAGTGTTCTCCACCATCGATCTTATGCGTGCATACATCCAGACGACGTCGCCAAGACTGCCATCACGACACCTTTTGGACTGTACGAATTTCCATACATGCCATTTGGACTTCGAAATGCCGCACAAACGTTTCAAAGATTTATTGACGAAACACTAAGGGATTTAGATTTTACGTATGCGTACATCGACGACATTTTAATAGCATCCAATTCAGAAGAAGAACACGAGCAACATCTAACTAAATTATTTCAGCGACTTAGCGAATATGAAATTGTCATCAATCCGGCGAAGTGTATCCTCGGCGCCGCAGAGGTATCATTTCTTGGATACACCGTGTCAGCTGCAGGCATCAGACCTAAAGACTGCAAAGTCCAAGCAATTCAAGAGTTTCCCAAACCAGACAATATCCAGCAGTTACGTCGTTATCTTGGCATGCTTAATTTTTATCGGCGTTTCGTTCCAAAGGCCGCAGAAATACTAGCACCACTTATCAAACTGGTGGAGGGACACAAGGGCAAGAGCAGAGATCCCATCGAGTGGACGCCGGCAACGCTTCAAGCTTTCACGGCAAATAAAGATCGGTGCAGCTTTCCAGCAGCAGAAAACGGATGGATGGCAACCCTTAGCATTCTTTTCTAAGAAATTAACTCCAGCCCAGCAGGAATATAGTGCGTACGACCGCGAGCTTCTTGCCATATATCAGTCTATTAAACATTTTAGGCATATGATCGAAGGTCGTCAATTCAAAATCCAGACAAATGTTCACCCAGACAATTTAGATACCTTGACTTTATTGGACAATTCACTAATGACATTAGACATATACCAGGACAAGACAACATCGTAGCCGACGCTCTCTCTCGAGTCGATGGACTAACAGCCTCCATTGATTACGACGCGCTTGCACGAGCACAAAAAGAAGACGTTGAACTGAACCGCTTGCTGGAATCTTCTTCAACAGGTCTACTTCTTCGGCAAGTTCATATTCCTGGTGCAGTAGAGAACCTCTTCTGCGACATATCAACATCAACGGCGCGCCCATTCGTAACGAAGAATTTTCGAAAACAAGCTTTCCATTCTGTACATGATTTGGCGCATCCAGGTGTAAATACTTCGGTGAAGATGGTCGCGCAACGCTTTGTTTGGCCATCGATGAAGTTTGATTGCAGAAAATGGGCTCGCACCTGCATTCCATGTCAGAAGAACAAAGTAGCTCGGCATGTTTCAGCTCCACTTGGACAGTTCCAGCTCACCAGTTCAAGATTCGAACATATACACATCGACCTAGTCGGCCCGCTTCCTGTCTCTTCAGGTTATAAATACTGCTTGACCATCGGTGGCCCGAAGCTGTACCTCTAGAGGACATCGAGGCAACAACTGTTGCAGCAGCCTTAGTTGCCAATTGGGTTGCTCGTTTCGGCGTACCAGCTAGGATTACCTCTGACCAAGGCCGACAATTTATGTCCCGATTATTTCGGTCACTGAACATAATTCTAGGTTCCAAGCACTGCCCGACCACCAGCTATCATCCAGAGGCCAATGGAATGGTTGAACGCTTCCACAGGCAGCTCAAATCAGCCATTCGCTGTCACAAGTCTGAAGACTGGGCGCATAATCTACCACTTGTACTTTTGGGTATTCGCGTTGCTTGGAAAGATAATCTGCAGTCAACGTCAGCTGAACTAGTATATGGCGAAAACATTCGGCTACCAGGGGAATTTCTAGCTCGTCAACAGCAGAACGAACTGCTACCTGAGTCATCAAGTTTCATAAGTCAACTGCGACGTCATCTACAAAATATTCGACCAACGCCAGTCAGCCGACATGGATCCAAACACGTATTCGTGTCAAAAGATTTGGCCACATCAAGTCATGTCTTCGTTCGTCATGACGCAGCCAGAGGTCCACTACACCCATTCTACAATGGACCTTATGAAGTTGTTGCAAGAAATGAAAAGTTCTACACAGTAAAGATTCGCGATAAGAACTCCACGGTCGCCATAGACCGTCTCAAACCAGCGTTCGTTCTCTGCGAAGATCTAGACGGGATACAGCTGAAAGAGAATCCACCACAGCCACCTACATCCACCGATCGCAGAGTACATTTTCAAGAACGCTTAACTAGAAGATAGCGTTAATCACTGTCAAGGGGGTAATGTAGCGACCGCCTACTGCATCCATAACTAAAAAATGAAAATCATAGTTATGGATGAAAATGAAAATTGATTCATATATTTCTTTGTTTTCTGTCAAGTTACGTTTTCATAATTTTCCGTTTTATATCAGTATTTTGTGTTGTGTTAAATAAATATCATTATACCCTTTACACGTTTTCATATTATTCGTTTCCCCATAATGCAAATAATCAATTTATTTAAATTATCTTCTCATCAGTAGGTATAAAGCAAAAATAGTTTTTATCAGTTTTGTAGAATACAAAATTCCCTATAACTTTTATCTCGAACATATTTATTATATTGGAGTAACGATAATCGACTGGAAGTTGGTTGAGGGAAGAAAAAATAGGCGGAACACAGTCTAAAGATGTTTAATTTTGATTTAAAACCAACGTTTCGATCATACAATGATCATCTTCAGGGTTACAACAAATAATAAATTACACAATAAAAGAGAGCATGGTACAAACAAAAAACCATTAATAAATTATAATCATACTTACAATCAAGTCAGAAATAAAAATGTTTTATTACTAAAACGTTAACAAACATGGATGAATATTTTATGTGAAAAACACAACGTTAAAACATAATAATTATAACGGAACAGAAATGAAATACAATTTTAGAAAACAATTTTATGAAACTACAGAAAAATTCGGAATTGTACTTAATTTAAGCTATGGGAAAAGACGTCACAACCAATCACGAAGCAACTCACTGTATTTTTAAATGTTTTGACTTAAAACGTAGCTTACCAGTTATATTTAGGTGTATTGTATTATTTTTGATTTACAATGTAATATTTTATTAAATCATAATAATATAATTTTAAATATTTAAATTGTAATATACCTAGTTGTAACCAATAGATAGAATTAAGAAACCATATGCCCCATTGAACTTGCATGATAAAACTAATAAAAAAATATTTTTTTGTTTTTTCAGGTAATTTTATTTTTATAAATTTATATGACTATGAGACTACAAATTTATATTCTTGTTGCGGCTAAATATAAATTATTTAATACTTAATATTTATACAAGTCAATTTTTTTTAGTATTTAATATTTTGACAATAAATTAAATTCATTAATAAATTTATGGAAAAGTAGGTATTTGAAGGCCGAACTGAAGGCGTAGTCTTTCAAAATAATTCACAGTCGCAAACGTGCAGTTTCTAGACTAGTGATAATATTATGTGTTAAAAATGTCAAATTATTTCGTATTTTGCAAGAAAGTAGTTGGGGATACGACCCGAATTTTTAACAGGTATACCGTATAATGAAAGGCTGGTTTTTTTTCGGGTTGCTTAGTGAAATATTAGGTCGAAATTCATCTGTTAGACCACGGCCCAGCGCCCCGAAAAAGAACCAGTGTATCATAGACCCCGGCTGTGAAAGCTTAAATATTTATATGCCGTATAATAATATTTTATCTACTGAAATACTTTAAACTTTAAGGGCCATACCATAACGTATCTACTTTTAATGGCGACTATAATTAGTTTTTTTTTTTAATGTTTGTTTCTTCTTTGCTACATCGTGATTCTATTGAGTGTTCTATCCACGGAACGATAAATATATTTTCAAACAATTCACGTTCAATAAAACTTTAAATAGTTTGCTCTCTTTTTAGAGTGCATCTTGTGTGGGTATCTTGTGACAAGTTGTATACGTTGAAGCTTTTATCATGCTCCATAAATGCCAATATTGTGTTGTGTTACATACATGAAAATATATAATACGACATGCATTTTAAGAATGAAACCTATCTTCCGGTGGTTTTATTGGTTAAAATGTGCAACAGTAACTACCGGTATCATTCACGTTTATCGTAACGATGTCGGGGTCGTTCCAGGTTACTCGTGCGCGTGCTGTAAAGTGGTTCTGCATCGGGAATGAATGTTCGCTTGCCAAAACTCTATTTAAGATGAAGAGGACTGTAATGATACACGAAATGGGAAGATGCACGAAATCAGGGAAATTACATGCTTTTCTCCACGGGAAAAGGTACCTACGCGAGTATTTTAAATGAAACCAAGTTTTAAATCATATTTTTCGTGTTAAATTATATCATTTCTTTTCTTCAAATTCTGGTATTGTGTTGGATGAATTTATTACTTTTTTTATTGTAATTATTTAGATATTAAAATGCATATCTCATTTTCGTAAAGCTGTAGAAAATATTACATTCAGCTGTAAGAAAATGTATTTCATGTGTACTTATATTTATTATTTTTAAAGCTCTTTCATATGACGTAGGTAGATTGTCAAACCAATCTTTTTATAAACACAAAACATTTATTCCCAAACACGTTTTTGTAATGTAAAAGATGTCATCCTACAACTAAATATTGCAGAACGATTATCGAATATTTAAATAAACATAAAATAAATAAAAATAAATATTTCAGCACGGCATATTACCCATTCCCATTCCTAGGTCTGTTTTGTACACAGATATCGATATTGATGGAATATTGAAATAAACATAAGTAAAAAATAATGATTTCTCTAAAAGGTTTATGACGTCACATTCAATATTAATTGGAATATTAGACATACTTTATTTACTTTTGTTAAAAATGTATCAGTCGAAACCATCATTCACAGTTTATTTCTTTCATATGTCCAAATAACCTATCATAAATCATACATTTCCAAAAAACAACAATTCGTTTCCATGGTTCAGTTTGTGTTGTGATTGGTGAATAATGATTGGTGTTGAACGTGATATTAGCAGGGAACCAATGCGAAGTTTCTCTTTATACAAATGTCCCTTGCCAAATATTCCCAATAAAAAATTTCGCATCCAAATATTAGATTTCATATCATAAACATAAAAATTTACTAGTCTTTTATTTTACCAAACATAAATAAATCGTATTATTTACTTATGGTGATATAGATATATAAAACGAATATTACTATTTGCTGATTTTTAGGTTAAATTATAGCCGGCCTTGTTACACTGTTGAAGTTCGAAGTATGTTGATAGGGTACAATTTGGCGCTAATATAGCTTTTCATTACCTTTCCGACCGTTAAAAATGTTTCAAAAATGACATTTCATAAAAATTAAATTCATTGATTGAATTTAAACCATGTTGAAACCATAATCAAATGAAAATATATATTTTCATGTATGAAAAAATGGAAATTGTAAGGATTAATATTTATGTTTTGTTTATATTTTAAAGACCGATAAGTTAAATTTCGTCTCTTGAAATATTAGTCGAAGACTAATGGAAATATGTAACTCTTTAATGATATAAATGAGTAACCATCAGGTGACAAAGAGGGAAATGGCATATGGATGTGCAGGAAAATATATAAACATCTGTTGCGAACCAAAAAGAAACCACCGTATCTCATCAACCAACTTTAGAAAAGAATAAATGTCGAAGTCACCGATGAACTGGGTGTAAACTATCACCTAATCAAACCGAAGAATAATTTTACAGACGGTTATTAAAGAACCTCGAACAAACTTTGAGATAAAATACGATAATAAAGTATTCTTTGATACATATGTAGTTTGAAATTATTCATTATTTAAATTATTCTCGAAATGATTATATCTAAAAACACAATAAAATAAATATTTATATATTTCATATGTCTATATTTATAATTATGAATTTTCATAAGTTACTAAATCCACTTTTTACATTTCAGTTCGAAGTATGTTCATAGGAGCAGTGCAACCACGGTATCGCGATATTATACGAGACTTTCACATCTTTCAGTGTAGTGATCTATGACAAATATAAAAGATAAGCAGACTGTTCATCGTTTTATAAAACGTCTAGACGACCTAAAAGATTGTAAAACATCGCTAAGTCAACAAATCAACGAAGGTTTCACTAAAATGTGATGTAATGTATAGCATTAATAATAGCCATTTTAATTTATATTTTTAATAAAACTTAAAACGTAATGCTGTTAAATATTATTTTCATAATAAAAGATGTATAAACTTCTTTTATAGTTTGGTTCATGAAAGATGACTATTCAAGGTCATTTATTGACCATATGGTATACGTATAATATTACTTGCAGATAACTTCACTGCATGTTTCTTTTTAAATAATGCCTTTCTCAAAAATTTATGTTCTTCACCTGTTTTTGCAAAACACAAGAACGTAGACTTGACACAAACCATGGAATAATAATTTGATTTAAATGTCAACGTCACTGGGTAAATATTAGCACAGAGGGCAGTGTAGTAGACAATTAGATATCAGAAACTCTACGACATACGTTATTATTATTTGTAATGTGTTAGAAAATAATGTCATCATTTACGTATATCTCTCACACAACATAAACTACATAGACATACGTCAAATAATCTTTCTCTTTGTAATATGAAATATTGCTAAGCTACTGCTGTATAAAGTGCTGTGTATTCTTTCCTCGAACAAGTGACCTTGAATAGTCATCTTTCGTGAACCAAAGTATAACATAAAGTATGATAAGCTTCTATTATCGGAAGAGTAGTTTCATCCATTTTTGGAGATTCATATTTTGTTTGGTATTTAGTAATTTTGTTTGTATATTTAATTTTTGAATTATTTCTTCACTTTACACTTTATTAGGGTACCTCTATATACAGGGTATAGCCATGGGCCAAGATCGCTGCCATTTGCGGGCCAATGTCAAACATACTGAGTATTCATTTCCCTATTTATTTATAAGAACTGTGATATTATATTATAAAGGATTATTAAATACTCACACTATGAATCTATAAAGGTAATAAAAATTCATTTATTTAAGAGATACACAATTATTATTATGACATAGATTTAGAGGTTATGTAGAGCATAGGAATAGGTTGTTATTATCACATATAATTTAATAACTGTAGTTATTATTTACATAATAAGTATATATTGTAAACTTACCTTATAAAAATTTAAATGTTTGTATATTTGGTAAATATTATAAATATTGGTAATTTTTATGTGTTTTCAATTTTGCCAATCATCGTAGTCAGTATCTCAAGAAAATGCACAAATAAATAAAATAAAAGTATTACTTATACTTTATATAAATATTAGAAGTACATTTAAATGTGTTTTGCATTAAAATAAAACAAATAGCCACGAAAATACATAATAATTTGGCCAACAACGAATATGACAGTGGCGCGCAAATGGCGGAAGAAACGCGAGTCACGTCATGGCCATACCCTGAGTATATAGGTACCCTACACTTTATGGTATAGGTGAGACATCTGTTGTTTATCTGGGCAGATGAGGTCTATCCTCAAATACGAAGCATCCCGCGCGGTCGAATTCCACGCGGTCGAAATCCCAGGCGGTCGAAATCCCACGGGGTCGAAATCCCACGCCGTCGAAAAGGTCCCCCACCACTTTGTCCGTTGTGCATAAATTCAAATATTCCCAGTTCGTCGAATCCCGCCCGGTCGAACTGTTACACGATACAAATCCATCGTCGTGGTAAGACCAGAACCACTCTCTATATCGATCGTATTGCATTCAAACAATCTATGCTGCGTGGTAGTTCCGAGTGAAATGTATAGATGGTAATGCATTTTGACAGTGGACCATGTCATGTCAAAGATAATATATTAAGAAGAAATTTATAAACATATATTACTTATAACACCATATACAACGGACTATTTAATGAATGGAGCAGAAAAAAAATTACCTATACATTTTTAGTAAAATTATTGATATTCTTGGCCCGCCATTTTAGATTAGCTGGTATATTAAGCCTGTCATGCTTTATTTCCGTTGTAAAATTATGTATTACTGTTTCTATTTTAAATGTTATGTTGATTTTATTTCCAAATATACTTTCTACCAATTGACAATAACATATTTAAAGTACTATACTTGAAAATAAATTTAATTATTTTATAATATTTAATAAGTAATAAACTGCCATGTTTTAGTATTTTACGTTATAAATCGTGAGTTACCTGGTAATACGTCCTAAATGATTTTACATACAGTTTATAGGATACTTTTATATTACAATTTAAAAATTGGCACAAAATCCAAATCTCCTAATAAGTGTAAAATTCATACGATTTAAAAGGTACATGAAAACAGGAGAAATCCTTCAAAATATTTAAAAACTTTCCACATAGGAGTATTGTGTTATTAAATTTTTAATATAATAAACCGAAATATGTACTTTCTTTTTGGCATGGAAAATTTATGTGAATATTACAAATATTCAAATTATGTGCTTTATTTCTCATGTTTATTGTTTCAGAATAAAGTAAACCGTGTTAAGAACGATGTCAGTAATAATATTACCGTACGAATACAGTCATTCCAGTTTCCGCCATGGTAACTAAAATGTAAACAAACAATTATTGTAATGCAGTTGTGCGTAAAATATTCTCAAATTATGATTATTTTTACTTCCTTGTACGTAAGTAAAGGAAGTATTGTAATCGCGAAAAATTTCGGTTTTCAGATTTCGGCGGAAATATCCATTTTGATCATCCCTGAATCCATTTTGACTAATTTCGTCGTGACGTCTGTACGTACGTACGTATCTCGCATAACTCAAAAACGGTAAGCCGTAGAGAGTTGAAATTTTGTATTTAGGACTCCTATAACATCTAGTTGTACACCTCCCTTTCTGGTTATTACACAATTTCCAGAAGTGGTACTTTACATGAAGCCTATAATAGATTTTAATGAAAAATTGCTTCAAAATATAATCCAAAACTTTTCAAATTTGGTATACAAGACTTTTATGTCAATCTAAATAACATAATAGATTTTGGTTAAAATAGGCTAACCGGAAGTGGTACATTACTTGAAGTTGTTAACAGTTTTTCTTGAATAAAATGATTTTATTTTGATTTTAGAAATAAATGCTTCAAATAAAAGTTTTAGAGAATTAATTTCTGCATCTAACACATCAAGTATTATTAAATTAGCCCTTTGTATAAGCGAGATATGTAAATTTAAAAATTATATACTTTTTTGTTTTTGTAATAAAGCTTGCTATGGATTAGGACAAAAACATAAAAAATTACGTTAAATACGTGCAATTTTATTCGTACAATAACAAATATTATATTTTTATTGTGAAATTAGACATGTTCATTGTTGTAATCAAATATTTCTTTGTTGTAATCAAAACTCTTTTTAAAAGAACCGGGTTAGATTATGGTCGCTATATATCTTACTGTTTTGAAGTTAAAATTAATATTTTGTAATTTATTTATTAAAAAAATATGTATAGTTTAATAATCGTACAAGGAAGTCATGTGGTGTCCACATCAGATTTTTATTGAATAAGATGTTGCACGATTTTTTTCTTTGGTTTAATCAAAAGAATAAGAAAAAATATTTAACCCGAATTCGTTTATTTTCTTTTATATTACTCTCTATTCATGAGAAAATTGTCTCCTTTCCTGTCGCCTGATGACGTCAGAAAAATACTAACCAATAAGGGAGTGGCTTACATTTCCCGACAGAATTTAAACAAATGACAGCTGTGACAGCTATCAATTATATATTAGCAAGTAGATTTATCCATATTATTGATTTTTATATTTTGTACAGACCCAAACATGTTTGTAGAAAAGAGTCATGTGCTAGTGTGCCCAAATAGAAGTAATAATGGTAAAAAAAATAGTTTTAGTGCCTCAAAACGAAGAAAAAAGAATTAAATGGTTATCTCAAGAAAAGATACAACCATTTATAAAATCATTCTGTAAAGATCATTTTGCAGTAAGCATTAATATTTTTATAATTATAAATAAAATAAATTAATATTTCATCACGGCATATTACCCATTGCTGGGTGTGCCAATCTGCTTCGTACACAGACATCGGTAATGATGGAATATTTGTACCGTGTGGGCGCTTACCAGGCGTCACCTCACGGGCACTCATTGCTGGCGTGGAGAGTGCTCCACAGGGGTCAATTTTGTGCCATTAAAATGCGATGTAATTTTTGGCGTCGGTCGGGATCGAACCCGGGTCCCCAGATTCGCGACCAGACACTCATGCACACGGCCACGAGACCCCATTTTTATAATTAAATAAGAAAAATTAATTACTTTTCAAATTTTTTCTTTTTAGTTCTGTCATTGGCTAGTATTTCTTGGACGTCACAGGTAGTGTAATTTGGCGCCAATTTATACAGTACACTTTTTAATTGCAAATGTGTTTAATATATACAGACATTTGAACAGAAAATCATATTTACTATAGTTACCGTTAAATGAGTATGACTGCAGATTTCTACACTGCTGCCAATTCAGGGGCAATGTTGAAAATGCTAAGTTATGAAGAAGCGGTAACACCGCAGGGCAAGGGACAGGGTGCGGTGAACGAAAAAAGTTAAGCATCAATCCATACATATTAGACGGCGAGTATAATATTATATAAGGTACTTCTTCGAATTTCAGAGTAAAAAAATATGTTAACACATCATTGATCCTAAAAAAATATAATGTGCAACAAATATGTTAAGCTTTTATATAATTGTGTAGTTGCACTACTCGCTTATGACTTACGTCGCAATTTATTGTATACTATTTAATAAACCTACTTGGTTTTTTGTTTTCGATATAATTTTTTTATAATTTAAAAAATCAACATCCAAAATAGTTTTATATAACGGAAAGAATGTGAGTATAATTGATTTTCATTATTATTATAAGTATAAGACTGGAGTTATGGTTCTGATGGATCGAATCCGAATAAACGTCAACTAGAAAAAGTTATTTTTAATTTTAAAATCGAAAGATGGTGACCCCTGTGGGGCTCTATACACGACAGCTTTGAAAGCCCCTGAAATGATCCTTGGTAAGTACCCTTAATATCTGCGAATAAAATTATTTACACACATTTGTTATTCTCATACATTTAAACTTTGTAACGGGTGTTATGTTAGTTTTATTTTTAAGGATTCCACAGTGTAGTAGTAAAGTGAATATAAATAAACGATGATTATATTGAAACGCAAAATAATTGCAATAAACAATTATAGCAGGGAATACAACATATAAAAAAATAAATAAGTTTAAATGTGTAGTCAACGTGCAGCGATCATATCCTACTAATTGTCTCTATTTTACAACGGAAATAAAGAATGGACAGCTTAATATAACAGCTAATCTAAAATGGCGGACCAAGAATATCAATAATTTTACTAAAAATGTATAGGTAATTTTTTTTCTGCTCCATTCATTAAATAGTCCGTTGTATATGGTGTTATAAATAATATATGTTTATAAATTTCTTCTTAATATATTATCTTTGACATGACATGGTCCACTGGCAAAATGCATTACCATCTATACATTTCACTCGGAACTACCACGCAGCACGATCGATATAGAGAGTGGTTCTGATCTTACCACGACGATGGATTTGTATCGTGTAACAGTTCGACCGGGCGGGATTCGACGAGCTGGGAATATTTGAATTTCTGCACAACGGTCAAAGTGGTGGGGGACCTTTTCGACGGCGTGGGATTTCGACCGCTTGGGATTTCGACCGCTTGGGATTTTGACCGCCTGGGATTTCGACCGCGTGGAATTCGACCGCGCGGAACGTACTCCTCAAATATTATAAAAATTGGCATTGGATTCGTTTATCAGAACTTGCAGAGTGAGTTTTGTTTTGTGATATTTGCGGCTAGAAGTGAATATTCATCTACGTGGTTATTGCATTTTGTTACATTTTGCTTTGAATTGGGTGAATTCACATATTTGCTGAGAATTTCTGGTCGCTAGCACATAAAAAGATTTTATTGTTGGAAAATTCTTTTATCGGTTTATCCGGATTGATGCATAATCACATGGGAAGTTTATATTCATAAGTAGACACGCAGTTCATTATTTCATGTTGTATAAACATATTCTTTAGTGTTAGTGTCTATTTGTATTTTTACCCTTCATGGCTCGGGCAAAGTTACTGTAAATCTGTGAAATTTTACACACTCAACATAAACGCACATGGTGTGCTTGTATCCAGATTATTGCACTATATATTGCCTGTATATTATAAATTGGTGTGAATTGGAGTCCTGAACGTCCTGATATCCTTTTGTTGAAAATAATTGACGAAGATCGAACAATTCCGCTTAGTAAGTAAGTCAGCAGTCATCATTGCTTACGTCACGTCACACGAGCCAATTTATATATGCGCGCCCCGCATCACCCGTTCCCCAACGGTTAATCAATAAAATAATAACATTGAAAACAAACATTTTTTATTGTACTGCTTGCCAACAAGCAATTCCATCCCCCAATCGAATTAAGAAAAAATAGTAAAAAAATCAAAAATATATGTTTAATAATGAATATTAATAAATAATATAATTAAATACTTCGTTTATTATACGTGGACATGGCTTAACCACAGATTCTAAGGGTCATTTTAAATAAACATTTCTAATAATCTTATGCCCAATCTCGTCTTCTACAATTAGGAGTACCAACCCCTTGAGATGACAGTTAAGGGTTATAGAAAAAATTATAAAACTTGGTATATTTGCTTTATCATATAAGAACATTACTCTGTAAATTTTTCAGATTTTTCGCAACATTTCTTGATTGGTTCTTGGGGGGTGGTGGGGGTAAAAACAATGGGAACTTTTTATTTTTGTGGTTTAATGATTTTGTTTTTAATTCTAAAAAAAATCTAAAATTCGATAAAATGCATCATTTTCGAGATAACAAAATAACAAATATTAGCAATTTTTTTACCTCTCGCTAAGAGAGTTATTGGATTCATGTTAAAAATCGCATATCCAGATTTTAATGACTAAGCGCGTTTTAAGGTCCCTACAATCCAATTTTGTGTGTGTGGACGTATATATATGTGTGTGTGTGTGTATGTGTGTGAATCGGTTGGAAGGACAATTTCTCAAAAACTATAATACTTAATATCTGTTTAACTACGTATTTCTCAATCGGACATTACTGGGATTAGCTGAAAAGGTTTTATTCTTGCTAGTAAAAGAACAGTAAATTTTCTATCTGATACATATAAATATTTTATTATACCTTTTATAGATTTAGAAATGAATAAATATAAGTTATATAACAATCTATTGTAATAAATCTCACAGCACAAAATATGTCATGGAAACAAATTGAAAAATGAAAATGTTTCTAACTGACAGATAAATGTCAGTGTCAAAAATCCAGAGACATTACTGAAGATTTTTTGTGGGAAGTACATATATTATTTCTTATTGTATTAATAGTTAAATATTTAAAATTATAGGTATAGGACATATATCCTTCAAAAATACTATCAATCCCGACAATGAATTGGAAACATTTCGAAAAATTAGAAGAGTAGGACAAAATTTCTTCATAGAATGAATTTAAAATTTAAAAAATCTAAATATAAAGAATATAATATGTAAGTAGAATTTTTGTTCTAGAATGTAGGTATACAAGAAATGTTAAATACAGTAGGGTGCGAGCAGTCATGTGACGTTGTTGGCCTTGACAAGTAGATATGGGGGACCGTGACAGGATGATAGCTAGCAATTATGTAATGTCAAATATTATAATTCTTCATTCTAAAATTCGTGATTGTCCAATTCCATGTAGTTTATTTCCATCGACAAGTAAATTACATACTCCTGGTGTCAAATTAACTACGTGAATTTAGAATATCTTGAAATTTTTAATGAAAAATTCTGACATTTGACATCTATGTACGTAATTACTAATTATCATTCTGAAACGGCCCCCATATCTGCTTGTCAATGCCAAAAATGTCACATGACTGCTCCCGCCCTATAATTATGTATAACCAGAAACGAAAGTGGCGAGGAGTATTGTGCTGGCCACAACAGATTTTTATATCTGGACTAGTTAACAAAATTTAACAGTTTATTTCACAATGTCATTTTGAGTACTAAAGTCATATAAACATAGGTCCTATTCCTTTTAGTTACTATAATACAAGAAGTCGAAATTAACTATATATTTATAAAACTTTGGCGTTTGGCTGCTCGGAGAGTAGTGTTGAGAAATCTATCGTGACATGACAATCGGTTGAATTTTGCAAATTTCAAGAACAGTATAAAGCGTAACAGCTATTACTAACAATTTGATTTGAATTTAAAATAGTACATTCGTACATTTTGGGTTGCGAAACTGAATTTATTATTTGTTGTAAAATACATTTCACTGGTTCATTCATTAAATTCATGTTATTATACTCCAGCGAGTGTAGAATTTTTATGGCTCCTAAGCCTAATAGTGTGATATTTTCTTTTGCGGTTCTGCATACAGATACAGTGTGCCTAGTAAATTTGCTTGTCCGAATTCTAGGTTCGACAACATTTAGCATCGACCCCCCCTGGTCTCAGAGCAAGTCTCCCCGAGTTCGTGTCTATGTCGAATAGTATGCAACTATCATACTTAGTTTTCTGTATTATCGGAGTAAGGTCATTTAAAGCTCATTATTTATTTTTTCTTTTTATTTGACCGGAGATTGAAATAAGTCGCCTTCCTATTTTATTAAATTACATCTCGCCTAACACGTTATATAATAAATAAATTAGTAATATTTTCTACTCAACATCTGTTGCCTGATTAGACCATCCATTATTTTTAATAAAAAAAATCATGTCGGCAGTGACGCTCTAAAAAAGAATTAAATGAAAAATAAGAAAATATTTTTTTGAATTTTTCCACAAAAATTTTTGATTGAGAATCAGCACATCGAAATGTATATACCCTCAATTTATACCCTTTTTTAGCACCCTGATACAGCGTAACCCACTGGGATCTCGAGAACAATAAAAGATACAATATCGGTTAAATGGAACTCTCAGATATGTTTTTGTTTTCCAAAAACTCTCATAGGGCACTTGATAATGACGAAAAACTGAATGTTAGGATCCACACAACACGTTTTTACTATTTTTACAGTGCTGTTTATGTGCCTGTCTGTGGTATGTGTACGTATACATATATGCGTTTGAGCGTGTGTATGTGCAGGGACGGATCTACATAGGGACTAGTAGAACTTAAGCCCTGGGCCCCCAAGAGTCAAAGGGCCCACAAAAATTGAATTATCATAAATTTTTAATACTTTCTTTTACTAACAATGAGCACTTATCGGATAGTTAGACTTACGCATATTATCAACAGAAAACGATATTATCAGATCGCGCATGTTCGACGACGTCATAAAAGACTACGCAAATAAAAAATGTAGAAAAAAATAAATTTTAATTAAAAATAAAAGTAGCATCTTTTGCGACTTGATTCACAAGGTAGAAATAATATAAATAAATATCCATAGAAATTATACAGAATCAACGAATAAGAAGTAACTTGTATAAAAAAAAATGGTAGGTACTTAAAGTTCGCATATGATTGGAAATAACATATTAGATTTTGACTACATATGATAAACCGGAAATGATACCTAACGTGGAGCTGTTAACAGATTTTCGAGGAAAAACAATAAAATATAATCAAAATTTCGTTTATTGGAAAAACAAATTAGGTTTTGTTTACAAACGATCAACCGGAAGTACTTCTTTATTTACAGATCATTGCTATATTTGATTTTAGTCACAAAAAATACTTATTTTTTCTCTTTTCAATGATTTCGAAGTAAAACATTTACAAAACACAATAAAATTTACATGATTGAAAATAGAAAAAAAAGTAGATACTAAAATCAGATATAGGTTCTATTTAAAAAAGTATAACTGTGTTATATCTCGGAAATTTACGGATATAAGAATTTATTCCATACGCCACTGGTTAGGCAATAAAAAATATCTAACTTCTTTAGTTGGAATAATTTTCTCGATTGCTAATATTTTAGAAGATATTTAAAAAAGAAAATATCAACAAAATGTAGTTTTCCGTCATATCTAGTGCCCTATGATAATTTTTGGAGAAACAAAAGCACGTCTGAGATGGCCTCCTATAGGTGCACAAAAAGTTCCATTTAATCTACATTAGCCTGGTATACACCGTGATACTTTATCGTGACAACCATAACTTAACCAGACCAAAAAAACTGTTATAGTGTAATTTTTTTACAAGGTTATGTTTTATTTGAATATAATTTGATATGAAGTATCTTCATTTTGAAAACTAGAATTGTTAAATAAACCTAACATATTGATAAATCGATGGTTTAAAGCGCATTTGTTGTATGTGTTTCTATGTTTTGAATAAATTGAAATTTAAAATTTACTTAAGAATGATAATTCACCAATGAAATATAATAATTTATTCACAAAAATGTCCGGACATACAATATTTGTATACTACATAATACGAAACCTTTAAATGCCCATATAATTTAAGTGACATGCTACATATGTGAAGTAAAAATAAATAACTATTTAAATATTTAAAAAACTTTTATTTTTATAATAACAAATCTCAAAAAAATAACATTTAAATGTATTTTTCGAAGAAAAACTATTTTGAGTTTCCAGTAAAGTGCCATTTCCGGTTATCTGTTTTACTCCAAAATCTAATGGCAACTTTCCATATAAGAGTAAGGTAGAAATACAAGGTTTCAAAATTTTCGATAATATTTAAGTTAGAGCGTAAAGAGGATTTACACACACATATACATAGACATCATCGTGAAAATGTTAAAAATGGATTCTAGGGACCATAAAACGTGGTCATTTACCAAAACTCGATATGCGATTTTTAGCACAATCCCTATACTCCCTTACCAAGGGTAGCTGGAGTTAAAAATAATTTTCTCATGGAATCAATCAATCAAGTGCACTTGCTCTATGGATACACTAGACCTTTTTTCAACAAGAAAAAAATGCTAGAGTAATTAAACTCGTGAAATAAAGTCTTAATTCATCATCATCCGTTGAGTGTACCTAAATATCTAAGCCTGTCCTCGTTCTCGTATGACATATGATATTTTACTGTAAAGCAAAAATATTAACACATTACATCAAATTACGATTAAAAACGCAAAATTTCAATATCAAAAAAAGTGTTACTAACTACATACCTCCAGTGTTCACCACTCTCCACATATTAATACCATTTCTAGAAAAAACAGTTTAGTAGGTGCAATGAATTTGACCATAATGACACTCGTATCCTATAAGAATTAATTGAAAGGTAAACAATGGCAGCAGTGTAGCAACAGGATTTTGAAATTTTTGTGGAGTGGTGTAACCACCCCAAATATTCAGTTAAGGGTTAATTAATTTTTAAAGCATTTATCTGGTATTTTTGATTTCCTGTTTCTTTTTCCGCCGCTTATTTCTGAAGTGTTCTTTCTATTTCTCGAAATATGTTGTATTTCTGTTTTACATGTATAGATTTCATTTTGTTTCTTAGATCTTTCAATTGCAAGTGCTACTTCTATAGCTTTTTCAACTGTAATTTCGTCTCCTTGTTATATAATTTCGTCTTGAATTTGTGCGTCTCTTATCCCGCTGATAAATTGTGCTTGTAGTATTGAAATTGCCGGTTTTTTACACTTTTCGTCATGGCAAATCCAATTTGACGTTCTTAATAATTCTTTATGGGATCTCGTGGCCGTATGCATGAGTGTCTGGTCGCGAATCTGGGGACCCGGGTTCGATCCTGACCGACGCCAAAAATTACTTCGAATTTTAAAGGGACAAAATTTTCTCCACGCAGCAAAGAGTGCCCGTGAGGTGACACCTGATAAGCGACCGCACGGTACAAATATGTCATTATTACCGATATCTGTATGAAGCAGATTGGCACACCTAACAATAGGTAATATGCCGTGATGACATAAACTTTTATTTATCATGATAATTCTTTAAGAGGTGCGATACATTGTATTATTGTTTCATCTTCTTTTTGTATTTTTGATAAGAATTTGTGCCTTTCGTACGCAGAATTTTCTTGAGGGGAGGGGGTCCAAAAATTAACACAGCTAAGAAAGACTTACATTCTTTATTATAAGGATAGTAATATTATTTACTACAACTCAAAATCCAAGCGTCGTAGCTGCTTGGCTAAGCATGTCAATAATTTCATTTGGAGAAATACTATCTATGTCAATATTTATACCACTCAGCCGTTGTTCAGACATATAGTTTCGCAAATAAGTCTTGTCACTCTTTAAGGTAGAAAATGACCGTTCTGTGCTACTTGTGTTCACAGGAAATGTGATAAATATTTGCAGCAATTTATAAATATTTGGATGAAATTATTACAAATATTCAAAGCTGAAATTGCCGTTTTCGGTTGAAATTCATTTATTTCACTTAAAGATCTATACCACATGCAAAGCTCAGGAATTAATGCGTTTTCGTCCTCAGTAATTAAATTTAGTCATCTTTGTGAAACAAATAATTTCTTTGGAGTATCTTTTTCTTGATAGTACGGCCCATTATTTGCATTCTTAGGAACTAAACATAAAAAAGTATATCCTTATGGGTAAAACGGTTTTCAAATTGCCTTGACTAAAAACGGGATGAATATTGTTTTTCGGAAGTACTCTTCTTGTTTCGGCTGATGTATTTGATCGATTAGTTTACCGAGAATTGAAGAAACGTAATGATAATAAAACAATATAAGCTAGCAAAAACATAGAGTAGGAGTTACCTAGTAGTTGTACGATGCACTTTTATTTCTAAACCTATTTTTCCGAAGCTTTCGAAGCTTCTAAATAATAATACGAAATTCTTCATCGCTATTGCTTCGTAAATTATGAAGTACAGCTTTTAAATTTTTAGCATAATTTATAGCTTCAATCAGGTCCAAATTAATAGACTGAAGTAATTTATACAGTACAATACTGAATTTTTTTCCGTAAAACAGCAATAGATATTGTAATTTCGGATTGCTGCAGGCTACATAGAAGTTGACCAGCATCAGATAATGTATTGCTGTCTTTCTTCTAATCACATATTTCTTGTAACGATGCAATTATAAAGTCTTGTAGTTTCTCGCGACGAATTTTATGTATTGAATTGTTTATGAAATTTTGCAATACGTTATTTCTCTTAGGGGTATTAAAGAAATCATATAGAGAAAGGTTTCTAGCACAACTGTCCAAGTAGCTGATCACCACGACCCCCTCTATCTTTTGAGAAGAAAATGCAGTAGACACAATAAGTACCATCTTCGACAGCGGAATATGATTCCAGGATTTGAGCCAGTTATATTTTTATTCGAATAAGTTGTGCTTGGGGATTTGTAATCTTCTACCTTTAAAACCTTGTTTAAAACATTATACTTTTCTTGAAACGTAAGTACTTTACCTACAAATTCAGAAATATCCATAAAATCACTCGCGGTTTTTATTTTTTCAACTGTCACATCTTTGCGAGACTTGATTTTGCAATTTCGTTACATACACTCACGTTTTCTTGAATATTTAATGCAACTGTAGTGACGATGTCTGTCGATGTACTAGATTTTGGAATTTTGGTAAAGAAATTTAATATAGACGGTTCAAATTATCCATTTTGTTGTCGTTAATATAAATAATATACGTTCTATATTCACTATAGTAGTTAAATATAATCACACAAAACACACTGCAAACACCACAAACTTTAGACTTCATCATTCAGTTGAGGTTAGAGATAATTAAAGTACTGAACATGTCTACGAAGCAATTAGCAGTGATACCGTTTGCCGCTTGAGCAGCTAGCCTGAATAGAATGAGCCACACTAGAGAAGCGCATCATACCATAGCAGCATATATACATACTAGTACTAAAGCGTTTATAAACACAAATAAAACATACCTGAATTATTTGAATAAATCGTAGTTTATTTTAGTTCTATAATACCTGTTTATAATAAACTCGTGTAAATAAAGTATGTGCGGATAGGTACAATTTCTTTTAAATTTATTTTATAATCTAGCTGCGTTGCCATAATGTAAATTAATATCTTTAAAATAGTATCCTCAAGGGAGAGTGTCCGGACCGGCTTACTTATGTCACCCCATTTAGGACATATACATCGTTCAATGCGTTCGCATAACTATAAAATTTGAGCAGGGGAAGTCATACCCAAATTGTATTATTATTTTTAGATTCATAATTAAAGTACTGTAATAGAAATAAGGAATATAATACTAGTAAGAATGAAATAATAATACAAAATTGGTTCGTGATCGTGTCTTTGAAGGAGGTATAGATGTTTTTCTAATAAAATAATTAATGTATCGTATGATTTAGTAGCTGGTAGGTCTGGAGCAAATAGACTTTTTTGCACCAAGAACATTTGTTAGAATTTTGCTCGGAATTTTGCCTGTAATTGTTTTGATGTGGGCTTCATTTCCATTTAAATTCTTTAGCTCGAAAAAAAAATATATTATCTCTCGTTGTAAAATTTAAATGTTTCTTTTCCTCATTAAAAGTCAATTTATTTATTTAAATTTCGGCCTCTACATATATATATATATATATATATATATATATATATATATATATATATATAAACATTTTTAAAACATAGATACATAAATAAATAGAATAAAATACTCAAAAAGACTTCAAGTAATGTACCACTTCCGGTTAGCCTATTTTAACCAAAATCTATTATATTATTTCGATTGACATAAAAGTCTTGTATACCAAATTTGAAAAGTTTTGGATTATATTTTAAAACAGTTTTTCATTAAAATCTATTATAGGCTTCATGTAAAGTGCCACTTCTGGAAATTGTGTAATAACCAGAAAGGGAGGTACAACTAGATGTTATAGGAGTCCTAAATACAAAATTTCAACTTTCTACGGCTTACCGTTTTTGAGTTATGCGAGATACGTACGTACGTACGTACGTCCAGACGTCACGACGAAATTAGTCAAAATGGATTCAGGGATGATCAAAATGGATATTTCCGCTGAAATCTGAAAACCGAAATTTTTCGCGATTACAATACTTCCTGTACTTATGTACAAGGAAGTAAAAAAAAACAGTCAAATATTATTAGTTTGTATTATAGAAAATAAACATATTTATTTAAATTTCGGCCTCTGCCGGTTTCGGCATCTCCTATGCCTTCTTCAGGACCTACAATTGATACAATTTTTTTTTATATATAAAAACATTTTTAAAACATCGTTTTTTAAATAAAATACGTAATTTTTTTTCTACATTTGTATGTACACATTAAAAGAACATATTAAAATAATAACAAAAAACATAACAGCACACGTAGGACGTCAAAATAGTTAAAATAATAAATATAATAAAATACTCAAAAAGTCATCAAAATCTTTTAACAACAAAATAAATATATATGTGAAAGATTTTGACAACTTTTTGAGTATTTTATTATATTTATTATTTTAACTATTTTGACGTCCTACGTGTGTTGTTATGTTTTTACTTCCTTGTACGTAAGTAAAGGAAGCATTGTAATCGCGAAAAATTTCGGTTTTCAGATTTCAGCGGAAATATCCATTTTGATCATCCCTGAATCCATTTTGACTAATTTCGTCGTGACGTCTGTACGTACGTATACGTACGGACGTACGTATCTCGCATAACTCAAAAACAATAAGCCGAAGAAAGTTGAAATTTTGTATTTAGGACTCCTATAACATCTAGTTGTGCACCTCCCTTTCTGGTTATTACACAATTTCCAGAAGTGGTACTTTACATGAAGCCTATAATAGATTTTAATGAAAAACTGTTTTAAAATATAATCCAAAACTTTTCAAATTTTGGTATACAAGACTTTTATGTCAATCGAAATAACATAATAAATTTTGGTTAAAATAGGCTAACAGGAAGTGGTACATTACTTGAAGTTGTTAACAGTTTTTCTTGAATAAAATGATTTTATTTTCATTGTAGAAATAAATGCTTCAAATAAAAGTTTTAGAGAATTAATTTCTGCGTCTAGCACATCAAGCATTATTAAATTAGCCTTATGTATAAGCGAGATATGTAAATTTAAAAATTATGTACTTTTTTGTTTTTCTAATAAAGCATGCTATGGATTAGGACAGAAAAAAAGTTCATGTCAAATTACGTTAAATACGTGCAATTTTATGATTCGTACAATAACAAATATTATATTTTACTCAACCAGAACCACAGACGCGTTTCGCTCTTATTGGAGCTCTTCAGTGTGGTGTACTGACGCCTCTTTCGAGGCAGTGAGACTAGTTGAGTAGACGGATTATAAACATCCCAAACAGATTTCAAGCCAGCAGAGGTAACTAACCACATGCAGAGCCATCTATCAGGAAAACCGCGAGCTTGGCTAGCAGAATTATAAAAATAGAAAACTGTACAATGTACAATTTGCGACACTTGGTGAAGTTGTTCTAAATATTTAAATATTTTGTGAACACTTGGCACACTTCACAAGATTTCAATCTTTGAATCAACCTCTCGGTCATTTATCAGAGACTGGCCCACTCAACCAGAACCACAAACGCGTTTCGCTCTTATTGGAGCTCTTCAGTGTGGTGTACTGACGCCTCTTTCGAGGCACTAAGACTAGTTGAGTGGACGGATTATAAACATCCCAAAAAGGATTTCAAGCCAGCAGAGGTAACTAACCACATGCAGAGCCATCTATCAGGAAAACCGCGAGCTTGGCTAGCAGAATTTAAATATTTAGAACAACTTCACCAAGTGTCGCAAATTATACATTGTACAGTTTTCTATTTTTATAATTCTGCTAGCCAAGCTCGCGGTTTTCCTGATAGATGGCTCTGCATGTGGTTAGTTACCTCTGCTGGCTTGAAATCTTTTTGGGATGTTTATAATCCGTCCACTCAACTAGTCTCAGTACCTCGAAACAGGCGTCAGTACACCACACTGAAGAGCTCCAATAAGAGCGAAACGCGTCTGTGGTTCTGGTTGAGTGGGCCAGTCTCTGATAAATGACCGAGAGGTTGATTCAAAGACTGAAATAATAATAATAATAATAATAATAATAATAATAATAATAATAATAATAATAATAATAATAATAATAATAATAATAATAATAATAATAATAATAATAATAATAATAATAATAATAATAATAATAATAATAATAATAATAATAATAATAATAATAATAATAATAATAATAATAATAATAATAATAATAATAATAATAATAATAATAATAATAATAATAATCCAGACAACGCAATAATTGGGACAGCACATATCATTAGAAAGGTGCTAACGTAGACATCCATACCTAAGCTGCTTGGTAAGCTGCCGGATGGAGTGGTTCTTCCGAACTGCGGAATACATATTTATCCAGAATATCGGGATCAACAATAATTTATATTTTCATTTTATAATGTAATATATGTATTAGTAGTTTGTGAAATAAAGAGATAATAATAATAATAATAATAATAATAATAATAATAATAATAATAATAATAATAATAATAATAATAATAATAATAATAATAATAATAATAATAATAATAATAATAATAATAATAATAATAATAATAATAATAATAATAATAATAATAATAATAATAATAATAATAATAATAATAATAATAATAATAATAATAATAATAATAATAATAATAATAATAATAATAATAATAATAATAATAATAATAATAATAATAATAATAATAATAATAATAATAATAATAATAATAATAATAATAATAATAATAATAATAATAATAATAATAATAATAATAATAATAATAATAATAATAATAATAAATAATAATAATAATAATAATAATAATCATAATTTTATTTAGGCAGAAGTAATACAAAATATCATAAATCAAGTCAGAAAACAAAGAATAATGAATATATCAAAATGTGTAATCCAGATATTCTTGTATTGTATAAAAAGCCTTAGACAGTAAAAAGCTTTTCAGTTTTAGTTTGCCAGTACGTGTTGGTAAATTTCTAAAATAATTAGGTAGTTTATTAAAAATTAAACTCCCTGTATAATACAGTGACCGGTGACCGCCTCATCAGATTAGATTTAGTAAATTTTAATCTTTTCTTCTAGTAGGCTAATCATAGAAGCTACTGTTTTTTAACTAATTTATGAATGTTTTCTTTAATAAAAATGGCAATATGTAGAATATGTAAGCATGGTAATGTTAGAATTTGATGATGAATGAATAAATTTCTACAATAGTCAGCTTTACAAGAAACACTGACTGTTTTTAAAAAATTTAACAGCCCAATTGGTGTTTCCCCATAAAATTAGTCCATATAGTATATTAGCATGAATTGTTGCGTAATAGATTGTTTTCACTATACTGAATGACACAGAATGATTAGCTTTTCTTAAAGCAAAAATATTTTTCTGTATTTTCACGACTACATAGTTATAGGCGCCGTATGTACACGAATGCAAGCCATATTCTCACATTCACTCCGACGTCGTCTAACAAGTACCTGATTATCATTTTTTGCACCTGTCTCAACCTACTGTCTTTAACTGCGTGAAATTGTACTTACCTTACGATTTACAGACACGAGCCGGTATATCAGGCAGTGATAAATCGGCGATACTGCTTCTTTCAAAATCATTTATTTGATCAAATGCACGTCGTTGTCTTGTACAAGGCATACTAACTTGATAATAATCAATTTTGAACTGAATTTGAATTATTTTGTAGAATATATTTAATAAATAAGTTTGTGCGATAATAAGGTTTGAACATGTATATTTCTACAAGGACTAAATTAAGTAATTCTAAATCCAAATTTCAATCGTTAATACTAATAATAAGCAATGCTGAATATCATATTCTTAATATGTTTTCGTGCATTTTCAACGATCGCTTCATGATTATTTTGAAAGCATTCCAAAGATAGGTTTTAGAAAGGAAAGAATAATGAAATATATTATTGTAGAAGGGAACTATTTTGAACATACATATTTAAAATTAAATTCCGAAAAAATGAACCATGTGCTTTATTCTGAATCTGAATAATTGTAGCATGACGCTTGACCCTCGTATAAATGTGACAACTAATTTCCTTACCTCTGTGTTGTTATCCACAGCATTCATCTTGTCCTCCTCGAGCTTAAGGGCAGCCATATGCGCGTCACGCAGACATTCGCTGGACGTGGCGATGCTAGCCACTGACATAACCTTAGGGCGTACCATGGCCACGATTGCGATGTTCAAATTGATGCGAATCATGTAGTTCACAGCGAATCCACAGAATACCATGATCCATAGCACGTCCCGTTTCGACATGCATGATGATTTTGTCTCTGCAAAATAAAATATTATTAAAGAGTTGCTAAAAAGTGTAAAAGTTCTAATAAAAGGAAACTTATCCTTACAAACAAAAGGAGAGTAATTATATCAATTTACACTAATGCCTAATACCAGATTATCAATTCGGATTTGGAGAAATTACTCAACAATTGACCAAATACATAGAATAAGTGACATAATAGAAAAGGCACTGAAAAAAAACTAGTTTATTCAGCAGTCTTCCTTGATGTCGCACAAGCGTTCGACAAGGTATGGATTAATGCACAAATTATATGACAATTCCAACACAATATACAAATTTAAATAAATCCTACACAAGCAATAGACTATTTAGAATCAACAGGAATATAAATATTCAGATCTAAAAGATATAAAAGCAGGAGTACCTCAAGGTATAATAGTGTAATAGGTCCCATTTTATACCTGCTGTATACCAATGATATACCTGAACTAAAAGAAACAACTATAACCACATTTACAGATGATACTGGATTATTGACTCTGGGTAAAACTGCCGAGACTTCCACAAAAAATTACAAACAGCTTGTAAAAAATTAATAAGCTGGACAAATGATTGGAAATTTAAACTCAACGGCTGGTACCACAAGCCTGGTTTTAACTAAAACGCTGTTTTAAGAAATGTCAAATTCAAATTTCAATATTTAATTTCACCCTTATGTTTAAAGAGCGCATTTTTTAAAAATATTTGTTTGAATATAAACTATGTTCTGCTTTAAAATCATTTTTTGATAAATTTAATATTATTTATTATTAATATTACATAATGAAATTTGACATTTCTTAAAACTTCGTTTTAGTTAAAACAAGCCTTGTGGTACCAGCCAATGAAAAGAAGTCGGTACACACATCAATTTCACAAACAAAAAAATTAAGAAAAAACTAATAATAACAATCAACAATATAGAAATACCACATGAAAACACTGCAAAATATATTAGATTAACCTTAGACTCCAATCTAACATGGAAAACTCATGTAAAGAAGAAAAAATTGATGTGGCCGGCACATTACCTTAATCCTATGTATTATGTACAAATTATAATATTTGGAATCGTGGTATTCGAGTTATGCTATTCGAAACGATCGTAACATACACACATATGCACACACACACACACACACACAGACACACACACACACGGACGTATACACACACATACAGACATTATGGTAAATTTAGTACATTCGTTTTCTAGGGACCCCAAAACGTGCTTATTCGTTAGAAACTCACTATCGATTTTTTTGACCAGACAATACATACCTTCCTTACCTAAAGGTGACGGAAGGTAAAAAGAGTAACTTGAATTAAAATACAAGCAATACTGTTGGCTACTGGGTAATCATTCGCAGTTGGCAATAGATAATAAATTATTGATATACAACCAGATCTTCAAACCTATCTGGCTTTACAGTGCTCAATTGTAGGGATGTACAAAAATATCGAATGATAAAGTAATCCAAACTTTCCAAAACAAGGTATTAAGAAATATAATTAATGTCCCATGTATATCCGGAATGATGATCTACGCCATGACGTAGCAATTCGACTAGTACAGGAGGAGATCAAGAGAATAATAGCTGGCAAATATGAACCCAGACTTCTTGAACACACGAAACCTGTACCTGCAAGGCGCAACTGCTAGACAACCGACATCATGTGAGAAGAGGAAAAAACCATTTGATCTTGTGCAGTGACTGTGATTAAAAAAGCAAAGCAAAGTGCGCGAGTGAAGTGCTAAGTGTGTAAACCATCAATAGAAACTAGAAGACATCGTTGGGTAAACCCCAGATAATAAGCTTATTTTTTTATTCATTCTTTAATCGTTGGTCTGTAAGACCAGTTTTAATAGTACGGATACCTCTAATAAATGGTATTTAATTAAAAAAAAATACTATTAATTATATCAATTAAAACTAATGCAAACGTATATTCTTTTAACACTAGACAAAAAGATTTATTTTATATACCTACATTGAAGTAAAGTTCTTTGAAAAATTTATTACAAATACATACAAGATATAAATATATTTAATAAGTTGCCAAAAAAATTTAGAGAAGAGAAAAGCAAATTTAAATTTAAAACTTTACTTAAGTTTTCTTTTGGACAAAATATATTACACGTTCAATGAATAGCTGAGCAGTTCATAATGAAGTCTCCTTTTTACCTTCCGTCATCTTTAGGTAAGGAAGGTATTGTCTTTGGTCAAAAAATTCAAAGATGAGTTTTTAGTGAATAAGCATGTTTTAGGGTCCCTATAATACGATTTTACCATTTTTATGATGATGTCTGTATGTATGTATATGTGTGTGTGTGTGTGTGTGACGAAAGTTTCGGATCGCATAACTTCAATACCACGATTCCAAAAATTATATTTTCAAGTTTACATCCATAAGAACAAGTGATTAGATTTTGGTTATAATTGGTCAACCGGAAATAGGCTCATTTGAAGATTTTAACAGTTAAATATGATTTATTGACACTTAACGTTATTATACTTAAAGAATATATTATTCTCTGTACGATTTGGTTGCATTTTATTTCATGTTCAATACATATAGAGTTAAAGAATTATAAAGATATTAAATTTCATAAATCAGCCAGCTATGCTAACCATGAAAATTACTAATTCAAATAATTCAAATTGACAGATGTCAGTATCAATGAAAAGTAAATGAATGTGGTAGAGATGACGATGTTGAAGTAGATGTTGGGGAAGATACGGTAAGATATGGTAAGGAAATAACTACATGTCATGAGGAGAGATGAAGAATATATTGGAAGAATGAATAGCTTATTATTAGAAGGTTGAAAAAAAAGGAAGACCAAAGATAAGATGGAAGGACTGTATTGCGGAAGACTTTAGTGAAAAGGAACTGAATGAGAACGACACGCAAAACAGAAATGAGTGGAAGAATAAATGAAAAATAACGGCCCGTAACGAATGGGAAAAGCTAAAGAGGAAGAAGATGATGTCAGTGCCAAGTGCAATTTGCATAGTTTGTTTATGAAATAATTTTACTGGAAATTTAGAATCTTTTGCAAGAATATTTATGTATAGAATTTATACATAATATACAGGATTGACGGAAGGTATTGGGCTGGCCACATCAGATATTTTATTATTATTTATTAGTATATTATCATTATTATTTTATGTATTGTATGTACAAATGACAAATGACGTATTCCATACATATGTATATACATGGTGTAACAGCTAAACGATCTACCTCAAATAACTTCTTTATTTTTAAAGATACAATAAAATATTATAGGGTAAGTCAGGGATAGATGCCCCACCTTTTTATGTTCTGATATTTTTTTCAACGAAATGTAAGAAAAAAATCTGATGTGGACACCACACGACTTCCTTGTACGATTATTAAACTATACATATTTTTTAATAATTAAAGTATAAAATATTGACAGGCTTAAGCCAAGCCCGAGAAATATTTTGATATAGAACAAAAAATAATTCATTTACTACTATCATTCTTAAATTAACATTAATCTAACCCGGTTCTTTTTAAAGAGAGTTTTGAATACAACAAAGAAATATTTGATTACAACAATGAATATAACTAATTTCACAATAAAAATATAATATTTGTTATTGTACGAATCATAAAATTGCACGTATTTAACGTAATTTGACATGAACTTTTTTTCTGTCCTAATCCATAGCATGCTTTATTAGAAAAACAAAAAAGTACATAATTTTTAAATTTACATATCTCGCTTATACATAAGGCTAATTTAATAATACTTGATGTGCTAGACGCAGAAATTAATTCTCTAAAACTTTTATTTGAAGCATTTATTTCTAAAAACAAAATAAAATCATATTATTCAAGAAAAACTGTTAACAACTTCAAGTAATGTACCACTTCCGGTTAGCCTATTTTAACCAAAATATATTATGTTATTTTGATTGACATAAAAATCTTGTATACCAAATTTGAAAAGTTTTGGATTATATTTTAAAACAGTTTTTCATTAAAATCTATTACAGGCTTCATGTAAAGTGCCACTTCTGGAAATTGTGTAATAACCAGAAAGGGAGGTGCGCAACTAGATGTTATAGGAGTCCTAAATTCAAAATTTCAACTTTCTACGGCTTACCGTTTTTGAGTTATGGGAGATACATACAAACGTACGAACGCCCGTACGTACGTACAGACGTCACGACGAAATTAGTCAAAATGGATTCAGGGATGATCAAAATGGATATTTCCGCTGAAATCTGAAAACCGAAATTTTTCGCGATTACAATACTTCCTTTACTTACGTACATGGAAGTAAAAAGACCAAAAATATGTTGTACGGTAACTCAATATAATATATTCTTTTATTTAAACGTAAAAATAGGCAGTTTAAAGAACAAAATAAGTTTCTCTCATAAAAATATTTAAAAAGTAGCTTTGGCCATCTTCCCCGGACTGTCGGGATAAGATGCCCCAGTAGTTCGGGATAGATGTCCTTTCAAAAATGCCGTATATACCTTGGTGTTAATATTAAGAAAAACGTAGATCTCTCCGTTTTTCTTCATTGTTAAGACTTTACCTCATAAATGACAAAGATTTTCATATTTACGACAACCTTTATGGGGTCATTTTTTATATTGCAAACATTGTATCTACTCATCTTTTCTCTTTGTATTTGTGTACTTTTCTCCACACCCAACACATTCAGAATCGTCTTCTTCACTCATTTCGTTATGCTCATCCTCATAAGGCACATTTTCATCTGTTCCTGTATCCGAATCTACTTGTAAAATTTTTCTATTCTTAGGTTGTTTCTTGTTTGCATTTTCTGAATGTTGCTTCTTTAGCTTTTTCCCATTTTTCTTCTGCATTTTCCTTTTTTTTATTCAAAAATTCTGGGCTTGTCAACAATGTGCAACGGGCATGTTTAATGATGTAACCAGGGCATCTATCCCGATTGTCCGGGATAAATGACCCGGCCAAATACCAAATTCAAAATTAGCGCCAGAATATCAATGATATCATAAACACTAGCCTATACTTCATTTCACTTCTTCTTCATATCTATTGCAACACGAAAACAATGATAAAAGTACTACAACTTAGTGTACTTGTCGAAAGAAATTATAGTGATAAATTTTACGAAGCTGATGAAATTAATTTTTGCAAATAATTTACCTAAATATTTTTTTTTTCGTGTTCAAACACGACTCATTCACTCGCACATGCTACAGCCACAACTGTTAGAAGCTACTAGTGCAACCTATCGAAAAGTAGTAAAGTTATTCCACCAGGGCATCTTCCCCGGCGGGGCATCTATCCCTGACTTACCCTAAGACAATCTTATAGAAGACCAAGGGGGCATCCAATTAGGAAAGAAAATATTTTTTTAAACCAGTGGTTCTCAAGTTAAGAAAGTTATATTTTTCTAAATCGGTTGTGAAAAATGTATTGAAGAGGCTGGGAGTCATTTTGAATATTTGTTGTAAAATCATTTTGTTGTTATTAAGTGTTCCGTATTCTTATTTTCTGTATTATTGTGACAAAAAAAAATATTTCGTTTAATAATAATAGTTACAATTGTTTTAGTTCATTGTTTAATTTCAAGCTCACTATTCTCTTTTCGACTAGGTGTATAAAAAAGTGCCCGCTAACTTTTTGATATACTTTTCAAATTTGTAAAAAAATGTAGTATGTTCCATTTGAAATTTCAAATGTAATCGTTTTATGTCCTTACATAACAAAAATTTGTTAATAGCTTTATAAAAACAGTGTTCTACTTGATTTCTATCTTAAATAATTCAAATTGACAAATAGCAGTTTTTGTTTCATACATAGCCCTCTGAAAAATGATTATAAAAATCAAATTATGTAAGTTTTAATTGAGTTTTTCTCGATATTTTTGTTATGTAAGAATATAAAACGATTAGATGGTTGAATTCAGAAAAAATACTATATCGAATGAGCCTAAAAAATATATACTATCCCATTTAAAAAAATCTGATGTGGCCAACACAATACCTCCCGTTTAATTTAATTTTTATTCATGTAAATACTTAAAATTAAATTAAATTTATATACCGGGTTCGATCCCGACCGACGCCAAATATTTCGTATATTAAATAGCACAAAAATTACCCCTGTGGTGCACTCTCCACGCAAGCAATAAGCGCTCGTGAGGTGACACCTGGTAAACGCCCGCATGGTACAAATATGTCATTATCGTTATCGAAATCTGTGTACAAAGCAGATTGGCAGACCCAGCAATGGGTAATATGCCGTGATGATATATTTATTTTATTTATTTATATACTTACCTATATTCATTGCTGGCGTGGAGAGTGCAACACAGGGGTCAATTCTATGCCATTTAAAATTCTAAAATATTTGGCGTCGATCAGAATCGAACCCGTTCCCAAGATTCGCGTAAAGTGACGCCTGGTACACGCCTGCACGGAACAAATATGTCATCATTATTACCGACATCTGCGTACAAAGCAAATTGGCTCACCCATCAATATGCCGTGATGATACATGTTTTTATTATCTTACCTATATTGTTACATATTTATTTATGCTGGACACTGTATTAAGTTCCTGTCCATATAATTATTGTTACAGTTACTATTTTCTTTTTAAAACGTTAATATTATTCTTTGAAATGATTAGTTTGTTGACAGTGACATATATCTTTTAGTTACAAACATTTGAGATTTGAATTGTGTAACCATGTGTATAAGTTGTGTTTAAAGCGCAGGCTTTAGGATTAGAATTATAGATAGTTTTATAAATTTATCCATAAAATATATAGAAAAAGTATTAATGTAAACTTGTAGAAAATTTAATAATCTTTAATTTTTATGTAACATAAATCTCGAAAAAATAACATTTAAAGGTATTTTTCGAAGAAAAACTATTTTGAGCTTCTAGTAAAGTGCCACTTTCGGTTATCTGATTAACTCCAAAATCTAATCAGATCTTTCCATATAAGAGTAAGGTAGAAATACAAGGTTTCAAAAGTTTCTGAATGATAGTATTTGAGTTAGAGCGTAAAGAGCAGCCACTCAAACATACACACCAGACATCATCGTGAAAATGTTAAAATTGGATTGCAAGGACCTTAAAACGTGGTTATTTACCAATATCTCGATATGCGATTTTTAGCACGATTCCTATACCTCCTTTACCAAGGGTAGCGGGAGGTAAAAATATAACTTTGTATTTAAAAAAATATTTTCATCTCTAATCGGATGTCCCTCATGGTCCTCCATAAAATTGTCTTATATTATTTTATTGTATCTTTAATAATACAGAAATTATTTGAGGTAGCTCGTTTAGCTGTTACACGGTGAAATAAACTTATTATTATAACGAATATTCATCCATATAAAATATAACAATGCGGTAATGTAAAAATATAGTAGTTTGTACTAGGTTGATATAAACTCCCTTTGTTAAAAACCATGTCAGTACATTGCAGTACAGTGTAGAGCAGTGTAGTTAGCACCAGTGAACATTGATACTTCGGTTTCAAAAAACAGGAAGTGCAGGACAGTGTATGCCCTGTCACGTGATGGATGCTATCTGATCAGCTGAGCCTTAAAATTTTTCACACGAAGTAAGCTGAATTCTATGTAACTCAATTATGCGGTTTTTTGTATTATTTACAATTATTATTTATTTATTTTTGTTTTTTGTTGTTTTTTGGTTTTTTCATTATTATTTTTATTTATGAAAAATAATGTCTCGTACTTAGGAACATAACCTGTTTACAAAGCAATGAAGAGTTGTTTAAGTAAATAATAAAATATTGATTATGTAATTTGTAATTAAATTATTATATTTCTCTTATAAATATTAGCATTCTCCCCACTACAGCGCTCTGCATTCTTTACGCTACGTCGGGTGTCAGTGCAGTTAGTCCTGGTTTTAAAATGGTTGTCAACGAACACACTGCACGAAACTGCCTGATTTGTCAAAAAACACGCTAGTGTAAAAAAGTTAGCACTAATGTAACACATTACATGTCAACGAACAGAGTTATCATGTCCATATCACATGAGGACGAAGTTTGAGCACGACGCCGTAAGCGGAGAACTCAATCATACTAATGTGATATGGACTGAACATTCCACTAGAGTTGTACAACATACTTTTCGTACGACTGACGAAAAGAAGGAAAATACGAAATGCAGATATTTTATTAAACATTGTTTTAAAACTAATTAATACCGGAATATATAATATTTTAATGTCATGTTACGTACTTGGTTCCAGACTACACAAGTGCAATAATTTTAAATGTTGAATTGAAAATTAATTATTTTGAGTGACTCTCAATTAAAACAATTTCAAACTATCAATGGCATATTTTAGATTCAACACAATTTCAGTTAAATGCTCTTCAAATCAAAATTCAACGCATGACTGATCAAAACGTTTTACTTTATTGAAATTTATAAGCTGCAGACAGTATTTAAAACCAAAACATACACGATGAATAAATTGTAAAACTAAAAGAGAGGTTCAATCAAAATTTTACTGTAAAATGAGTGGTTACGACTGACTAACTAACTTTCTCTTGAATTTTATATCTTAAAAATTTGCAATACTTGCATATTACATATACAACGTGTTTCCTTTAAAACTACCAGCGCTAGTTGGCGCGAACTAATGGTAATGTTATATACAAAAAATGATAAGGGGCTAATTTGTCAGTAATAACAAACTGAAAATTCGACGAGTGGTTCTCTAACGATACAACAAAATTATATATTTTTAAATGGTGCCCTATATAATTTTTTAGCCCATTATATAGATTTTTTTTTTTTATTTCAACGATATAAATATTGTATAGAGTTGAATAACAATTATTTAGAGAAAAATCGTATTCAAAATTAGAAGTAATGTAATAAAAATCTGTTGTGGCCAGCACAATACCTCTCGCCATTTTCATTTTATGTAGCATAGGGCGCGAGCAGTTATGTGACTTTGTTGGTCTTGGCAAGCAGATGTGGGGGCCCGTGTCAGAATGAGAGCTAGTAATATACATAGGTGTCAAGTATCATAAGTTTTAATTCGAAACATTATGATTTTCCAAATCCATGTGGATTATTTTCCTCGACAAGTATATTCCATGCTAATGGATGACAAATAAAGATCAGAACATTTTGAAATTTTGAATGAAAAATTATGACATATGACAATTGTGACATCTATGTAAAAAGTACTAGCCGTCATTCTGACACGGATCCTTATCTGCTTGCCAAGGCCAACAAAGTCACATGTCTGCTCGCGCCCTATAAGTACACACTAATAATTTAAATTGTTTCTCTTCTTTCGTTCTATAAGAAATTTTATCCTACTATTCTATTATGTTCAAAATTCTTCAAATTCATTGATGGTATTAGCGGCATTTCTTAAGGATATATGTAATATTAACATATCTGTAATTTAAATATATAATTAATTAATAATACAATAATATATATTAAATGTAGGACTCTTACCTCCCAGAAAAATCTGACACTGACATTCTGCATTTACATGTCAATTACAATTACATAAATTTAAATATCGCAAATGTTTTTCGGGAAACGAGATTTATTACAACAGATTATTCTATATTATTATATACTATATCTCCAAACCTATACGAGATATAATAAAAAAATTAAATGTGTCAGATTGAAAATTTAATTATCTTTAATATATTTTGTAGTAACAAATTTTCAAAAAATAATATTTAGAATTTTTTTTTTAGAAACTACCACTTCCGGTTGTCCAATTGTTACCAGAACCTATTTAACTCTTCCCATTATTGTTAGATTGAGGAATCCGTAGTCAAACAGGTCTTTAGTCTTATAGAATTTGAGAAATCGTATCTCCAACAACCTCACACACACACATCCACACACACACACACACACACACACACACACACACATACATCATTGTAAAAATGTTAAAATAGGATTCTATGGACCTTAAATCGTGCTTATTCAATAAAATCTGGATATGCGATTTTTAGCATGAATCCAATACCTCTCTTAGCGAGAGGTAAAAAATGGCTTTACTACTAGTGTAACCTAGGTAACACACGTATATAGCATAGCATATTGCAATATTGTAATATTATTTTTAATTTTTAATGCCATTTTTCTCAAAATAATTGTCATACAACCCTGTACAATATTTATATCGTTGAAATCATAAAAAATCTCTATCTAATAAGCTAAAAAATTGTTTATGATACCATTTAGAAAAGTATAATTTTGTTCTACCGTTTGAGAACCACTTGTCCAATTTTCAGTTTGTTATTACTCATTAGTCCCTTATTCTTGATCATTTCTTGTAGAAAACATTTTTCTCTAAAGTTGTTAGTTCACCCAAAAAATCGCTCGTTGTTTTAAAAGAATCAAATTGTATACACGTGACACTAAAAAATGGGCCACTCAAAATTACTTTTTTATTTGTAATTATTTTTTAATTCTCTTTAAATATTTGTAAACTAGGGTTAGGGGCTCACAAATCATGGTATTTAGCATGGTGGTAGCGCTTCTAGTTTGCCCGGCATTGACATTTCAAATACAACTTGTTATATATTTTTAAGAGAAAATGATGCATAATTAACCTGCTAAGCTATAACATCAGGCGAGCTGAGAAAACAGTTGTGATAATATTGAGTAATATTTAAGGTAAATGTATAAATAGTAAGTCGTCTTAGTAAGATTCCATATTTTGTTACAATAACATTACCTTCCGACAGTTCTATGTATTATTTACAAATTCCATCTTGTCTTGCAAAATATTCTATATTTCCATAAAATTATTTCATATACAAACTATGTAAATTGCACTTGACACTGATGTCTTCTTTTTTCTTCTTCTTTTTCTTCTTCCTCTTTAGCTTTTCCCATTTGTTAGAGCTCACTATTTTTGATTTTCTTCATCCACTCCTTTCTATTTTGCATGGTGTCCTTATTCAGTTTCTTTTCTCTCAAGTCTTCCGCAATACAGTCCTTCCATCTTCTCTTTGGTCTTCCTCTGTTTCTTCTACCTTCTACTACTAAGCTGCTCATTCTTCTTCCCATATAATATTCATCTCTTCTCATGGCATGTCCAAACCAAGGTAATCGTCTGTCTTGTATCTATCTAGAAACTTCTTAATAGAAGTTTCTAGAGTAATCTCAAGCTATTTCCATTATCCGCTCATTACTTATCCTATCTTTCCGTATCTTCCCCAACATCCATCCCATCTCAATATCCTCATCTCTCTGCCACATTCATTTCCTTTTCATGGACACTGACATCTGTCAATTAGAATTTTCTTAATATAGTAGCTGTTTTCATAATTATAACGTAGCTGGCTGGTTTATGAAGTTTAATTTCTTTGTAATATTTTAACTCTATATCCATTGAATATGACATATAAAATGCAATCAATTCGTATAGAAGATAATGGAATATTCTTTAATATTTACAATAACATTAAATGGTATTTTTTTTATTCAATTATTTATAATTTTTCTTTTGCGTTTTTGTAATTTATTTCTTCAATAAAAATTTACATCGAGCATATCGTTGAATTCGTAATTTTACATAGAATTCAAATATATGTATAAAAAACATATAGGGTGTTATTTGAAATACGAAAGTTAATGTCATTTCCGGTTAAACCGAAAGCGCTACCATCATGTCAAATACCATAATTTGTGAGCCCCTAAGCCTAGTTTACAAATATGTAAAGAGAATTAAAAAATAATTATAAATAAAAAAGATATTTTGAGTGGCCCGTTTTTCAGTCACTCTGTATATGCAATGAGTAAACATAACTCATCAAAGAATAATTTATGTCATGCCAAATGTAAATATTTAGTATATCTCTTTCTCTATCTTGTTGTGTTCACTAATCAGTTTCATAGCCGCCGACATAATGAAATTTTATGTGCGGCAGTATTAATTTGCATGTAAAAAATATTTGTACTTTAATATGTACTTAAATGAATTTTTCTTCAATAGTACAAAAATAATTTTTAATTGCGTATATTTTTATTCAATAACTTCGATCGTAGAAAAAATATTGTATGCAACGCATTGAAAAATCAATTTATTATAGAACGTCTTATGCTCGTGTCACAACCTACATTACTTCTTTCATTTTTTTGTACATTCCTAAAGAATTATTATTGCCTGCAGTTTCTTCCTTATTTATGTATTATTTATAAATAAGTAATATTTAACAATTGCCATATATTATATATATTTTTGAGCCTTTTTGAATCTGATTTGATATTGAGATTTTAATATCAATTTCTTGACAAATACATGTATTCATACAGCATTTATTCTTACAACTAGTTGATTGGTAAGATTTGGAATAATACCTAATCTACACAACAATCGAGATATTTACCCACATTTTCAATTTTTGAATTCCTATGTGTCTACGAGCCTCGTCCCACATCAGTTGAACCACTCGCTATAATTTCATTTTATTTAGTTAATTTATGATACCAATAATAACTAACATAAATTATCGCCAATTTTTATTAATATTACGGACATTTTGTCGTTCTAATGACACATAGTAAGATATGTTTTCTAAAATATCTTATTGTTTTATTAATGTCAAATTAAATAATACTTAGTTACATCCGTTATACCAATGTCCATATTATTAATAAAAATTGGCGATAATGTATGTTAGTTATTATTTGTATCATAAATTTACTAAATAAAATTAAATTAAAATGGGTGGACCAACTGATGTGGGACGGGGTTCATACTACTTTATGGAGCAAATACCGCCGGTTTGTTTGGCCGAAGTTTATTTGTATTAAGGCTCAATCAAATCATCTCTAGTTAAAGTAACAGTTTATTAACCATTAGTTAAGAATTATTAAACTGAAGGTTAGAAGCGATGCTTTTCTACAAATAGAATTTAACATCCAGTTATTAAACTATTAGTTTAAAAGTATGAGAGGGGAATTTCATGTTGTGGCAATACTGAATAGACAAAACATGGTACCTTTACATATAAAAAAAAATCTGTTGTGACCAGCACAATACCTCTCGCCACTTCCTTTTTTTGGTTACATAAGTATAGGGCACGAACAGTCATGTTACATTGTTGGCCTTTATAAGCAGATGTGGGGGCCCATTTCAGAATGATAATTAGTAATTATGTACATAGATGTCAAATGTCAGAATTTTTCATTAAAAATTTCAAGATTTTCTAAATTCACGTAGTTAAGTTGTCACCAGGAGTGTGGAATTTACTTGTCGAGGAAAATAAACCACATGGAATTTGAAAATCTGACATGGGCCCCATATCTGCTTGTCAAGTCACATGACTGCTCGCGCGCTAATGTATTTAACATTTCTTGTATACCTACACTCTACACCAAAAATTTTACTTACATCTATTCCATATATTTAGATTATTTTAAATTTAAATTCATTCTATGAAGAAATTTTGTCCTACTCTTCCAACATTTCGAGATGTTTCCAATTCATTGTCGGAAGTAACAGTATTTCTGAAAGGTATGTGTAATATACCTATAATGTTAAATATTTAACTATTAATACATTAAGAAATAATATAATGTATGTACTTCCCAGAAAAAGTCTTCAGTAATGTCTCCGGATTTCTGACACTGACATTTATCTGTCAGTTACAAACAATTTAAATTCTCAACTATTTTCCATGGCATTCTTTCGGCTGTAAAATTTATTACAACAGATTATTTTATATATTATATTTCTTTTATCTCTAAATCTATAGATTATATAATAAAATATTTAAATGTATCAGACAGAGAATTTAATTTTCTTTAGTATTACCAAGAAAAAAATTCAAAAAATAATATTTAGAAGATTTTTTTTCAAGAATCTTCTACTTCCGGTTGTCCAATTGTTACCAAAACCTTTTCAGATCTTCCCATGAATGTCCGATTGGGAAATACGTAGTTAAACAAATATAAAGTCTTATGGTTTTTGAGTAATCGTCCTTCCAACATCCCACACACACACACACACACACACACACACACACACACACACACACACACATACACACACACACATCCACACACACACAGACATCATCGTAAAAATGTTAAAATCGAATTGTATGGACCTTAAAACGTGCTTATTCAATAAAATCTGGATATGCGATTTTTAGCATGAATCCATTACCTACCTCTCTTGGCGAGAGGTAATGACAAGTGATAATTGAAAAATATATTTTTAAGATTTTATTTCGTCATACTATAATTGTTATTGACGTTTTTGAGATGACAGACGTACAGAAACGAAGACCAAGAACTAATTTCTCGTGACAAAACCGACTTGTTGATTTAACTTGTCTCAAATATAAAACTTTATTGAAAATAAAAAGTCAGATCCAGTGACCTGAAATTTATGATTTCTGGTGATCATAATATTAATTTCATAAATATTTTTACTATAATCATATGATGTATCTGGTTTGAACGGTACAATTATTTAAATTTATAATTACTTTCTTAAATTTTTCAACTCGGTTTCTATATCTCTGTACGATACTTTAATGTCATATATAATTTGATATACTGATTATACAACAAAAAGATTTTTTTTGAAATTCGCAAAAATAAGGGTATCTAGTTCATTCATTCCTAGCGAACATTTTTAGTGTCACTGGTTTCATAGTACATTTAATTATGTAAAATTATGTTATTATTGAAATAAAAGTATAAACACTGACACTGCCCACAAATAATCATTTATTAATTAGTTATTATGTAGGCAATTAAATGTACTGTGAAACCAGTGGCACTAAAAATGTTCGCTAGGAATTTCATTAAAAATTTCAAGATTTTCTAAATTCAAGTAGTTAATTTGTCACCAGGGCCCTGTTTCATAAAAATTACTAGTCGACAAGTTACAAGTTATAAGTGACAAGTGTACAAGTGACAAGTTCTAGTAATTTCTGTTTCAAGAATAATTTTTGACTACTTGTCAGTTTTCCAATATTACTAGTAAATTTTTTCAAGTTGACAAGTTTGAAACCATAGTTTCATAGTGAATGTAATATGCAGCCACCTTTGCATTAAATATATATTTTTAATCACATTAAAAAGTATGCGTTTTAAAATAATTTAATTTAATTTTGTCCACATTTTGACATTCAACCCTTGCAATCAAAGAAAGTTAAGCAGGCAAAATTACAATTAATTGTAATTATATTTAATATGGCAAAAAAATCTATTAAATTGGCGTTTCTTCGCGAAATTAAGGAAAATAAATACATCCTATTTGGCGCTTTTTCCACAAATTTAACAAAAAATATGAAATGTGAAAAATGGAAATTAATCCATGAATTTGCTGTTTCGCACGCATTAATTTCAAATGAGAAGGACTGGCAATATTGCCGGGATACATTATGGCCAAATTTAAGAAAAAGGACACTAGTAAATGCTTTTGTTACAGTCTCACTTTGCAGTATAATAAACCATTTTCTTAATTTATTTCAACAAACTCAGTTTCATATTTTCTTTTAAAAATTTAATTAGATTAATTAATTTTTTAATATTGGAATAATTGCTCTCTTTTAAATATTACTATTGAAAAGTATTAAATTACGAAGTAGTTGCTAAACATACTTTTTTATATTTAATGTTCAGGCTAAAGTGGATAATGCAAAGAAAACTGGCTCCGCAGGAGCAACAGATTGTAAAATTAACGAAATTGATAATGCAGTGCTCGACATTTTGGGGAAAGATTACCCGGCTGTTTGTGGAATAGGTGTTACAGATAGTTTCAAACCTCTTCATCTTCTGAATCACTGGACCACATTTCTAATATTGCAAAAGAAAATTGCTATAATTAATTGTCATAAAAAAATTCAATTGGCAACTTGTAATTTTCAAATGACCAATCTTTCATTCGTGGTTACTGTTCACTTGTAAAATACTAATAGTAAAAACCAGAAAATATTTTTCGAACCGCTACACTTGTAAATTGCAAAAATATACTTGTAGAAACGGACTAGTTTACTTGTCACTTGTAATTTACACTTGTAGGTTTTTGAAACAGAAACTTGTCAAATTATTAGTTTGACAAGTTCTACAGTGGTAATTTACAAGTGTAGAAGTTTTATGAAACAGGGCCCGAGTGTGGAATTTATTTGCCAAGGAAAATAAACCACATAGCATCGGAAAGTCAATAAATTTAGAATGAAATATTATTTTTGACATCTATGTACATAATTACTAGCTATCATTATGACACGGGCTCCCATATCTGCCAAGGCCTGCAAAGTCACATGACTGCTCGCGCCCTATTGTATTTAACATTTCTTGTATACTTACACTCTACACCAAAAATTCTACTTATACGAGTATCTATTCTTTATATTTAGATTTTTTAATTTTAAATTCATTCTATGAAAATTTTTTGTCCTACTCTTCTAATTTTCCGAAATGTTTTCAGTTCATAGTCGGGATTGACAGTATTTTTGAAGGGTATATGTAATATAACTGTAATTTTAAATATTTAACTATTAATACAATAAGAAATACATAATGTGTGAACTTCCCAGAAAAAATCTTCAGTAATGTCCCTGGATTTTTGACATTGACATTTATCTGTCTGTTACAAGTATTTTAATTTTTCAATTGGTTTCCGTGACATTATTTGGGCTGTGAGATTTATTACAACAGATCTAAATCTGTAAAAGATAATATATATATATATATATATATATATATATATATATATATATATATATATATATATATATATATATATATATATATATCAGACAGAGACTTTACTCTTCTTTAATACAACAATTTTCAAAAAATAATATTTCGAAGATTTTTTTTTTAAGAATCTGCTACTTCCGGTTGTCGAATTATTACCAAAACATTTTCAGCCCTTCCCAGTAATGTCCGATTGACAAAAACGTAGTTAAACAGATAACGGGTGATATGGTGATATGAATAAAAGAAGAGTTTATACTCTTAGCAAGTATTTTGGGCATAAGGATAAAATGCGAGTTCTACTAAATTCCGTAAAAATAAAAATGATCTATCTTCGAAATGTAAATGCTCCTGATAAACTGAGTACATACTCTTATATACAAACACTTGTTTGTTTTTATAAATCATAGACAAGTTTTAACAGGCTATTTGGTGCCTCAGTTTAATTAAAATGAGTATTGACCGTAGTAATGATGAGGAAATTGCGGAAAGTGGTGACATTGAAATGGCGTTTGCAATAATGCAGTGGAAAATTCCAGTTTTATTTTCAAAATCGCAAACACCAGAAACAAGAAAAAAATAAAATTCTGCTTTGGAATCCTTAAATAAATTATATGAGGAAAACTTCGAACAATTTTCATTTTGTCAATATTAAATATGACACCACCTCTTCTTTTTTCTTTTCTTCGCCTAAAAATGATTTGTGATAAACTCAATGTTTTCTTTGAAAAATCGGTAGAACGCCTTGAAATCTTGAAAATAGTACTCCTGGAGGTGTAACGGTTTCGTGCACGTAGATTCATCATTAATTCCACCATTTGGTTTAATTGCAGGATTTTAAAAGGCCACTGTGAACAGTCCGACTCTGTCACTAGCATACTCCAATTTTTCCAAGTTTATACTTCATCATGGTTTGTAAATAGGAGTAGATACTTAAAGGAGTATCTACTTCCACATTTTTATTCTTACGAAACGAAGTATCTACTTACATTTTTGGAGTATAAAGCATATACACATTTTTAATCATATCACTCATTAAGTATTATAGTATTAGTATATTATAGTATTATAATCGTCGTTCTAACCTACCCACACACATACACACACACATCCCCCGCCCCACATACCCACACACATACACACACGTACAGATATCACCGTAAAAACCATCACGCAATTTTTTGATAAACGAAAACGAGTTACCAATTCATGATTAATACCTATTAAAATGATCTATTCTGCAACTTATCTCTTCACTTCTATAAGGGAAAAAATCTACATCCTCAATGTCTTCTACATCTTCAATAATATTCATTTTTACCTCCCGCTACTCTTGGTAAAGGAGGTGTAGGGATCGTGCTAAAAATCGCATATCGAGATTTTAGTAAATGACCACGTTTTAAGGTCTTAGATTCCATTTTTAATATTTTCACGATGATGTATGTGTGTGTGTGTGTGTGTGTATGTGTGTATATGTGGATCCTCTTTACGCTCTAACTCTATCGTTCAGAAAATTTTGAAATCTTGAATTTCTACCTTATTCTAATATGGAAAGAAGCCATTAGATTTTGGTGTATGGTTTCCGGATATCCGGAAATGGCAGTTTACTTGAAGCTCAAAATAGTTTTTCTTCAAAAAATAACTTTTATTTTTTCGCAATTTGTTATTATAAAACTTAAAGATTATTTCAATTTCTACAGGTTTGCATAAATACTTTTTCTATATATTTTATGGATAAAATTATAAAATCATATAAAAATTATATCTCGGAGCTTATGCACATAATAAACATGGTTACACAGTTCAGCTCAAATGTGTAACTGACAGATAAATGTCATTGTCAAAAAAATAATCATTTCAAATTAATAACAGAAAATTGTAAATAGCACAATAGTTACATGGAAAGTAACTTAATATACATAATTTCAAATTAATAATAATAACGTTTTAAAACGAAAATTATAAATATAACAATAGTTATATGGAAAGGAACTTAAGATACATAATTTCTAGTATTATTAAATATACAGGTATCTATATAAATAAGAAAATAAATAAATATATTATCACGACATATTACTCATTGCTGGGTGTGCTAATCTGCTTTGTACACAGATTTCGGTAATGATGATGACATATTTTTATCATGCGGGCGTTTACCATGCATTAGCTCACTGGTACTCATTTTTATCTTGGAGAGTGCATCACAGGGGCAGTTTTGTGCCATTTAAAATTCGAAATATTTGATAGTAGGAATTGAATCCGGTTCCCCAGATTCGCGACCATATACTCAGGTACGCGGCCATGAGACCCCATAGGTATATGTATTTAAATTAACAAAAATTAAATGGCGGGAGGTTTTGTTTTGGTCAAATCAGATTTTTATATGTGACGTATTTGAGATCTTACAGTAGACAATCACCAGTTATAACATTAACCAGAACGTCGAGTATAAATTAAAATTTTAACTTCTACTTAGCTCTAATCAAAGGTGGTAACAAATTTGCAACATAACCATTAGTTAACTGTTACTTAACTAGAAGTAGTAGGAACGAGCCTTAGTGATCTGAGCGTCTCGTATTGTGTCGTAATTTCTCGAGAAAGCTTTTTGAACTCACGGGACGAGACGAGACTTACATGTCGAGAATCTCGATTCTCGGCAATTATTCCGAAATTTCTAGATTTATTTTTATTTTTAAAAATACATTTTTTTTAAATATTGCAACATATTTTAAATTTATATTATAAAAACTATTTGTCATATTTTTTTAAATTGTAAATCTAAACAGGATCACGCTAAAATTTATTAAATTAAAATTAATTTAGCATGCTCTATAACAGCAGAAATTAAATATAAAACGTCGAAAATCATCCCAAAAATAGCGATAGCAATGGAATTGAAACAGATAAATTAACAAATATTTGAGGTTTACCTGTCAAGTTAGGTTAATATATTTTTATTAGATATTATTTGTAATATTTGTTCAAGAGAGTAATTATCGATTAATAATTCATAATTTTTAGTTTAGCAAAAATTACAAATAATAATAAAAATAAATTAACCTAGCTTGATAGATAAATCTCTAACATTTGTTAATTTTTAGTTTCAATTCTATGGCTATCGCCATTTTTGGGACGTTTTTCGACATATTTATATCTAATTTCTGCCCTCATAGATCATGAAAAATTAATTTTGCTTATTCATTTCAGATGTAGAATTTTAAGCTTTACAACTTTTATTTGAAGGTTTTTAACTAAAATAATTAGGGAAGCAGGAAATTACGAAAGTATGATTTTACATATTAAATTCCTATGATCCGGTGTCGCAATCAACACCCTGTACATGTATATATTGATCATTTCTGAAATACACCAATATTTATATAATAATTGTAAATAAACACTTTTATTTATTATAGAGTAAATCAATGTGAAATTTGGGATTGCCCTGGCTTTGCAATAGGTACTTTCATAGTCAGGTTGGTATGATAACGTAACTAATCGCAACAAATCCAAATGATCATTGCAATTTTATTTATTTTTTTTGTTTCACATATTATTCATGTTTGAAAATGTAGATTCTGACAAATATGTTCATCCAAAACAGGCCAGGGTTTTTTGAGCTATATTTTTTTAATATCAGAAATTACTTATGAGGTTTGTTCAAAAAAAGGTGACTTTTCGAATTTCGCAGGCTACGTTTATTAGATTCTCATTTTTTTTTGTTTGTTACGTTGGTACACATGTTCCCAACATATGTTGACATGATCACCCATTTTGCATTTGTAGTTTGTTTTTGGCAGATATAAAGGTTAGACGTATTTTGGTGTGCTTGGCGATTTTTTGCAATCGAAAAACATGGATCAAAGAATCTGTATTAAATTAAATTAAATAAAATTAAGTGCTCCAATGCACTTGAAATGTTGACTGTGGCATTTGGCGAGTCTACTTTGAGCAAAAAAACTGTTTATAAGTGGTACAAGCTCTTCACAGAAGGCCGAGAAGATGTTAATGACGATGCCCGACCTGGACTCCCCAGCATGTCAACAACCGATGAAAACGTTCAAGCGGTGAAGAAAATTGTGATGGAGAATCGTCGAATCACTATTAGAGAAGCTGTTGAGGATGTCGGCATATCGGTTGGCTCATGCCATGCAATTTTTTCGGATGTTTTAGGCATGGAACGTGTGGCAGCGAGGTTTGTTCCGAAATTGCTAAATTTTGGGCAAAAGAACCGTCGCATGAGCATCGCTCATGACGTCAACGATGATCCAGATTTGCTCAAAAGGGTCATAACTGGTGACCAAACATGGGTCAATCATCCCAATGGAAGCAGCCAGAAGATCCAAGACCGAAAAAAGCACGCCAAGTTCGGTCAAATGTGAAGGTTTTGCTCACTGTTTTCTTCGATTACAATGGCGTGGTGCATCATGAGTTCTTTCCAAAAGGTCGTACGGTCAATAAGGAATATTACCTTCAAGTTATGCGCCGTTTGCGTGAAGCAATACCAAGAAAACGCCCGGATTTGTGGCAAAACAATTCATGGCTTTTGCATCACGATAATGCATCTGCTCACACATCGTTGTTTCTTCGTGATTTTTTGCCCAAAAACTACACCGTAATCACGTCTCATCCACCGTATTCACCGGACTTGCCCCCCTGCGACTTTTCCTGTTCCCAAAACTGAAAAGACACATGAAAGGACGGCGTTTTGCCACGATTGAAGAGATAAAGACCGCATCGCTGGAAGAGTTTAAGGCCATACCATTTAATAAGTAATATTCCTAATTAAATGGCCATACCAAAAAGCGCGTATCAGAAGTGCTTCGAAAATTGGAAAAAGCGCTGGCACAAGTGTATTATATCTGAGGGGGATTACTTTAAAGGGGACAAAATAGATATTGATGAATAAATAAATATTTTTCGAGAAAATTAAAAAGTCACCTTTTTTGAACAAACCTCGTATGTGTGTATTTTCAAACTACTTCTTAATTAAATGATTTTAAATAAACATAAGTTGAACACCTCTGCTCCAGAATAATGTTTTAGAATGTATCCGCCTGTATAAAATTGATAGTGAAGCAAATATTTAATTTTCTCAATTTTTTTAATCTCTATATGTATATCGAAACGAAACTTAACATCTTATTTTCTACACGAGACGATACGATGCAGTTTCCCGTGTCGATCGTCTCGTGAGAAACACTAGTAAATAATCTTTTATAAATATTTGTATCATTGTAATAGTTTTTCATAAGCATAAAACTTTTATATCATGTTGATTGTAAGTTCATACTGTTATCATAGTTACTTGATAGAAGGTTTTCTATAAATAAAATTTTATAATATTTATTGAATACCTACTATAATTTTACATACTTATCTTTAATAATATTATGTGCAATTATTTGCAATAATTATTAATTGACCGATTTATTGGATATGTCATCTTATCAGAATGTACCTATTTATACAGAATGTGAATGAATACGTGTTACACAGTTCTATGGTATATAGGAGATGCAAAATAGACTAACTTTTCTACCTTAATTTTAGTTGGCTGTGACCTATCACTTCATTTATTATTTTGTCTATATTAACTTTTAGCATAGAATTGCAGACATATTATGTATGAGCATACTGTTCGCGATCACGCAAAGATGGTATTAATTGTACGGCCGAGTGTATGGCAGTACAAGAAATACAAATGTATGAAAAATGTTCCGAAGGTGCAATGTTTGCATTGAAGTTGATGGTTGTCATTTTAAACAATAATTATAATATGCATTACAAAAATAAATAAAATTATTTAAAAATTTAATAAAAACCAAATTCATAACTGAAGTGTATCACAGCTAACTAAAATTAACGTAGATAATTATTGTTTTATGAGCCTGTATCTCGAATATGGTAAGTTTACGGATATGAGTTTATTAGTAAAAGTTAGTCTATTCTGCATCCCATACATACCTTATTATAAATTTGTAACACGTATTCATCAACACCCTGTATAACATTAATCTATAAATCAAATGATAAGACGAGCGTTGTCTCGAGATATGTTATGAAGTGATTATTGTTTTACTTTTATGACGCGTTTGTTAAGTGGTATTCTTATCTCACTCTTAAAACAATTTTAATTTATGAAAATAGTTCAAGTTATTGGATTTATCTTAAGTACAAATTATTCAGATATATAATAATTTATTTAATTATATTATTGATAGCTCTTTTGTTTACAGCTGTTGTTTTCAAGTAAATATTACTGTTTTACTCTTTAAATAATAATTTAGAACAAATTTTATTTGAAGTCAATATTGAATCAGTGATTGTAGTTTGTATAATACGTTATCACATTTATTTCTAACGATAATATTATAAAATCTTATTAGCCGTATTAGTAGTTTAGTGACAAACAGAAAGAAATTGAAATTGGCGATATGAAAGATAAGAAGGTCATGTGATTGGGACTGGTTAAATACATAATATTTACACATTTATCACACAAAGACCTATAATTCTTTTCGGAGCTGCTAGTCATGCTGTACATCTTTTCTTACAAGAACTTCCTTGTTTGTGCTTCTTAGGTCTGTTGTTGCCGCTTTGTCTTTATACTTTTATTACAATTTTACCTTCCCGTAACGCTTTATTACATATTTTTCTCACCCTACACGGACACTTTAGAATTTAGAACTAATTTTTAATGGAATCCAAAATGTCACTGAAATTTTTCAGAAAAGAAATATATAATATGTAATTATGTTATTGTTTTTACTGATTAAATCAGATTATTTATTTTATTTATTTCTATATATCAGTAAGATTCCCCAATTAGCATATATTATATGTAATTATAAAATTAATAGTTATTTTCGATCGCAAAAAATGTTTTAATTCTAGATTAATTATCAATATGGGAACTTCAAAACTTAATTAATGCATTGCAGCGATAACAGCGGCAATACAATAATTGAATGATTTTTGACTTTGGACTTATTTTATTTTTATAAAATATAATTATACATATAAATTCATAAACACAAACAACAGCAATACAAATGGGATCACTTAAAATCGTCGTGTGCATTTTATTTTAAATTTGAATAATATAAAGCACTACAGGTACCTATATTTCTGACTCCATTGTTTTATTTTTAAAAAAATTGGAGCTACTTATATTTTAGTTACGAGCATAAAATACATTTTCTTACCTTTTAAAATTTCAGCCATGTTTAAGAATTTATGCGCACAATTTATATCACAAACGAAAACTTAAGTGTATTTAAAATAATTTTACAATCCCGTGCGTATTGTACCGCGTTATCACCGATTTATCACAGAATTAAAAACGTTGTTGACTGAGTGTTCTCATGATCCCCCGATACCCGTTTCGATGGTCTCTAGGCACCAGTACCACTGATATTCGGAACAGAGCATTTCCAAGTAATAACAGATACAATGTTTGTCATCTTCATTTGTGACAACCCCCACTCTCATTATCAGCACTATCATTTGTTTACTAGTTCATTGTCGGAGTCACGTTTCGACTATTTATAAGTTAAAAATATCGTTGTCAGGAGTGCCAGGTACCTCCTGATTACTGAGTGTAATCGTGGTGATAATTTGATTTATTACACTAATAGGAAAATTATACTATTAAGAATTTTTCTCATCGGAGATTGCCGTACGATGAGTTTGGTCGTTACTTTGCTGTTACCTACTTTATAATTATCACGAAATATGTTTTTTAATACCTGTTTTATTTTAACATTATATTTAATTACAAAAAAAAATTAGTTTCCGTTAGCGAGAGCAGTTTTTACTTATGTATGTACTGCAGCGTGTGTTCAGTTATAAAGTGCAAATGAAACTGTAAATACAAAATACATTTAAGATTACTGAATATTATTTGATAAAATAAAAATATATAAACAAGTTTTATCAATAAAAACTTATCCATTTATAACTTCCTTCACTGTGGGTCAAGAGAACATTGAAATTAGGATTTAAAAAGTCACGTTTTTTACGTACGTATATACTTCTAATAAAGATGTGCTAGGGTTAATATTAAGTAAAATTCTGATGCATTTATGAAAATATGAGTTATATTTCCATAAAAGATTTTATGTTATTGAAAATCGATTTCGTCGCAACGGACATCATCAGACCATATCTGAAAGTAAATTATTTTATAGCTATAAGTTTTTTAATTAATTCATTTTTTCAATTGTTATTTAACTTGAATATATAATGGATATTTGACTCTAATATACTACAATTTTCTCTTTCCTTTATAATCAGGACTACGAAGGTTTATTGCATGTGAAGTTGGGCTAATTACTATAGAACTATTTGTTGTCAAGACTATATATGGGCGGCAATACATGCATTAATCTAATATTACATTTCACATTCCTTTTGACCTGTTATCGGCGTCTATCTTCCACACTCATACAGTCTCGTCAGCGTGGGACTGGCCCTTTAGGACGCGTTCCCTTAAGTGATATAAAGTACATATTGTCATTCCAATCACAACAATTATCATAGGCGTGCATTTTCATCTAATAAGATAGACAAGAGAGGGAGCAGGAATAAGGTCATTCCCAAGAACCAGACTTGGGCAGGTGCCCCGCATATTAAATGTGGCCTAACACCTCGTGGGTTCCGGTACCCCTGTCTGCAAAGGTATGCACCCAGTGCAGGGACGATTTGCTGGAATACGGCTCTCGTGAATAATCACTTCGGAGCCACTAGCGGTACCATACCCACCTACGCATGTCACAGACGTGTTGAGCTTCCAGAGGTCCATGGGTCCCAGACCCATTATGAGAGCTTAGCTTAGGATCTATAAAATACACATTGTCATTGCATTTAGGAATGTCAAGTGTATGTGCCTGCGCTTCTAACCCAGTGGCGTGCCACCGAAAAGTGAATCTTACAAGCTTTTAGATGTTAAAGGTTTTTTAAAAAAATACAAAAAAAATATAAATACAGATATAATTTTTCTTATTAGAAATTAAAAGACTACTTAAATTTAAGTAAAAGTTTACAAAATGCATGGAATTTATTAGGTTAAGTGACTCCAATAATCATAGACAAAATTTGTTTGAAAGTGGTAAAATGTGAATTGAGATGTAAAAGAATATTACTCACCATAAATTAAGTGTTTAAACAAATATATAAGACATGCATGTTTGAAAAATTAAAATTGAATTGATGAACGAAAAAAAACCAGAAGAACAAGATTTATTAATAATTGTACGGGGACGGAAAATGAAGTTTAGTGTTATTTATTGTTTTAAGGAGTTTGTTATTTATTTAAACGGCATGTGACTTTTGAAAATATGTTGTTCTGGAAAATTGATGATTTAAATATGATTGAATTTGTTATTTTTCTTATAAAAATAATATATCAAACTCTGTTCCTGAATGTAAAAGTTCCATATTATTTAATGTAATATTATGATTTGTATTAAATATGTGAGTGGTAAAATTTAAAACCTTGTTACAAAATAAAGAAAACAGCCTTTAACCACCCTAGTCCGGTCTCCCAGGCCGCAACTGTATTGTTATGTATTAAATACTAATCTTTATTATTTTATATTAATTAGTTTATTTAAATATGTTAATTAAATTTTGACATTACAAATATCTTTAAAACAATATCTATCAATGTATTTTATACGAGGTTTCTTAAAAAAATCTGTTGTGGCCAGCACATACCGTCCGTCAATCCTGTGTAATATGTATAAATTCCATACATAAATTTTCTTGCAAAAGATTCTAAATTTCCAGTAAAATTATTTCATAAACAAACTATACAAATTGCACTTCACACTAACATCTTCTTCTTCTTTAGCCTTTTCCCATTCATTAGGGGTCGCTATTTTTTATTTTCTTCTTCCACTCATTTCTGTTTTACGTGTCGTTCTCATTCAGTTCCTTTTCTCTTATGTCTTCCGCAATACAGTCCTTCCATCTTATCTTTGGTCTTTCTCTGTTTCTTCAACCTTCTATTACTAAGCTATTCATTCTTCATCTCATTTCTCCTCATGATAATTTAAAACCAATGAAATAATCTCTCTTGTATCTTTCTAGAAACTTCTAACTTCTTTTAAATAAAGATAAAACTCAAAAAATAGTTTTCTCAAATAATCGTAATTTCAATAATAATGTTTTTGTCTCAATTCTTGGAATGCATATAGAACCGGCATTAAATGGTTCCTCTCATACTTGTTTCATTAGTAAAAAAACTAGCCGGAATTATTTTTTTACTACGAAGACTAAACTCCATGATTGATAAATCTACATTAAAAATTGTTTATTTTTCATTATTTCATTCAGTTTTATCTGACGGTATTCTTTTATGGGGCCACTCGCCAAACTCTATTAAAATATTTCGTTTGCAAAAGAAAGCAGTGAGAATTCTTTACAATCTTTCATTTAGAGACCACTGCAAAGAAACTTTTATTATTTTAAAAATTTTGTCATTACCTTGTCTATTTATTTTCCAGAAACTGGTAGACATTCATAAAAAAATAAGGATAATATTAAAAAAAACTTGTAACACTAGAGTTATTTCCTTACCTATCTTTCCGTGTCTTCCCCAACATCTACTTCAACATCCTCATCTCTGCCACATTAATTTACTTTTTATTGATACCGACATCTGCCAATCTGAATATATTAACATTGTCATTGTTAGCATAGCTGGCTGATTTATAAAATTTAATTTCTTTATTATTCTTTAACTCTATATCTATTGAATATGAAGTATAAAATGCAATCAAATCGTGTAGAGAATAATATATTCTTTAAGTTATAATAACGATAAATGTCAATAAATCAAATTTAACTGTTAAATCTTCAAATGAGACTACTTCCGGTTCACCAGTTATAACCAAAATCTAATCAGTTGTTCTTCTGGAGTAAACTTGAGGAATACGAAAAAAATATAATTTTTGGAATCATGGTATTGAAGTTATGCGATCCGAAATTTTCGTCACACACACACAGCTATACAGACATACACACACACATACATACATACATACATACAGACAGCATCGTAAAAATTGTAAAATCATATTATAGGAACCCTAAGACATGCTTATTCACTAAAAACTCGTCATTGAATTTTTTGATCAAAGACAATACCTTCCTTATCTAAAGGTGACGGAAGGTAAAAAAGGTGACTTTTTATTATTCTCGAAAAATATTTGTTTATTCATCAATATCTATTTTGTCCCCTTCTAAGTAACCCTCTTCAGGTATAATACACTTGTGCCAGCGCTTTTTCCAATCCTCGAAGCACTTCTGATACGCGCTTTTTGGTATGGCCATGGCCTTAAGCTCTTCCAGCGATGCGGTCTTTATCTCCTCAATCTTGGCAAAACGCCGTCCTTTTATGGGTCTTTTCAGTTTTGGGAACAGGAAAAAGTCGCAGGGGGCCAAGTATGGTGAATATGGTGGATGAGGCGTGATTACGGTGTTGTTTTTGGCCAAAAAATCACGAACAAGCAACGATGTGTGAGCAGGTGCATTATCGTGATGCAAAATCCATGAATTGTTTTGCCACAAATCCGGGCGTTTTCTTCGTATTGCTTCACGGACACGGCGCATAACTTGAAGGTAATATTCCTTATTGACCGCACGACCTTTTGGCAACTCATGATGCACCACGCCACTGTAATCGAAGAAAATAGTGAGCAAAACCTTCACATTTGACCGAACTTGGCGTGTTTTTTTCGGCCTTCTGTGAAGAGCTTGTACCACTTATAAACAGTTTTTTTGCTCAAAGTAGATTTGCCAAATCCCACAGTCAACATTTCAAGTGCGATGGAGCACTTAATTTTATTTTTCACACAAAATTTAATACAGATTCTTTGATCCATATTTTTCTATTGCAAAAAATCGCCAACTACACCAAAATACGTCTAACCTTTATATCTATCAAAAACAAACTACAAATGCAAAATGGCTGATCATGTCAACATATGTTGGGAACATGTGTACCAACGTAACAAACAAAAAAAATCGAGAATCTAATATACGTAGGCCGCGAAATTTGAAAAGTCACCTTTTTTTTAACAAACCTCGTATATGATCACGACTGTTGTTCTCCTGGATATCGTGATCCTACATCCTCCTTTTCCAAGTATTGAAGTCGATCCGGTGGGTTTCTTTGTCGAGTTGACCGTCTTAAAGGCATGTCTTGGAGAGGCTGATCTGGGTTCGATGTTCGGCTCGAAGACTGCTGGTTCGGAGAGTTACTCGATGACGACTGTGACGGTGAGCTCTCTTGTCTATCTTCTCCCTGTGAAACTAAACCTTACATGGTGCAAGTGCATGTCTATTTCTTCTAACAGTTCTTTTTTTGTTTCTATCAAGTACGACCTTGGTTCTTCTAAAGATTTCAATACTGTTCTACGTCTTTTTAGATCTATGATCCAGACTTTACTACTTGCATTTAAAGTAGAATAACCGTGCTGCATGACGTTTGTCGAAAATATTGTTCTGTTTAAAGCTATTTTGCATATGTCATTCTGTCCATTTCTTATGCATGTCAGTAATATTAATTTTGAACATTTGGAAATGTTTCCTCTGTTCTTGGAAGATTATCTCGCAGCATTCTTCTCATTAGTAGCTCCGCCGGACAGTAGCCTCCGTCATATAATGGCGTATTTCTGTACGTTAATACGCCCATATATGGATCTTCTGATTTAGAAATTATTTTTTTATTATTTTGACAGCTGATTCTGCTTGTCCGTTACTAGAAGGATATTTAGGACTGCTAGTAGTAACAGTAAATCAATATTCCTTAGCAAATTATTTGAAATCGTCGCCAACAAATTGTGTTCCGTTACCTGTTCGCACTCTTTTTGGTATTCCATGTCGTGCGAAAGCAGACTTACATTTATTGATTATTTCTAGAACTCTTAGGTTGTTTAAAATAAATACTTCTGGAAATTTGGAATAATAGTCGATAATTACTAAATATTGTTTACCACTACGTTCAGCTAATTCCATTCCCAGTAGCATTTTTTGCCTCTAACTTCTTGGTATTACAATTCGTTGATCCACCGTAACTAATTGTCAAGAATGTTTCAAATTCCAATAGGGTTTTACTGAAAATTTCAACTCATATTTATTATTAAGCTATCCATTTAATATAGTGTCACGACTTTAAAAGAACATTACAATGTGTCAACCACATGAGATTCAAGAGAACAAGTGCTACTGCTGGCCTGCTGAAAAGGGGAGGCAGACAAAAATAGAATTTTTGACAGTGACAGTAATTTATGCAATGTAATTATGTATGTTTCATTATATTGTAGTGTATTTATAGTAAATAAATACCATTGTTACTTTTGTTACCAGTAAAAGAGCTGTGAATATCATTTACGAACCGGAAACGTTGTAAAAACTCGTAACATTGGTGTTAGAAGTGGGATATTTACAGCCTTTTTCTCGTGTAAAAAAAAGAATTTTTGTAAGAGTAAAATGTTATTGAAAGATTTGAAAATAGTTGATTTAAAAAGAGAGTTGGAAGAACGGGAACTCGATACCTCTGGACAAAAGGCTACATTGCAGACGCGTTTACGAAGTGCCCTATCTGCAGAAGGGTTGGATCCGGATACGTTTGAGTTCGAAAATCCTGGTGCCGTCGTTCAAATTAATGAACTTAAGGAAGCATTAACAGAAAATCAAGAGCAATTTAAAGCAGAAATGACAGCAGAAAATCAAGAAGTAAGGAAAGAAATTTTCGATATTAAGTCGGAAACTACGGAAATCAGAACTGAAATGTCAAGAAAAGACTCCGAGATAAGAGCTGAAATCGAAAACATTCAGAAGAAATTTGCAGCTCTAATAACAAACGGGACCGCAGTGGACCATACTGCTGTTAATAAGTCTCACCTGAAAATAAAAGCTGGAAAATTTGATGGAAGTACACCATGGAAGCTGTATAAAGACCAGTTTTCAAAAATCGCTCAAATGAATGAATGGAACGACCAGCAAAAAGCTCTGATACTATCAACATCTTTGCAGGGGAAAGCTCTAGAAGTATTGTTGTCCATCCCGAGCGATAAACAAGATAATTATCAGGCTATTATAGCTGCGCTAGAACAACAATACAGCGAAGAGTACTTCCAACGTGCTTATATAAGTCAGCTGAAATCTCGGAAACAAGAAAGAAACGAATCTTTGTTGGAATTCCGAGCCGACATTGAAAAACTAACATCGTTGGCATATCCTAACATCCCTGAAGATATAAAGTTGAAGATGGCTACCCAGGCATTCGTGGATGGCATTCGAGACCCCGACATTAAGATTGCGCTCTATGCCAGAGGACCATGCAACACCGCCGCAGCTCTGCAACTTGCAATGGAAATGGAGGCCGCAAACCCGCGGACGATAATGAGGGTCAGACAAGTCAGCGACCGTGAGAAGTCACGACGTGTTTGCTGGAATTGTGGAAGTCCTGGACACTTTCAAATGAACTGCAGAAAACGCTGGCGGTCGGAAAGTAATTCTACCGCCGAACAAGAACAGGGAAACGACTAAAAGCCGGCGTTGCAGGCCAAATGCCGGCTGAATCTGAATCGGCCTACAGGATTACATACTCCGTGTTCAAGTTCAGTGGAAACCATTGCAGTTTGTTAGCAGTAGGCAGTATTAATGGTATTCCTTGCCTGATTACTATCGATACTGGTGCCTCAACTTCCATCGTACGACCAGATCTAGTGAAAACTTGGCAGAAAACACCGAATCGCTGGGAATTGAAGATAGCAACTGGTGATTTAACACCGGTTCTGGAAACAGTTGACATTATTCTGCAACTTGGACATGAGCCTATCAAGATAAAAAAAAGCACTAGTCGCGAATATCGCCGATGAGTTCATTTTGGGGCTCGATTGCATGATCCTGCACAAGTTCAACTTAAAAATAACAGAAAACGTTATCCAAGTTGGTAACAAAGAGATCCCATTGATCACCCCGGATACGAAGGTAAAATCAATAAAGTTACGTCTTCTCAAGCATGAATTCATTCCCGCATTTAGCCAACGTATCATTTTAGCTGAAATGGAAGAATGTAATTCTGCAGTGCCATTCGGATTAGTTGAACCGAAGACGATAAACATTCCCGGAATTGCCATAGGGCGGACACTAGTTTCGTGTAGCCGAAGAATACCAGTACGTGTTGCTAATCTCAGTGGGCGAGAAAAGTACTTGAAACAAGGGACGACAGTAGGAACATGCGAACCTGTTAGTTGGGTATCTCACATGAACGCAGACACAGCGAAACAACAATCCACACTAAAAATTCTACCCAGTGAGCTCAAGCGATTACTAGACGAAACGTCTAGTAAACTGACAAAGAAAGAGAAGAATGAAGTGTTAAAACTTCTAATTAATTACCGAGACGTGTTCGCACTGAATGAACAAGAACTTGGACACACCGAACTGGTCAAACATCGGATTCAGACTGGAGATGCCGCGCCGATACGTCAGCAGTTCAGAAGATTGCCTATTGCCAAACGTGAGGAAGCTGAGAAGATTATGGAAGAAATGAAAAACAATAACTTAATTGAAGAATCGTCAAGTCCGTGGGCGTCCCCCGTTGTGCTAGTACGTAAAAAAGACGACAGTCTACGCTTTTGCGTAGACTATCGTAAGCTGAACGAGGTAACCAAGAAGGACAGCTACCCGTTGCCGAGAATCGATGACACTCTGGACGCACTCTCCGGATCAAAATGGTTCTCGACTTTGGACTTGAAAAGCGGATATTGGCAAGTGGCATTACACCCAGACGACAAAGAGAAGACTGCATTTTCTATCGGCAGCGGTTTATGGCAGTTTAAGCGCATGCCATTTGGATTATGCAATGCCCCAGCAACGTTCGAAAGATTAATGGAGATGGTTTTGAGGGGCTTGTCGTGGAAAACATGTCTCATATATCTAGACGACATTATTGTGATAGGAAAAACATTTCACGAACAACTTCACAACCTGCAAGAGATCTTAAAACGACTACGCGGAGCAAATCTTAAATTAAATCCGAAGAAATGCAATTTCTTTTATAAAGAAGTCAAATACCTTGGCCACGTCGTTTCTGCTAACGGAATATCACCTGATCCAGACAAAACTCAGGCTGTAAGAGAATGGCCTATTCCAAAGGATAAACACGAGGTACGTAGCTTTCTCGGCCTATGCGCATATTACCGAAATTTCGTTAATGGCTATTCTAACATTGCGCACCCACTTACCATGCTGACGGAAGAAAAACAACCCTTCATTTGGACCAACACACAACAGTCAGCATTTAATAATTTGAAAAATACGCTGTGCAATGCACCAATTTTGAGCTACCCCGTGCGGAACTGCAGTTTTGTTATTGACATAGATGCTAGCAACGTCGGCATCGGAGGCGTTATTTCTCAGGTGTTTGACGGACAAGAACATGTGATTGGTTACTTCAGCCGAACATTGTCGAAACCAGAGAGGAATTACTGTGTCACACGACGGGAGTTATGAGCAGTAATAAAAACATTGGCCCATTTTCACAAATATCTATATGGCCAAGAACAATTTCTGATAAGGACGGACCACGCTGCATTGAAATGGCTAATGAGCTTTAAAAATCCGGAGGGGCAGTTAGCACGCTGGATAGAGAAACTACAAATGTACCATTTTGAAGTGCAGCATCGTCGCGGGAAAAGTCACGGAAATGCTAATGCATTGTCTCGTCGACCTTGTCCAGAAGAATGTAAACATTGTATTCGACAAGAACTAAACCGCCCGGATATTCAAGTAAATCAAACCCGAATAGTTTGTAACGACGACGAGTGGAACAATGAGCGGCTCCGAGAAGAACAACTCGCTGAGCCGGAAATAGGCATGATTCTACAGGAAAAAGAGATAGATATTCGACCAAAATGGCAGGATATTTCTAACAGAAGTCCTATATATAAGAGCTACTGGGCGCAATGGGAATCACTGCATGTTGAGGATGGCGTTTTAAGACGAAGATGGGAATCCGAAGATGGTAAATCAACTAAATATCAGATAGTTCTACCAAAGCAGAAAATTCCGATCGTGTTGACAGAGATCCACAACGGAATATCTGGTGGACATTTTGGGATAAATAAGACACTGGCGAAGGTCCGAGATCGATTCTACTGGTTGAAATATCGCATGGACGTGGAAGATTGGTGCCGAAAATGCGACATTTGTGCAGCCAGTAAAGAACCCGCTAGACGCACTCGCGGGCAAATGCAGCAGTACAATGTTGGTGCTCCATTTGAACGTATGGCTGTCGATATAGCCGGGCCATTTCCCATAACAGAACAAGGAAATAAGTATGCGCTGGTTGCCATGGACTACTTTACGAAGTGGCCAGAAGTTATCGCCATTCCAGATCAGGAAGCAGCAACTGTGGCAGAAAACTTGATAAACCACGTGTTTTCACGATTTGGAATCCCTATGGAATTGCATTCTGATCAAGGTAGGAACTTTGAGTCGCAATTGTTTCAAGAAGTCTGCCACATTCTTGGAATATCGAAGACACGAACTACACCGCTGCATCCACAGTCTGATGGAATGGTAGAGAGATTCAATGCCACCCTCGAAGAACATCTACGAAAAGTAGTTGAACAAGACCAGAAGAACTGGGACAAGTCTGTACCATTGTTCTTGATGGCATACCGTGCTGCATCACATAACACCACCGGTTTTACTCCTGCAAATCTTATGCTCGGTAGAGAAATTCGGCTTCCTTGTGATATTATGTTTGGGAGACCGCCTGATTATCCACGGTCACACAATGATTACGCTCAGTCTCTTCAAGAGCGTCTTGAAGAAATCCATGCTCTAGCACGAAAGAATATTACAGTAGCGAGTGATCGAATGAAAACCCGATATGATTATCGCAGCAATATCAAACCATTTCAGGCAGGACAAAAAGTCTGGTTATTCAACCCGAAACGGACAAAAGGCAAGTGTCCGAAACTACAGTCATCCTGAGAAGGCCCTTACCTCATCGTAACTCGGATCAATGACGTAGTTTACCGAATTCAACGAGGACCAAAAAACAAGATGAAGGTCGTGCATGTTGACCGATTAGCACCGTACCGCGGCGAAGTTTCTGTTCGGGACGAACAGATTTAGGAGGGGGGCAGTGTCACGACTTTAAAAGAACATTATAATGTGTCAACCACATGAGATTCAAGAGAACAAGTGCTACTGCTGGCCTGCTGAAAAGGGGAGGCAGACATAAATAGAATTTTTGACAGTGACAGTAATTTATGCAATGTAATTATGTATGTTTCATTATATTGAAGTGTATTTATAGTAAATAAATACCATTGTTACTTTTATTACCAGTAAAAGAGCTGTGAATATCATTTACGAACCGGAAACGTTGTAAAAACTCGTAACAATATATTGTTTTAAATCTTGAATTCTTTGATGTTTCTCCTGCTCCTGAAGTATGTTTTTAATTTTTTCTGTTGAGGCTGGAATAGATTGAAGGATTGCGATTTCTAAACTCGATATTTCGGACTGCAAAGGAGTGAATAAAATGTTTTCATCCTTGTATCCACTAGAATTTGATGGGTACCTGGACAAAGTATCGGGAATGTAAAATTCCTTACCATTAACATGTTCAATATCAAAATCAAAATTTAGTAATTTTAGTCTTAATCTTAATAATCCTAAATTGTTGCTGTTGAGAAGACTGATAAGTGGTTTATGATAAGTTAATATTTGATTTTTTTTTCCTATTAGAAAACTTCTGTGACGTTCGCAAGCCCATGTTATAGCCAATGCTTCTTTTTCTATTTGAGCAAGAGCTTTTTCAGGGTTAGTTAAGGACTTACTTGAGTATGAGATTGGACGCCAGCGATTATGATTATTTTCCCATTGATCCAGGACTGCTCCTAATCCATATGATGACGCATCAGCTGACAACCGCAAAAAACTGTTAGGATTAAAGTGTGCAAGTGTGTGTGTTGATGAAATTATTATTTATTTTTTTATGAAAAGCAGATTCTTGCTGTGTGTCGCAATAAAATTTATTTTCTTTTTTCAATAGGTCTCTAATAGGTTGTGTTTGTTCAGCTAAGTGCGGTATGAATTTTGAAAGTTGATTTACCATTCCTAGAAATTGTCTCACATGCGATACAGTTTGCGGTGTCTGTAAACCGCTTTAACTTTATCAGGATCACTGCGGATTCCATCTGCGTCCACAATATGACGCAAAAACTTTATGCTTTTGGCCCCAAATACACATTTCCCTTTATTTGGTGTTATGCCGGCCGATTTTAGAGAATCTAGGACATATATTAGACGTTCATCATGTTTAGGTTTTGTTTCTCCAAATATTATATCATCCATAAGACAAACTGTTACGAGAGTACCGCGTATAACATTTAAAATTGCTTTTTGAAATACATCTGGAGCACTTGTGATACCAAATGGTAAAACAATAAATGAAACGGTCCCAGGGAGTTAAAAATGATGTAAATGGAATTGATTTCATATCTAGTGCCATTTGCCAGAAACGCATCAAGTTTGCTGAAGAACTTTGCGCCATTTAGTTGTCCTAAGGTTTCATCTATAGATGGTAACTGTATGCGTTGTCGTTCAACTGAACGATTTAGAAATGTATAATCTACACCCAATCTCACCTGACCTCCGGGTTTAGGTACAACTACAAGACCAGTACACCATTCCGTTGGTTTTATTTTCTTTTAATAATACCTTTTTTCAGCATATCTTTCAATTTCTCTTCTACTTTTGGTTTTAAAGTAATTGGAATTCGCCTTGGAGTAGAAATAGAGTAAGGTTTTGATCCATTCTTCAATTTTATATTGTAAGATACTTTCATTTTACCTAATCCAGAAAAAAGTTCAGATGCTAAAATATAATTGTAATCATCAATAATATTAATTTTATTAATATTTAATTTTACTAAGTCTTGCTTTGTCAAAGCTGGACGTCCAAGTAGTGGTTTACTTAGATCTTTTATAATATAAATATTTTAGTGCATTTCTTATTTTTACATAATAAAGTAGCTATAAATACTCCCTGTATTGGTCCATAGATATTACGGTTGCATCTGCTCCCGTGTCAATTTTAAATTCCACATTTGACATATTGTTGACATTCACTTCCATGTTTTTTACCTCTCGCTAAGAGAGGTATTGGATTCATGCTAAAAATCGCATATCCAGATTTTAATGAATAAGCACGATTTAAGGTCCATAGAATCCGATTTTAACATTTTTACAATGATGTCTGTGTGTGTGTGTGTGTGGATGTGTGTGTGTGTGAGGTTGTTGGAGACACGATTTCTCAAATTCTATAAGACTAAAGACCTGTTTGACTACGGATTCCTCAATCTAATAGTAATGGGAAGAGTTGAATAGGTTCTGGTAACAATTGGACAACCGGAAGTGGTAGTTTCTAAAAAAAAAATTTCTAAATATTATTTTTTGAAAATTTGTTACTACAAATATTAAAAATAATTAAATTCTCAATCTGACACATTTAAATTTTTTATTATATCTCGTTTAGGTTTGGAGATATAGTATTTAATAATATAGAATAATCTGTTGTAATAAATCTCGTTGCCCGAAAAACAGTTGCGATATTCAAATTTTTGTAATTGACAAATAAATGCAAAATGTCAGTGTCAGATTTTTCTGGGAGGTATGAGTACATTTAATATATATTATTGTATTATTAATTATTTATTTAAATTGCAGGTATGTTAATATTACATATATCCTTAAAAATTACCGCTAATACCGTCAATGAATTTGAAGTATTTTGAACATATTAGAATAGTAGGATAAAATTCCTCATAGAACGAAAGAAGAGATACAATTTCAATTATTTGTGTGTTCAAGAAATGTTAAATTCATTACTTATAGGGCGCGAACAGCCATGTGACTTTGTTGGCCTTGGCAAGCAGATATGAGGATCCGTGTCAGAATGACGGCTAGTATTTATTTACATAGATGTCACAGTTGTCATATGTCATAATTTTTCATTCAAAATTTCATGAAAAATCACATGAATTTGGAAAATCATAATGTTTCGAATGAGAACTTATGATACTTGACGACACCTATGTATATTACTAGCTGTCATTCTGACACGGGCCCCCATATCTGATTGCTAAGGCCAACAAAGTCACATAACTACTCGCGCCCTATGCAAGATAAAATGAAAATGGCGAGAGGTATTGTGCTGGCCACAACAGATTTTTTTTTGAAGTGATTTCTTCATTTATGGAACCAAAAAATAATTCTTCCGTTTCCGTACGCGACTTTTTTTTTCAGGACTTTAGATTTGTCTAGTTGAATTTTGATTTTGTCAGTCTGTCAAATACTAGTTGCAAGTTTTGTATATGTTCTTGTAAGCTGGTGCTAAAGACGATGATGTCGTCTAGGTACACAAGACATTTGTCGTTAGTTAGTCCCCTAAGTATATTGTCCATGACGCGCTGAGAAGTAGCCGGGGCGTTTTTTAACCCGAACGGCATACGTAAGAATTCGTAATGACCGTTTTCGGTATTGAACGCTGCTTTGGGTATGTCATCGGTTTGCATCTCTATCTGATGAAATCCGGAGGCTAGGTCGAGGGTGGTGAAATAATGACAGCGGCCTAATTTGTCTAATAAGTCTGTGATATTCGGTAGTGGGTATTTGTAACTGATAGTTTTCTCATTTAGTTTACGGTAATCTACGACAATTCTCCATTTACGTTTACCTGAAGCGTCGGGCTTCTTAGACATGATCCAAATGGGTGATGACCATTGGGAATTTGAGGGTCTAATAATATTTTGTTCTAGCATTTTGTTTATTTGATTGTTTACTTCTTGTTTATGGATTTCGGGATACCTATAGGTTTACGTGTAAATTGGTATCTCGCCTTTTGTTTTGATGTTATGTTTAATTTCGTTCGTGAATGTCAAATTTGAATCATCTGAGTAAAAAATATCTGAACAATCTTTTATCAATTTTATTATCGCAATCTTCTCTTCTGAGTTTATGTGATCTTGTCTAATTTTGGAAATATCAAACTTAATATTGTCTACTTGAAAATAATTTAGATTAGAATTGGGACTAGAAAATGAATCATAATTATTATCGAATTGTTCAACGTTAAGAGGGTTGACTATATTGACTGTGACTTTCAAATCTGTTGGATTTATTACTGTACACAGTGCGTTGTTATTATCAGCTCTAGTAACACATTCTAGGATTATTAAGTTGGTCGTTTTTATTCCTGGGATAATAATATTTCCTGATTTGACATTAACTTACATTTATAACTTCTTCAGATTGCGGTTCTAAGACAATTTTGTTTACAGATATATTATTTGAACTAGTACTACTATTTTCTTGCAGGTAATGAAATTTAATTTTGGAAATTGGAGTTATTAAAAGGTTATTATGTATATCGATAATAATTTTTAATAATTTTAAATTATCTATGCTCAATAGTAGGTTAAACTTATCGTGAAAATTAAATAAGTGATACTGTAACCCGCCTTTATGAGGCGAATTAACAAATAATATTTAAGATGGGTTCTTGCCAGACTGGAGGTACAATATAGTAATCGCCAAAAATATAATAAGTAATAATAAATGTTCTTACCGTTGTGACGTTGCTCGTAGAAGAGTAAAGGTTCGAAATAATAATAATGATTTATTATAACTAAGTTTATTGACTAGTATAAAGATGAGTTGATATATTTACAAATGATGGACCCGACTGTATGGATGAATGGTATTCTTCTAGTCTCTCTCTTGATGGACCTCTCGATGGACTCTCACCGGATTCTGTCTTCCCATCGTCCATACAATCTTTTATATTACTGTAATGCTAAGTCAACAAACAATTGAGGTGTCACCTAATTACCAAATAAAGAAACAATATTATCATTGCTCCATATTGCTTATTCTGCAATATTAGTGATTACTACTACTGAGTGATGATGACCTCAATTGTGTGGTGACCTAGTCTTACAATACTTTAGACAAGGATTATTTTTTAATTTTAATTTGAATACTTTTGAAATTGGAATTAATGTGCTGTACTGTTCTATAGAAGTGCCATGAGCTGTAGAAATAATATAATAAAAGTTTTGTGCAATTTCGGGTTTTACAAATGATTTGGCGCTACCTGTATCTATTAAGACTTTTAAATTATTTTCAGGTAAAATTATGAAGGGTAATGTATTTGTTAGATTTAGTAGTCCTATAATTGGAATGCTTCCGAGGCTATTTCGAATAAAAAATTCTCAGTCTCATCGTTTGTTTCTACCGGGATCTCTATGTTTTGTTCTTGCGTGTTGTCGTTATCTACGTTGGTGTCAGGTTCATATTCATCGTCAATTTGTTCTCCGCTTATATTAAATAAATTTTGATGACCGTGGGATGGTCCAGGTCGTGGTTCATATGTATTATTGGTCGAAATACTCATCGGAGTAGGTTTAGGGTAACCGTGAGATGGACCAGGTCGTGGTTGAAAAGTATTATTAGTTGAAATGCTCATTGGTGTTTGTTTTGAATATTTAGTATTTTGATTATACGCCGTTATTTTAGTTTTGTTAAATTGTGGATTTTGAGTGTAATTTCTTGACATTGTTTTATTTACAACGGGCGGCGTATAATTTCTTAAGTACAATGGTTTAGTTCGCACATTTTTTTGCGTTTGAGTTATTTGTTTAGGAATGGGTTTATTATGAGTGTTGTGCATTTAGTCCACGAGCCAGGGTACAAATTTGGTCAATCATTTCCTCTCGGGCGATAACTTGTAAAATGCTTCAGAGAGTTGTATCATGAAGCTCCGTGAACGTCAGCCGCGGTTCGGTGGGTGGGTTAAGCAGCGGTAGCCTTCCACGCACGTTAAAAAAAAAGAATTTTAATCATTTCCTCCCGATTGAAAATTTATCAAATTATAGCTAATCCAATATCTTAAAGAAAAAAAAAGTCAGCTGACTATAAAGTGGTGGATAATACGTAAGCTGGTCACACGAACATGATAAAAAAATATATAAAAAAGATTATATCTTTCAGTTAGAGCATGAAGAATAATGTCGAATAACTTTAGATACGTCATTTCCTCCCGGATAAAAATTTGTAAGCTGATAGTTAATATGATCCTGTAAGTAATAAAAAAAAACAGCTAGCAATATGCCGAGGGAAAACTCGTCAGCTGGTGCATTTAAATACGCGATAGATGCTCCTGTCTGGCTCCTGCGTTACACCCTTCAGAGCATAAGCTGACAATCTTCCCATCGAGATATAGCCAGCTGACATGTTTATTTATTCACAATATCATATAAACTGTCATCTGAAAAATTTTCAATTGAGAAGAAATGTTTGAATATATATATTTTCTTTATCATGTTCGTATGACCAGCTGACGTATTATCCACCACTTTATAGTCAGCTGACTTTTTTTTTCTTTAAGATATTGGATTAGATATAATTTGATAAATTTTCAATCGGGAGGAAAGGATCAAAATTCATTTTTTTGTTCAACGTGCGTAGGAGGCTACCGCTGCTTAACCCACCCACCCGAGAGAAACTTGGTCATGAAAATCTGTTGCTGGCTCGCGGACTAATTGATTGTTTAACATTTTTATTTGGGTTGTCGAATTGAAAATCGTTCGTTAACATACTCATTGCGGAATTTAAGTCTTGCGGATTTTTAGTTCTCATTAATTGACCAATAGGTTCTTTTAGGCCTCTTAATAATATGCGCAACGCGTAAGTTTGAAAATATTTTATTAGTACAGATATTTCACTAGCGGTTTTATGCGTTTTGATGTAACTAATTTGGAGATTTAATATTTTTTGTATTTTATTATAAAAATCAAAAGGAGTTTCATTATAGGACTGTTTTAATTTAATCATTTCTATGGCTAGAGTATAAGAATCACGCTTGTCCGAATATGTGTTTAATAAAGTGTCTTTTAAATCTCTGGCTCGCGATATTTACCGCGGCGTCGCCTTTGATCTTTGATAATATTGTTGACATGAGATGTTCATTCTGGAAATCTGTTACGTCTATTGTGATATAGAATTTACTTACTAATTTACCACATATTTCAATAAATCGTGGAAGAAGTTCACGTTCTCCGTGAAATTATGGTACCGTGCAAGGTACTACGGGGAAAGTCATGTTTCTATTTGAAGTTTTAAATTGTGGCTTTGTTAATACCAATTTATTATTAAAGTTTACCAACAGTTCGGAATCAGAATTTGAACTGGAGTCAGATTCGGAGCTCGTTTCAGTTTTATAACATCTAAGAGACATAAAGTACTCACAGTAAGATCAGTGTCTTCATATCCGTTGAAGGCCCGTCTACGTGGAGGGTGTCTTTCAGGGGTTGGTTGCTGTTCGTTGCCGATGTCCTCTCGGTCACGATACTTGCTGCTGCAGTGCTGATGTGTTCTCAGTTGCAGGTGATGAAGTGATCGATTTGATTCTTGATTTCCGTTAAATCACTGATGTAAACCAAAACTATATTCGTTAGAACTGTTTGGCAATCCTACCGACTGCGCCAATTAAGTATAGATCAATCGAAATTAACTTTTTAAAAATTTATTTATTTCGTTTAAACTACAATACAAGATGTTACTACTTTCAAGCTTGATTACTGACTAAGGCAGTGGTCACATTGAGTAGAATGCAATCGATCAACCAAGATCAACTGCCGTAGATTAATAGCAACCGACCGAAATTTTAGGAGATATGTCACACTGCATAAATCGACGTAAATATTTCCACAAAAATGATACCAACTTAAATTGAAAGAAAATTATTTTTTTCTTGCACTGTAACGCCGCAAATATATGTTTTCAGGAATATTTAAATAAATGACAAACCTTATGAGTTTTTGTTTTTAATATTAGAAAAATTTGCATCCATAATTTTTCCATTGTCTTACAATTATTACTGTATCCTGGTGTGCTTTGATCATAAAATTGTATATTATTTCTTACACAGTTTTTCAACTATGTCTATTTCATTAATTCTCCACATTTCCGTCATGATACTAGTAATATGGCTGTAATATTCTAACAATATTCTTTTTAACCTGTACACAAATGTCAAAACAGTTAAGTTGGCATGAAAAATATGACAACACTGAGCATGCGTAAATACATCAATCGCTGGCGATCGACTAGAAAATCAAACATGTTTGATATATCAAACCGTTCGTCGACGTTCGACATCGTTCGACCATAGTGGATGGATGCAAGCTAGTGTTAGTTTAATTTTTAATCGATCGCAATTAATCGGCGTGAGTCGAGCCCACTTGTCCAGTGTGACCACTGCCTAACTTATTCTAACTCTACAGAGTACAGCATACAAAACTGTCTACTACGTTTTATAGATACTGTTACATCTTTCTCATAAAGAATAAATGCAACGTAAACACGATTGCATTCGGATCTCAAGAACCGCAAGAGCTAAGAGGTTGTTTAAATTAGACAAAAGTTGACCCATTAGTGCGCCATTTTAGTGGTTTTGCTAGTGACTTTTTTATGTGATTTCAAATTACATTTTAACTTACACTTTGTACAGGCACTTTAGTACGTGGAATTCATAAGCGTCCTCAAAACAAAATTATTTCTTACCATTTTCGAGAAATTTTGAATTTTCATATGGAGCTCTGAATATGCTGTGATACCATTACATAAGCATTTTTTCTCTTTTAAATGATGTAAAATACTCGTATCATAATTTTTAAATTATGTAATAAATTACAAAATTAATGATATCTCATAACTTTTTCATATAGGTACCAATTTTATTCAAGGAGTCTATGGAAAACAATAAAAGCAAATATTTTAATTTCAATTTTTGAAATAAGTATTATTATTCTAAAACAATACAATAATTATCATTTAATAACTTATACAAAAAATCTGTTATGGCCAGCACAATACCTCTTGCCACTTCCGTTTTTGGTTACATAAGTATACGGCGCGAGCAGTCATGTGACATTGTTGGAATACTCGAAACAAAAACTGTATTAGGCTAGTTCAGTATACATCGTATCAAAATTACAACAGACATTGCAGGAATAAAACTGAACTGATTATACATAAATATAAATTATCACTAAGCCTAAAAAAATCCAAAAATAATTGATAAACTGTATAATAAATTACCCTCCAATTTAAAAGGCGTAAAGTTCAAGGAACTTTTCAAATCACAACTAAAATGTTACCTTATAAATAAATGTTATTATAGCATTGAAGAATACATGAATGACAATTGATAATATGTGCTTGTAAAACTTTATATGTACTTTATTGTAATTTGACGTGTCATATTTCTTGTAAGATCGACTGGCAATATAAACTATTATTATTATTATTATTATTATTATTATTATTATTATTATTATTATTATTATTATTATTATTATTATTATTATTATTGTTATTATTATTAGTATTATTATTATTATTATTATTATTATTATTATTATTATTGTTGCGGCGCAGGTCACTATTCCAATCTCGAAGTTGAAATAATTGTGAAATAGAGCGCCAAGATTGCGTTGCGTTTTATGGATGTGAGTGGCTGTATTGGCGAGTTGACTGAACGTCCTGGCAGGACAATTTGACGCAGTAGAAAGAGGAAGATGCGCTGTGACGTAATCATGAATATTCCACGAAATAGAAAATATACAACAGGAATGATCTGGTTAGACACGCTTCACCTGCAGGAGCTCTCTACAGGACTTCACAAGAAGGGTGCTCTAGGAGTGAAAGGATCAAAGGGTGGCCCACAAATAGTGTGTAGGAAATCGAAGCTAGTACCCTTGAACCTAACAACAGCAAAGATAGGAGCAAATACACATAAAGCGAGTGCGCGAGAATTCAAAAGAATGATAAAATATAATTTAGGTAATATGATGCGAATGTGTATACAAGTGTGAATTAAGGTCGAATAAATGTGTGTAAAGTGAGTGGATGAATATGGGAGATTCATGCACAGGTGTAACGAATAAATATCAATTAAATAAACAATAAATATAATATGCATACGTACTCAAAAATCACAAGAATTCTCATAAAAAAATATAATGAAACAGATCACCATTAAATAAGTATAAATCTAGATTACATACTAAATATCTGGTGTAAATTATTCTTAAATGAACAAAATATACATGAATGAAATTATTGAAACTGACTGTACAAAGTGACACCAATAGTAATAAAAATGTAACACATGGGTTGTAAAATTCTAGGTTAAATGTTATACGAACAAGTGTGGAGTACTGGTAGCAAATAAATGTAACACAAATTGTATTCACTGCGTTCAGGAAGCGTGGGAAATACTTAAAAGATACCTGTGGCGTGCAAGCAAAGCAATAACGTCGATGTAAGCAGGAATTGGGTCCTCGTGCATCAATGTGGTACATATATGTGTTGTGAATGGTGAATGTGTATTCCTGGTCCACTGTGGTATCAAGTGTAAATGTGTTCCAGAGTGTAGCTTAAAAACGAAATGAGTGTCAAACACTGTGTTTTACAATGTGCTGAGCACATGTGCACGTTGCATTAATATAATTAACGTTTAACTGAATTTATGTAAATTCAAATAATGTAAACTTCACTGTGAAAGATTTGATATATAAGAAAACCACTAAACTAGTTATGTACTGGCTCAGAAAAAATACAAAACTTATGAAAAGAACAGCTGGCAACAATGCCGAGAGCTGTGTGTAAGACGTGCGAACTCAAACACTGTTGTACGAGAACAACCCAGAAAAATACTTATGTCCGGTTCGTGGCCGATGAGCAATGAATCCAACTCACAGGTTGGTATACAACAGTTCTGTAAATATAATAAATTTATTATTTCTTGTAAGATCGACTGGCAATATAAACTATTATTATTATTATTATTATTATTATTATCATTATTATTATTATTATTATTTTTTTTTTCTTCGAGTAAAGGCATCGACAGCTAAGGTCATTAGCCTGTATAAAAAAGGTAAGTTTTCAAAAAAAATTCAGTAGTGTATATATATTTAAACTTTAACGTTATAAAGAAATGTGTTAAATAAATTTGTTAAGAAAAATGGACAATAAATAAAAGGATTACATAGTATAAATGAATAGGTAATTTAGAATAATTATCTCAAAGTCCTTGATACAGGTCACAGGCCTTAAGGAATTTCAATACTGCCTTAACTTTACCATGATCTGTCAACAGCTCCTGAATGTTGTCACCAAGATTGTAAATTTGTCTCATCGGCTGTAATCTGGGGCACTCCACTAGAATGTGCGGTACAGTCATAGGAACATGACAGTTCTCACAGGAAGGCTGATCTTCCCTTGTGAATCTGTACCGATGAGTGAGGCTAGTGTGGCCTAACCGCAGCCGATGGACTTTTACAAGGTCTTGTCTAGACAGATCATGGGGTAAATGAGTGTGTCCGATAAAAGGTTTGACTCGGTGTAGGTGATTGTCCACCCGGTTCCAATCTTGTTGCCACAGCAAGGACACTCTCCTGTATGCTGCATTCCTAGTATCAGTATACTTCATGACCAGTGCTTGTATTGTATTTCTTTCAGCAGCATTACGTGCTGCTTCATCCGCTAGCTCATTCCCTCTTATTCCAACGTGACTTGGAATCCACATAAATTTAATGTTTTTCCCCAAGTCAGACAAATGTTTCAACTTTGATAAAATCATCTGAATGACTGGGTCCGTTGTGGAATGATCTGACAATGCAGTCAAAATGCTGAGGGAGTCACTAGCGATGATGAATTTTGACGAGAAGCAATCTAAATCACAATAGAGTAATGCCTGCCAAATTGCGTAGACCTCAGTAGTGTATACCGATGCATCACAATGCAGTGACCAGGAGTGGCTAACGTTATTGACTACAATTGCCGAGCCAGAACCTTGGTCAGTTTTCGACCCATCCGTAAAAATAAATTTTACTTCAGGGTACATACCAACCAATTCTAAAAACCTCTGAATGAAAAACACCGAAGGAAATGAGTTTTTATCATACTGGCAAAGATCCAGTATAACCTTAGCTGGAGGAATAAGCCATGGTGGGTTTTCTAGAAAGCCAATAGGTAATACCTTTGGCAGTTGGTATTCAATTTGACTTAAAAGTTCTCTAAATCGAACACATAATGGCTTAGATTTTGCACGTGACCTGTAGTTTTCTTCAAAAAGGATTTTAAAGTTTTTATGACTATGTTGAGCCCACATTTTGCATATATATGCTATTATGATTTTCTTTCGTCTAAATTCCAGGGGTGTTAGCCCGGCTTCGCAACAGAGATTCACTGTTGGGGTGGTGGGAAAGGCACCGATGCAATATCTAATGCCTGCGTGATGGCATGGATCTAACAACTTCAAGGAGCTTCTAGCAGCAGATGCATAAACAACACAGCCATAATCTATCCTGGATAGTACTAGAGCCTGATACACTCTAAGGAGTGTTTTAGGCTCAGCACCCCATTTAGTTCCAGCTAGGACTTTGATACAATTTAGAGATAGTAAGCATTTGGTCTTCAATTGTTTTAGGTGAGGCTTCCAGGTTAGCTTAGGGTCAAAAATAAGTCCGAGAAATCTAACCTTGTCCCTACACCTAATATTCTCATTTCTCAAGTAAAGCATTGGACCATAATGAGGACGATTCAATCTGCGAAAGTGCATACATTGAGTCTTCTCAGGGGAGAACTTAAATCCGGTACCTGCAGCATTTAGAACAATCTGACTGATTGCTGTCTGCAATGTTCGATTGATGTCTCCCATTTTCTTTGCACTGCAAAAAATTGTAAGATCATCAACATACATGCATACCCCAACAGTATTGCTGAGGCCGGATATAAGATCAATGACCGCGATAATAAAAAGTGTGACACTTAGAGTAGAGCCCTGTGGTACACCATTCTCCAGTATCCTACTGGAAGATAGAACAGTGCCGATTCTGACTCTGAATGTCCGGTCAGTAAGAAATGATCTTATAAAATTCGGTAAATTACCCCGAAATCCCCACTCATACAACTTTTGCAGAATATGATATCGCCAGGTCATATCATATGCTTTCTCGATATCAAAGAATACTGTGACCAAATGCTCACGATTCCAAAAGGCTTTTTGAATGAAGTGTTCTAGGTACACTAATTGGTCGGTAGTGGATCGGTATTTACGAAATCCAGCTTGGTGCTCGCTTAGAAGACCACGAGTCTCGAGACACCAAACTAACCGATTGTTGACCATCCGTTCCAATAGCTTCCCTAGACACGAAGTCAGGCTGATTGGCCTGTAGCTTGATGGAAGAAGAGGGTCTTTCCCTGGTTTTGGAATTGGCACAACAAGTGCTTCTTTCCAAACAGTCGGGTAGTTTCCCTCAAGCCATAAATGATTGTATATGGAAAGCAAGGATGTTTTAAATGCTGGGGTTAGGTGTTTAAGCATCTCATTCGGGATGTTATCCTGTCCAGGAGATGAAGAGGTAGCACGAGAAATTGCAGTATCAAGTTCTAACCTGGTAAAGGGTTCGTTATATGGGAGTACATTTTGAACCTCTAGACTAAAATCCAATGGTATTTCCCTTGCAACCTTAGAAGATAAAAATCCAGGTTCATAGTTCAAAGAACTACTAGTCATTTCGAATTGATCTGCAATTAGTTCAACAATTGCGCTAACATCGTTCGTAATGTTCTCTTCATCCCATTTCAGGTGGGTTATAGGTGGGGAGTAACCCCTACCCATGATGCTTTTCACCCGAGCCCAACACTCCTTAGTGGTAGTCTCTGACGAAATGCTAGAGACGTAGGTGTTCCAGGATGCTCGCTTGCTTTCCAATATACATTTACGTGCCATAGCTCTGGCTCTCTTAAAAGCTACAAGGTTGTGATCAGTAGGGTGCCTTTTGAATCTATTAAAAGCAGCTTTCTTGAGGCGAATAAGATTTTGTACCTCTTGATTCCACCAGGGTATTCTACGTTTGTAGATTCCTGGTTTGGTGACAGGAATTGAGTTCTTAGGTGCTCCTAACAAATTATTGGTCAGATCAATAATTTGAGTGTGTACATTATAGTTTGGGTCTGGAGTAACAAGTGCCGCTTCAAACTTTGGCCAGTTAGCCCTATGGAGTAGCCACTTGGATGGACGAACCTGGTTGGTAGTAATTGTGTCCGTAGTGATCACTATAGGAAAATGATCGCTACCATACAGGTCGTCAAGAGCTCTCCAAGAGAATCTACTCGCTAGTCCGGAAGATACTATGGTAAGGTCGATATGAGAGAAACATTTCGACCGTGCATTGAAATAGGTGGGTGAACCATCATTCATAAGAACGAGATCGGGTGACAACAAAAGGTCTTCAAGTAAACGACCTCTTTGGTCCCTGTGATCAGAGCCCCAGAGTCCATTATGAGCATTGAAATCTCCAAGTAGAACGAATGGAGTTGGTAGTTGGTTTACAACATGTCGTATATCGTCAAGATCCCAATCTGCATCTGGTAAGTAAATATTACATATTGTCAAGACAGATGGGATAGACATGCGGATTGCTACAATTTGGAGACTTGTGTCAACTTGGACACGCTCATATTTCGTTCCGTCTCTCATGATGATGGCTCCCCACCTCGAACCCGGGCGTTGGGTTCCATATCACTTCGGACTATTGAGTAGTTTTTAAGAGAATAGGCCTGGCCTGGTTTAAAATGTGTTTCCTGAAGACACGTGCATAACGGGTTGAATTCCGTTAGTAGTATCTTCAGTTGGCAATAGTGGTACACACAGCCCTTTATATTCCACTGGATGATGGAATCCATAATAAAATTTACAAATAATAGATCTAGCCAACAGCTTTAGGCTTCCTTGGCTTCCCAGCAGGCCAGCCTTTTTTCTTTTTGGTCTCAGTTATTGTAGAGTTTTTTGGGGAAACGGAGTAAACTGAGAATTCTGCCCCAGAAGAGTTCCCTCCGTCCTCAGTTTCTCTATTGTTTTTATTTGATATCACGGATGGTGCAGGACTATTTGTTTTTTGCAAAGTGGTGTGTGATGTTGGTGGCCCAGGATGCGTTAAACTATCTTTTACTACAAAAACAGATTTAAGAACTGCTACTAATTGTGGTAAAAGATCTTTTACTATTTGTGAAGAATCAATTGGTGATTTTACGATATTTATTGCGGATGAATACGAGACTCCAGGAGTTGGCGTACGTACAACAACCTTGCTCCTCGCCTCAAAGTAGGTTAGATTTTCCCGGATTCTAATTTCCTGAATGGCCGCTTCCTGTTTGTAGATAGGACAATTACGGGATCGAGCAGAATGGTCACCTTTACAGTTAATGCACTGTAAAGGTTCTTCACATCCTTTTCCCTCGTGCGGTTCCTTCCCGCAGATACATATCTGAGTATTCATGCATCTAGCAGAGGTATGGCCGAAACGTTGACACTTAAAACACCTCATTGGTGTCGGAATAAACAATTTAACCTTGAGGGAATAGAAGGCTACCTTAATACGCGCCGGTAAAATTGGAGTATTGAAGGTGAGAATGTGGTTTGGTGTATCCATCAACTCACCATTTTCACGCTTCTTAATACGGCGTACTTCAACAACACCTTGATCACTTAATTCTTCCACAATTTCATCAACACTACAATTTAATAGGTCTTTGCAAAACATAATTCCTTTGGAACTGTTCATGGTCCTGTGTGCAGTGACTTCAATATTATGCATGCCAAGCTTTTTGGCTTTTAAAAGCCGTTCAGCTTGGGCAGCGGACACAGTCTCTATTAACAGTCCATCTTTTATTTTTACCTCTCGCTAAGAGAGGTATTGCATTCATGCTAAAAATCGCATATCCAGATTTTATTGAATAAGCACGTTTTAAGGTCTCTACAATCCGATTTTAACATTTTTACGATGATGTCTGTGTGTGTGTGTGTGTGTGTGTGGATGTGTGTGTGTGTGTATGTGTGTATGTGTGTGGGATGTTGGAAGGACGGTTACTCAAAAACTATAAGACTTAAAATTTGTTTAACAACGTATTTCCCAATCGGACATTCATGGGAAGATCTGAAAAGGTTTTGGTAATAATTGGACAACCGGAAGTAGAAGATTCTTGAAAAAAAATCTTCTAAATATTATTTTCTGAAATTTTTTCTTGGTAATATTAAAGAAAATTAAATTCTCTATCTGATACAATTAAATATTTAATTATATATTCTATAGATTTAGAGATAAAAGAAGTATAATATATAAAATAATCTGTTGTAATAAATTTGACAGCCGAAAGAATGCCATGAAAAATAGTTGATAATTTAAATTATTTGTAACTGACAGATAAATGTCAGTGTCAGAAATAATGAGAAATGAATTAAAAATGTACTTGGAGAATCCCTTAGTTCTTGATCTGTGACTATTATGGAGATGACAAGTCTAGGTTGAAGGACTTAAATTTGTTTCAAACATTATGGGACAATGTACACCAGTACTGTAGACTAGAGTAACTTTGAATTGCGAAAAAGCTATCAAATTCTTCTCAAGTAAGTTGTAAATATTGACAAAATCGGAGTGCAATCTATCCGTCACTTTATTAAAGGGAATTAAGGTTATTTAGATATAACAAGTATGAAAAAATAAAATGTAAAAGAAGATATATAAGAATAGATGCACAATCCAGATATATACATTTTAGACCGCCCAAAATTAATGTTTTTACTAGAAGAATATGAAGAGAAAGTAAACAAAGTTGTTCGAATTGAAAATTGCTGTTACCAGCCTAATATTTATATATGGTAAACTCTACTTTGTAATTTATTGTAACATAATTTATGGTAAAATATCTTCATGTTGAGACATGCTATTATTGAATAATAAAGAAGTTTATACGTCATAGACTTATATGAATATATTATTTGTATTTATAAAAATAATCTTTGCTTTATGCATACAGCCAGGTAAAATATACGGCGAGAGGTTATGTGCTGGCCACATCAGATTTTTTTAATTGATTTCAAAGTTCCTACTAAACCAAATAAACATTTGTTAATAATAAAAGGACTTTCTCTATCAAATGAACCAGATATAGATTTTACGACCAGGAACCGAGGCACAACCATCTTTTCCTGGCTCGAAGTTTCATTCCTAATCTCAGAAACCATTTTACTTTCCACCTTAGAGGGAGACAACTTGCTCGATGAAAGACAAGGAATGTTTGATTTATTTCCAGACGTGGAAATTCGTTTTTTTAGCGGGGTTTTCTCCCCGGAAGCTTTTGACGTGGTCCCAGACGCACCATTTTGACCGGATGGCAAACCGGTTAGCGGGTGAAACTTATCATCCATTAAGTAAAGAAATTCGGTCTCAGGTATCCCCGCCCTCCACGGAGCCTCATATGGGACGCATGCATCGCAAGCCGATGTAGCGCCAGGGCTTCCCCAAGACTATAGCCATCCCAGGGGGCAGCAGGGACAGTCCACGGGTGAGATCGCACGGATCCGCTAAGTCCATACGCACACTCGCTTTCTGGTTATCCCACCCCCACCCTGGGACGACTCACCCCCCAGCCTCATAATGGGATGGGGATCGATTGATCACAGGTGGGTTAGCCTGCAACCTCCCGTTTAGTTGAATTCAGGGCCAAAGTAGTGTGTTGGGGCTTCCTCAACTACCAGGATCCCCTCCTCCTCCGACACGGGTCACCGCACACGGCCAACATGCAGGTAGGTTAAAGAAATACAGAACACGGTCAATTGCCTACTGATCGCCCGGTACGAACAAAGTATGACACAGAGGTCTAGGACCCGTTAGTTTCACTCTTGCTGGCAACAAGAGCTACTCAGCCCCCCCACCACAACAAGGTGGGTCCACGGGGGGGATTATTATTATTATTATTATTATTATTATTATTATTATTATTATTATTATTATTATTATTATTATTATTATTATTATTATTATTATTATTATTATTATTATTATTATTATTATTATTATTATTATTATTATTATTATTATTATTATTATTATTATTATTATTATTATTATTATTATTATTATTATTATTATTATTTAGTTTATTCACCTAAGTCTAGTACATCTAAGAGCTACAAGGTAAATAATTAAATACAATACATTAGCAAAATTGTACTTTTCATTTTCAGGGCTCTAAGATTGCTCGTAATGATGGCCTAAACTTCGGGTTGGCAGGATGGAGATCTCTTCTGCTGACTAGGATGTGGTCTTTAGGTGTCCTAGTCGGTTTCAACCATATTCCAGCTATAAACCATACAGCTGAGGATATATGGGATTTTAGGAAAGTACTTTTCTTATAATGTGGGCTGTTCCATATATTGCTTGTTTTTGAATTTCATATGGGTCGTGATTTCCAGGGATGCGTTTGACATTTTTAATAAATTCCTTATTTACATAACCTGTCGCTCCAATTATTACTGGAATTATTTCGCATTTTGTTTTCCACATACGTTTAATTTCAATACACAAGTCTTTGTATTTTAGCTGTTTTTCGGCATCCTTTGTTATTATTTTCTCATCGGCTGGTACGGAGACGTCAATTAAGTATGTAGTACAAGGAGTTCTAATAATAATATCAGGCCTATTAGCATTGATGGTTCGGTCAGTTCGCACTCCCATATCATACAATATCGTTACATTTCCGTTTGCATTATTCACTACTTTCTCTGGTAGATATTTGTACCATAGCTGTTCATTTGTTTGTCCTATATAATGATTGTAGAGATTTTAGTGAATAAGATTGCAGATTTTATTATGCCGTATGACATATTCAGTTTTGGCCAATTCTGAGCAGGATGACATTATGTGATGGATGGTTTCATCTGCAGCTTTACAAATTCTGCATGACTTGTTTTCGGATGATTTATGGATTTTCTTTCCTATATATCTTGTTGTTATGGCTTGTTCTTGAGCCGCTGTTATTAAACTCTCCGTTTCCCCTTTAATTATTCCTCTTCTTAGCCACATGAACGATTCGATTTTGTCATATTCTATTTTTTCCATGTCGCGTAATTTTTGTCCATGAAGCGGTTTGTTTCTCCACATTTCATATAAACGTTTCCTACATTGTTTTTTAATTTCTACTGGGCTAATATTAGTTCTTTCTTCTTGTGCATTGTTTTCTACCTCTTCCATATCTGCATTTTCTACTAGTATTTCATCTAAACCTTCTTCATGCCTCACATGGTTCCTTCTGTTCTCATATTTTTCAATGGGCTTGAAGATTTTTTGTTTTATTCGCAAACATCTTTTTGATAAGGATGTATAATGTGAGAGAGTTTCATCGTATATTACTATATTCCTAATAATGGGATCGCTTGATGCTCTGTTTGTTATATAATAGTATAGGCTGTACATAGAATCATAATATACACTTTCTATTTGTTGGAGACCCCTTCCTCCAAACTGTCTTTGGACATATAATCGGTCCACATCTTGTCGTGGGTGAAACTGGCCGTTAAGTGTTAACAACTTTCTTGTTTTCCTATCTATTTTTTCTATTTCAGCTATGGTCCAGTCTATTATTCCGAAGCTGTATCTGAGGACTGGCACAGCGAAAGCTCCTATAGCCTGAAATTTATTTTTGCAGATAAGTTGTGATCTTAATATTTTTCTTATTCTTGTGAAGTACTCATTTCTTAATCTTTCTTTCATTCCCTTATGGTCAATTTCCTCACCTTCTTCTACACCTAAGTATTTGTATGTTTTTCCAGGTTCCAGTGCTTGTATGCTTTCTTCATCATTTAAAGCCATGTTCTCAGACCAACTTAGTTTTCCCCTCTTAAATATAGCCACAGCGCATTTCTCCAAACCAAATTTCATACGTATGTCATCAGAGAATTTTTTAACGACATCTAATGACTTTTTTAATTCGTTCTCACTTTTACAGGTTAATTTCAAATCATCCATATATAATTGGTGGGTTATTGATATCGGGGATCCTGTTAGTTTATAACCTGTCGCAATTTTGTTAATTAATTTGGAGAGAGGTGCCAAAGATATGCAAAAAAGAAGTGGGGATAATGAGTCTCCTTGGTATATTCCCTTTCTTATATGTATATAGCTGGTCTCTATGTTACCTTCATTTGTTTGTAGATGAAGTTTCGTTTTCCACATTCCCATGAGATGTTTTAATAAATTTATAATTTCGTTGGATATACCGTAGATTTTCAATGACTCAATTAGCCAGCTATGTGGAACACTGTCATAGGCGTTTTGATAATCAATCCATGCTATACACAGGTTCTTCTTCATTTTTTTCATATCATGTAGCATGTACTTAGAGTAGAGAAGGTGATCTTTGCAGCCCTGGAAACCTTTGGCACATCCTTTCTGTTCAAATGGTAATATGTTTTCTTGATTAGTGAAAATGGCAATTTTGTTTGCTAAAATACCCGTTAAATTTTTATAAATTGTGTTTAAACATGTTATTGGGCGAAAATTTTTAGGGTTTTTAGTATCCTTTCCCTTTGGTAGCATATACGTAATACCTATTGTAAGCCAATCAGGAATATTTTTCGGCTGATTTATGAAATCGTTATAATGTTCTGCCAGATATTCGTGAGCCACTTTTAGTTCTTTTAACCAGAAATTTGGAATTCTGTCAATTCCAGTAGCTTTCCAGTTTTGCGTTCTCCGTATCGTCATAGTTACTTCTTCTTTGGTTATCACCTGCGAATCCATCTTGTTTCTGTGTTCTTGTTTCAGCTTCCGGATCCAATCCGCTCTTCTATTATGATCGATTTCACTTTCGTATATGTTTCTCCAATAGTTTTCTAAAGTTTTTTTGTCGGGAGATTCTGATTTTCCATTTTCATTAGTTCTTATCTTTCTATAAAATGATTTCGCATTTGTTTGGAACATTCTATTTTCTAAAAATTGCTGCATTCGTTTCTTGTAACGCCTTAATCTCTGGGCCGTGGCAGTAATTCTTTGTTTTACCATTTCTATGGTTTCACTTAGACTAATTTCTTGATTCTCTAAGTATTTATTTTTAAGGTAATTTAGTCTGTGAGCATTTCTAATACTTTTATTTTCTTTAATTACTTGAAGGTGAGATAGGTCTTTCCTTAAATCATTTATTTTATTTAATAATCTTGTTTGCCATTTTGGAGTTTCTTGTTGTTTTCTCTTTTCCGTACATTGTTTTACATCTTTTATATGACCATTTATTTCTTCTGTTAAAGCGTAAGCTGTACTGTATATTAATGAGTTAGTGTATAATATATCAGATTCTTCTTTTTCCCTTATTATTTCTTTGAAACATTCATTCCCTATCGTGATTAATTCTTTATGATTTTTTAAGAATTTAAGTTTCGGCAGCGGAGCTCTAATATTAAAATTGGAATTGTAGACCATCTTAAGTAATTCATTTATTCTGTATTTTAATCTTTCCTCAGTTATAATTCTATCATGACTATCTGACATTCTATTTTCCTCTTCTCTGCTGTTATCAACTTCAATTACATCTATAGTGGCTTCACAGTTTACCACAGCTTGAACCACTCTTTTTACATTGTCTATTATTTCTTCTATTTCACTATGCGTTAGTTTCTGACTTAGCTCAATTTGTCTTCGTTGATTCTGTAATTTGTTTGCATCAAGATTTTTTCTGATAAGTTCCTTCCTTTAGCCTACTAAAATGGTAACACCACATGACTTCTTTGTATTCATCTTTTGACCAGGGTAATCTTTTATTTGTTCTAATAGAGACTGATCGTACTTCTTTTGCGATTGAAGGACCACTTTGAGCTTCCTCTGCGTGGTGACTTTCATCTGCTCTTTGCGGTGTTACTCGGGTGTTTTGTACTCGTTGTCCTTGTTCATTGCCAGGATCCGACCCGGTGATCCCGGCACGCCACACGAGATTTGATATCTTGTTCGTACCATTTTTCTCAAATATTGCATTATTATTTTTATTATTATTATTATTATTATTATTATTATTATTATTATTTTATTTTCCCCCCCGCGGTACCACCTTGTCGTGGTGGGGGGGGCTCAGTAGCCTTTGTTGCCAGCAAAGGTGAAACTAACGGGACCTGACGATTTCTTATAACCGGTCGATTAGTAGGTGATCGTCCGTGCACAGATTTCTTTCATACCTACCTGCATGTTGACCGTGTGCGGTGACCCGTGTCGGTGGAGGAGGGGATCCTGGTAGTTGAGGAAGCCCCAACACACTACTTTGGCCCTGAATTCACCTAAACGGGAGGTCGCAGGCTAACCCACCTGAGGCCAATCGGTTCCCATCCCGTTACGAGGCTGGGGGGTGAGTAGTCTTGGGGATGTGGCGGGATCACCGGGAAGCGGGCGTGCACGAGGACTTAGCGGCCCCATCGTGATCTCTCCCGTGGACTGGCCCTGCTGCTCTCTGGGATTGCTATAGTCTTTGGGAAGCCCTGACACTATACCGGTTTGCGGTATTAGTGTCCCTATTGAGACTCCATGGAGGGTGGGGATACCAAAGACCGAAAGTTCATTATAAATGAACATGAAATTTTCAAAGCCGCTGTCTGGTTCGCCGTCCTCCAAAAACGGTGCGCTTGGAGCCGTGTCAAAAGCTCCCGGGGAGAAGACCCCGTCAAAAAACAAAATTTCTTGTGAGGGTACGCCTAGTAACCTCACTATTGATATGAACCAAGAAAAGGAGGTAGTACCCCGGTTCTTGGTCATTCAAAGACTTAGTGGTAATTTTGAAAAAGTTAGCCCTTTTCTTATACAAAAATTACTATTTGGATTGGTAGGAGATTTGAAAATCATAAAGAAAATTAAAGATGGTCTACTTGTGGAGACAGTTTCAGCTCCTCAAGCAAAAAAATTATTAAAAGTAATAAAAATGGGAGATATGGGAATAGAAGTGGTCCCTCACAGAACACTTAATGTATGTAGGGGTGTAATTTATTGCAAAGACCTCTTGAATTGTACAGTGGAGGAGATATGCTCTGAGCTACGGGAACAGGGTGTAATTGAGGTAAGGCGAATTAAGTCTAGAATGAATGGTGAATTCAAAGACACGCCGAATCACATCTTAACCTTCAATACCCCGAAACTTCCAGCTAAGTTAAAAGTAGCGTATATGTCCCTCCCTATACGCATGTATGTCCCAGCACCGATGCGCTGCTTCCGTTGTCAAAAGTTCGGACACACAGCTGCACGGTGCAATAGTCCACACATTTGTATATGTGGAAAGGTCTTGCATGAAGGAACCCCTTGCATGGAACCCATTAAATGTATTAACTGTGAAGGAGACCACTCTGCTCGTTCCAAAATTTGCCCACTTTATAGGCAAGAGGTTGCCATCCAAGAGCTCAAAGTAAAGGAGAATATTACTTATTTTGAAGCAAAGAAGAAGGTTGTTATTCCTACACCGGCCGGTATGACTTATGCTAACAAAGCATCAGCTTTAGTAACACCGGATCCTACTTCTTTTGCGCAGCAAGTAATTCCTCATCTTGTTCAAGCATTAAAAAGTGTCTTTGTTACAAAAGAAATTTTTAATGCCAAACAAAGTGCACCTCTTATCTCCTGTAATACTATTTCGACTCCATCTAAAATTCCTACACAAGAGAAGAAAAAAGCAAATTCTACTAATTCTTCTTTTGTGCCTATTTCTTCTGGCCCTTCTTCTATCATTCCTACAAAGGAAAAGAATAGGGCAACTACTATTGTTTCTTCTTCCGACGAAGATCTTTCCCTTAGCTCTGCACCTTCGCAGCAGCAAAAGAAAAAGAAGGGTTGGCCTATAGGCAAACCAAGAAAACCTGTTTAGTTCTTCAACATAACATTATAAGTCATGAATAATATTATTCAGTGGAATATTAGGGGATGCGTCTTTCATTATTGTGAGTTGAAGATGCTACTATCGGAATTTAATCCGATATGTACGTGCCTTCAAGAAACACACTTTACACCAGGCCAGGCTTACTCATTGAAGAATTATAGTATAGTTAGGTTCGATTCTGCACCCCATATCCGGGTCAACGGAGGTGTGGCGATTATCATAAGACAAGATGCGAATTTCAAACAGGTTAATCTCAACACTAATCTTCAAGCGATTGCTATACGAATGTCAGCCCCATTTAACGTTACTATCTGTAACATATATTTACCTGATGCCAACTGGGATTTGACTGACATTCAAGCTATTATTCAGCAACTTCCCACTCCCTTTATTCTTCTGGGAGATTTCAATGCTCACCATTTCATATGGGGATCTGGGCATATTGATCCAAGGGGTAGAATTGTTGAGAACCTGCTTGATGATCCAAATCTTGTTCTAGTAAATGATGGTTCACCTACATATTTTAATGCCCGATCAGGGACCTTTTCTTGTATCGACCTAACTATACTCTCTTCAACATTATCAACTCGTTACTCTTGGCGGGCACTTGATGATCTACATGGGAGTGATCACTTTCCTATAGTGATCACTACAGACACTCCTATGTGTGAACAAGTGTTTGCGCCAAGTTGGTTAATGAGTAAAGCCGATTGGTCATGTTTCAAGGCATCCCTTAAAATTCCACCCCTGACTAATAACACCTATATGAATGTAGAAGAACTAACACAAAATATTTTCTTAGCAGCAGAAACTGCAATCCCTCAGAGCAAGTCCAAAGCTCAAAGAAAGTCGGTTCCCTGGTGGAACCGCGAAATTCAAGAGTTGGTCCGGGATAAAAAAATGGCTTTCAACCGCTTCAAACGGATTCCCACTCAGGAGAACCTTATTCTTTTTAAAAAAGCCAGAGCACTAGCACGACGTTGTATATTGGAAAGCAAGCGAAAATCTTGGGACGAATATGTTTCTGGTATTTCGTCCAATACCACAACACAAGAGTGTTGGTCAAGGGTTAAACGTATCGCTGGGCATGGTAATTCTACAGGTATAACTTGCCTAAACCTGCATGATGGAACTTATACAGATGATCCATCCGCTATCGCGGAAATAATGGCCGACCAGTTCCAAAGTACTAGCAGCTCTTCAAATTATGTACCTGAGTTTCAAAACTCAAAAGCGGACAGGGAAGTACCGCTAGATTTCAGCACTACTGAAATTCTTAATTATAATGCTGCATTCGTACTTATGGAACTGGAATATGCTCTCAGCCAATCGAAGTCGTCATCTCCAGGCTTAGATAGAATTACCAACGATATGCTCAAAAATTTAACCCTTGATTTTAAACTACACTTGCTTTCCGTATACAATATGCTCTGGCAAGAAGGTTCATATCCTGAGAAGTGGAAGGAAGCCATTGTCATCCCTATCCCTAAGGTCGGAAAAGACCTATCGATACCGTCAAATCATAGGCCGATCAGTTTAACGTCTTGCATCGGAAAGATATTCGAGAGAATGATCAACAACCGCCTTATGTGGATTCTGGAAACCAATCATTTTCTGTCAGATCACCAGGCCGGGTTTCGCAAATTCAGATCCACCGTTGATCATCTCGTATATCTAGAAGATGCAATTCTCACTGCTTTCAATAATAAAGAACACTTGGTTGCAGTGTTCTTTGATCTGGAGAAGGCCTATGATATGACATGGCGGTATCACATTCTTAAGAAGCTACATGGCTGGGGTTTCCGTGGTAATTTGCCGCAACTTATTTCTTCTTTTCTGGCAGAACGCAAATTTAGAGTTCGGGTCGGTACTTCTCTATCATCCTCAAGGATATTAGAGAATGGAGTACCCCAAGGCTCTGCTTTGAGCGTCACACTTTTTGCCATTGCGGTAAATGAGCTTGTGTCCTTTGTCAGCTCTGTAGGTATGTGTCTGTATGTTGATGATCTCGCCATTTTCTGTTCTGGTAAGAAGATGGGTGACATCAACAGAACTTTGCAATCTGCAATTAACAGCATTACCCGGAGGGCTGACAAAATTGGATTCAGGTTCTCTCGTGAAAAAACCCAGTGCATGCACTTTTGTCGCCTAAACCGACCACACTATGGACCACTCCTTTTTATGAGGGATAATACTATTAAAATCGTCAATAGCGTCAGATTCCTGGGACTCTATTTCGATCCAAGGCTAACTTGGAAATTACATGTTGAAGAGCTAAGGACTGTTTGTCTTAAAGCTCTAAACATTATAAAAATGTTGGCGGGTACTAAATGGGGAGCAGAACCCAAAACTCTTAAACGGGTGTACCAATCTCTGGTTTTATCAAAGATGGATTACGGGTGTGTCATCTATGCCTCGGCAAAACGTACAACCCTCAACAGGCTAGACTCAATCCACAACCAGGCTCTACGGTACGCTCTTGGTGCGTTTCCCAGTACCCCCACATTAAATTTGTATTCAGAGTCAGGACTGACGCCACTTGATGTCAGACGTAAAAAGTTTCTGCTGCTTTATGTTTCTAAAATCAAGTCATTACCGCAACACAAGAACTTCAGCACTTTCTTTCGGAGTGATAATTGGTGCAATCCACGACAAATTCAAACCAGACCCGCTGGTATCCGCGCGAAAGAGCTTCTAGACCAAATAAACTTTGATATACCATTATCGATTCCTGTAGGGGAATCTGAAGTACCGCCGTGGTTGGTTCCATTACCTAGAACTAACTACATACTAAGTATGTACGACAAGTCCAACAGTCCCCCGATAATGATACAGTCAAGGTTTCTAGAGGTTCTGCACGGATACAAAAACACGATGGTAATTTATACGGATGGTTCTAAAACCCACCATGGTACTGGTTGCGCAATTTCTGTCGATAACACACAGCACTCATGGTCAATGCCTCTTCTAACTTCTATCTACACAGCAGAGTCCTATGCTATCTGGCAAGCTCTACGCTACTGCGAGTTCGTCAGAACTTCTAGGAAGTTCCTCGTAGTAAGTGATTCTTTGAGTGTCCTACAAGCCATTTCAAACCCTTTTACTGTTGACCCAATTATTCAGCATATCTTGTCCCTCATGAAACATCTTCATGAGACAGGGAGAGATATTTATTTTCTTTGGGTGCCAAGTCACGTCGGCATTAGAGGTAACGAATTGGCTGATGAGGCAGCACGTTTTGCCGCTGATAGTAACTCTGTTGATGTCGTAATGTATAAATCTTCAGATATAAGTCTTCATCTGAAGAAAGAGGTATTGGCTTTGTGGCAGCGCACATGGGATGGGGTTCAGAACCATCTAAAAACCATTAAGCCGTTGGTTGCGCCATATTTATTGCCGAATGATCTTACCAGAAGGGATCAAGTCAAGATCCATCGTCTGAGAATGGGTCATACAAGTCTGACACATGGGTACCGTTTAAATCGGGATAATGCCCCTATGTGCAACAGATGTGATACTGCTCTGACAGTTGAACACATTCTTGTTGCATGTCCACAGTATGATCTACTCAGGCGACTATATCATTTAGATCAAGACCTTTCCTTTATTCTAACAGACTCTGATAAGATCCGTAATGTTCTGAAGTTTTTGCGTGCGGTAAATATATATGAAAAGTTATAGACTTGTCTATTTTTTCATCTCATAAAAATTTTCTTTATGTAATTCTTGTATTCTTTTCTATTTTTCTCATTATACGTATACATAAGTATGCGTAAATACTTATATTTATATATTGTATTTTATGCATGTGGGTTTTGTAGATCTCGTATACATATGTATATTTATTTTATATACATATTTATTTACATGTTACTTTTTTTTCAAAATTATTATTATACATCTATTTGTAATACTTATATAGTAGTATATGTCCCGTATATTTATTTATATTATACATTTTGATTAGTATATGGGCTAATAACCCCAGCAGTTGATGCCCTCTTCTAGTTAAAAAAAAAAATTATTATTATTATTATTATTATTATTATTATTATTATTATTATTATTATTATTATTATTATTATTATTATTATTATTATTATTATTATTATTATTATTATTATTATTATTATTATTATTATTATTATTATTATTATTATTATTATTATTATTATTATTATTATTATTATTATTATTATTATTATTATTATTTAGTTTATTCACCTAAGTCTAGTACATCTAAGAGCTACAAGGTAAATAATTAAATACAATACATTAGCAAAATTGTACTTTTCATTTTCAGGGCTCTAAGATTGCTCGTAATGATGGCCTAAACTTCGGGTTGGCAGGATGGAGATCTCTTCTGCTGACTAGGATGTGGTCTTTAGGTGTCCTAGTCGGTTTCAACCATATTCCAGCTATAAACCATACAGCTGAGGATATATGGGATTTTAGGAAAGTACTTTTCTTATAATGTGGGCTGTTCCATATATTGCTTGTTTTTGAATTTCATATGGGTCGTGATTTCCAGGGATGCGTTTGACATTTTTAATAAATTCCTTATTTACATAACCTGTCGCTCCAATTATTACTGGAATTATTTCGCATTTTGTTTTCCACATACGTTTAATTTCAATACACAAGTCTTTGTATTTTAGCTGTTTTTCGGCATCCTTTGTTATTATTTTCTCATCGGCTGGTACGGAGACGTCAATTAAGTATGTAGTACAAGGAGTTCTAACAATAATATCAGGTCTATTAGCATTGATGGTTCGGTCAGTTCGCACTCCCATATCATACAATATCGTTACATTTCCGTTTGCATTATTCACTACTTTCTCTGGTAGATATTTGTACCATAGCTGTTCATTTGTTTGTCCTATATAATGATTGTAGAGATTGTAGTGAATAAGATTGCAGATTTTATTATGCCGTATGACATATTCAGTTTTGGCCAATTCTGAGCAGGATGACATTATGTGATGGATGGTTTCATCTGCAGCTTTACAAATTCTGCATGACTTGTTTTCGGATGATTTATGGATTTTCTTTCCTATATATCTTGTTGTTATGGCTTGTTCTTATTATTATTATTATTATTATTATTATTATTATTATTATTATTATTATTATTATTATTATTATTATTATTATTATTATTATTATTATTATTATTATTATTATTATTATTATTATTATTATTATTATTATTATTATTATTATTATTATTATTATTATTATTATTATTATTATTATTATTATTATTATTATTATTATTTTTAATGGTGAACAAAAGTCAAAGCAAGTAAAATTTATTAGGAATGAAGTAGAAGTGATGATGTAGGTAGTAAATAAATGGACTAGTATTTTATTTTGCAAACCATCGCAAACATTAAACTCCAATAAAGAAGGTTCGTGCTTGGGAAGAAGTCTATAAATTGCAAGTATTGCAAGACTATTATGACACTACTAGAAGCTAAAATACTACACGGTACGCGCTCAGTAATTTCAATTTTGCGGGGTTAGGAAAGTCGCGAGTACATGTAGTTGTTGTCATCAACTATCACATTGTTGTCATCACGATCGTATATTTTGCAGACGATTAGTAAAATTTTGTGTCTATGTCATTATTGATAGCACAGCAGAAGTACTCGATCTCGCATATCTAACTTGAAGAAAAATGACATATAGAGGAGAATCAAAATACAAACACCCTTCAATAAAAACTCCCACTTCCCAGAAATGCTCTAAATTAACCATATCGCAAATGTACAGAATATAATTATCTGTGACGTGTAGTAAATAAATAAATTAATCATATACAAGATATTTAAATAATAAAATATGTGACTACTGTTGCAGATAATATCTAAACTCATCAAGGCTAAGATTATACATGTCTTCTTGGTCGACGGTTTTTATTTGGACCGTTAAAATTAATCAATATTTGCTTCAATTTCTTTATCAAAATTTAAAAATAGCCTCATTTACTTACTCTGATGTTAGAAATAAATAATTTTTAAATAAATAATTAGTAAACAATACAACGAATTTCAGCTAAAACTGCTATTGACTAGTTTTATGTTTTGGTGCTAAACGTAACCTATATCAGAAGGTGCTATTCTTGGGAATATTGGATTAGGTTATTTAATTCATGTTGCCATGGATATGGTAAGTGTTATCAATGCTAGCATCGACAACATTAGATAAATATTAACACTGGCAACTAACACCGGTATTAACGCTAATACTTATTCGAGAATTCAGCTGTAATTGGATACAGTTGTTTCAGTTGGCCCAGTTGGCAATAAAAAAAACATGATATTGGTAAGACTGATTCCCGTTGTTGACAGTGACATTTGAAAATTAAAAATCCGAACATGTACATTTTTTTATTGAAAAGGTTTTTACATGATACTTTTAACAATAAATATCCTTTTATTTCTTAACATTATCCGCAAAGCAATAATTAATTTAAAGTATTTAATATTTATAACTTAAGATCATATTAGCTATAACCTATTTATATTTATTCTAAAAATGACTTGTCTAATATTATTTCTGCCTTTACCTGGTGTTGTGTAAATAATAATAAAAATATCCCCAAAACTTTATTGCCAACTAAAATAGTTACATACCAAGTGCGGGAACTCTTGGTTCCGGGATGAATGTTTGGCGGCGCAAGCGTTGCCATAGAACGATTCCGGGAACCAAGTTCACGCACGCGGTTTGTACAATATTGTTTGTACGAAAAAATTTAAAACGAACAATTAATAATTTTTGTACAAATAATTTTATAACATACACTGCTTTGTAGCTAATTTCAGAGTGATGTGCAAAATTTAAATTCCAATTATTTTAATGTTTATTTTTAAGTAATTAATTGTTTATATACTACATTCATTACTTTAAAATTAAATTTCATTCAATATACCCCCATTTTCTCTTATTATTATTAAGAGAAAAAGTGTCTATGAAACCAGACTTTTTTTATTATAAATTTAGTTATTTAAGAAATGCTTTAGAAAGAAGAGTGTTTTTTTCCAAAATTTCCCGATCACTTATCTGCTGGAGACCTGGGAAAATGACGTTTCGGACGTTGCGTAAGAGACGTGAAACAACAAATGGCAATGCATGAGTACAAAAAAGTTACTTTTGATCACCTAATGCAGTATTAATGAATGACCAAGAAGAGTAAAATAACTAAAATCGCAACAAAAGAGAAATCCAGGAAATAGTATTAAAAAGAAAAAAAAAGCACGAGGTCATGTGCTGTCTATGGTAAATATTTATTTAAAAAAATGATAAAATATCTTAATGATATGCTATTAATTTTATATAAGTATCCACTTTTAGTACAGGGTGGGGCAGAAAAACCTATCCGATTTCAAATCCCTTTTTCTCAAAAGAGGGAGCAGGTAGAGTAGTGGGGTAAAAACCGTTAGAAAGCCGGTTTTATGCCATTTGTCAGTAGTCAACATGCCTTGGTCTGGTGAACATCGTGCTTTTGTTATTGAGCGGTTTTATCGAATGCGGCGGTTCGATAATTGCTACACAACGTGCTTTTCGAATTCATTTCGGACTCGGGCGTCATGATCCTGTTCCACATCACGCTACGATTAAAGTGTGGGTGTCAAATTTTAGACAGACGAGTTCAGCATTGAAAAAGAAGTCGCCTGGACGTCCCAGGACAGCAACAGGACCTGAAAACGTGGCCAATGTGAGAGCCGCGATTGAACGTTCCCCGCGTCGTTCGGCGCGAAAACATTCGCTCGCTTTGGCGATTTCCAACCGCAGTATTCGGCGCATTTTGCACCGGGACCTCAAAATGCATCCCTACAAAATGGTTGTTGCACAGGAATTAAGTGAAAGGGATTTTGAAACCCGTACGAACCTGTGTCGCGATCTCCGAGAACTCCCAAACGACGATGTTGTGCTCTTCACGGACGAAGCCCATTTTCACCTTTGTGGTGCCGTTAACAGGCAGAATTTTCGATATTGGAGTGAGGAAAATCCTCGAGAAATCCATCAGGAACCCCTCCATAGCCCAAAAGTGACTGTGTGGTGTGATCTTTCCCGCCTAGGCGTCTGGGGGCCTTACTTTTTTGAAGAAAATGGGCAAACCGTAACGGTCAACAGCGAGCGCTATTGTTTCATGCTGGAAAATTTTCTTAGACCCAAAATGGAAGAAAATGGCGTGGAAAATGTGTGGTTTCAACAGGATGGGGCAACCGCCCACACATCGCGACGATCAATGGACATTCTCAGGGAACTGTTTCCCGGTCGCCTCATTTCCCTGAGAGGTGATCTTGGCTGGCCGCCGCGCTCACCGGATCTCACTCCATGTGACTTCTTCCTTTGGGGTTACCTCAAATCGAAGGTTTACCAGCATCGACCAAGGACCCTTCTTGCTTTACGAAGGGAAATTGCTCGGGCAATTGAAGAAATTCCTGTGGAAATGACGGTGAAAGTCATGGAAAGCTACCGCGAGCGCCTAAATCAGTGTATCCGCTCCCAAGGACGACATTTGAGTGATGTGCTTTTCAAAACTTAAATTTAAAAATGGCATAAAATTTGCGATATGTTAATAAAAATTTTTTTTGACAAGTTGAGTGGTTTTAATTTTATAACGTTTTGAAATCGGATAGGTTTTTCTGCCCCACCCTGTATTAATCCATATAATTAATTGATATTATGACTGCTCCTAAACATCAACAATATCAATATAAAGATAAATGTGGTAAATATATAATCAATAAATTTTTAATTTGTAATCATAATCTTATTTATAAAAGTGAAAGTTTGACGTCTATACAAATCTACACCGTTTTACATATCGACGCCAAATTTTGTAGAGATGTTCTTTTGGCTTTTGCATAGTTTTTACCTTCCGTCACCGTTAGGTAAGGAAAGTGTAGTCTTTGTTAAAAAAAATCGATAATGAGTTTCTAATGAATAAGCACGTTTTGAGATCTCTAGAATACTAATTTACTATTAAACAACGATTCCAAAAATTATAACTTGTTCGGATTCCTCGAGTTTAGCTCCATATGCAGACATGATTAGATTTTGGTTATAATTGGTCTACCGGAAGTACCCCGATTTGCAATGTCCCGACTGGCTTTCCTGACCGTGTTTATATACCCGGCGTCCTTTTCCTCGAAAACTTCGACGCGATAATAACATCGAATACAAAAGGATCAGCTGACCGTATGTATTAAGTAGGTCGAGACCTAACATCGCTCAGGTTTCTAGAAACATTCGACCAACTGCATCGGTCGCATTCACGCGTCGTGTGCTCGCGTGCTACAATACGATTGGATTGTATTTTATACTTCATATTCAATATATATAGAGTTAAAGAATTATGAAGATTTTAAATTTCATAAATCCGCCAGCTATACTAACTATGGAAACTGATAATATATTCAGATAATTCAAATAGACAGATGTCAGTATTAATGAAGAGAAAATGAATGTGGCAAAGATGCGGATGTTGATATAGATGTTGGGGAAGACACGGAAAGATAGGGTAAGGAATTAAAGGATAAGGTAAATTACTCCAGTGATAGAAGTTTCTAGAAAGATACAAGAGAGACGATTACATTAGTTACAACATGTATACAATATATTGGAAGAAGAATGAATAGCTTAGTAGTAGAAGGTAGAAAAACTAAGGAAGACTTGAGGACGACTCGCAAAACAGAAATAATGAGTGGAAGAAGAAAATAAAAAATAGCGAGCCCTAACGAATGGGAAAAGCTAAAGAATAAGAAGTCCGTGTCAAGTGTAATTTGCATAGTTATGAAATAATTTTACTGAAAATATAGGATCTTTTGCAAGTATATTTATGTATGGAATTTGTACATAATACACAGGCAGGCAATGTGCTGGCCACATCAGATTTTTTATTATTAATTTTCAAAGTTTACATAAGAAAAGCATTGGCATTGATTTCGAGAGCGCCCAAGAGCGGCGCTAACGTTGCCAATGCCCGTGATTCTAGAGTAATGCAAGAAGAACTAACTAGATACGTAAATATAACCTATAAAAATTAATATTCCTTTCATTTTTAAATTTTTTCGATTACAAATGACACTTAATATGCAATATGCATCTGGGCACTGAAGTACTATTTTTTATCACCAAGGAAAATAAACCATATGATAGTAAATAACTTATTGGAAATATTTGCAACGGGTACAGCTAGTTTATCTATAATTATAATATCGTGTACATTTTAATAAATTTCCTTAGATAACATTAATAAGTAATTTCTTTGGTAAATTTCACGTACACTTTTATAAACATTTTGCAATTAAATCCTGTACATCCAAATTAATTTTAGATTTACTTTTATTTTTAGTCATTATAATTTCTTATTGTTTATTTACGTACCAAGAAACCTTACATCTAATTTGGGAAAATACGTAGCAAAGAAAATTTTAATTAATACTTATCAATTCGTTCAATATAGGTATTCTGAGATATTAGACTCCCACACATGTACATACATACATACATACATACATACATACATACATACATATATACAATAAGGTAAAACGATTAGATATATATGAAATAACGTGATGTTTACAAAGTTGAATGTGAAGCGAAACTGGAATACGTGTTTTACAGTTAGTTACGTGAAACATGTAAAACAAACCTTAATTTATCTATAAATTCGGAAACAGGGGTCGTGAATTTACTGTGAACTTTCTCAGCGTAACATCCGTCATCATTGAACTTTTACATATAAAAAAGTTTTTAGTCCGCATTGCTCCCTTAACTTTAGTCTAAAGTATTGCATATAGAAACTTAGATGAAAAAATCGAATGTGGCCAGCACGTTACCATCCGTCAATCTCAATCCTGTGTATAGGGCGCGAGAAGTCACGTGACTTTGCTGACCTTGGCAAACAGATATGGGGACCCGTGTCAGAATGACAGCTATTAATTGTTCATAACTAACAAATGTCAATTTTTCATTCAAAATTTCATGAATTTTTGCTGTGTATGATTTATTTTCCTCGGCAACTGAATTCCACACTCCTGATAACAAATAAACCACATTACATAAGAAAATTATGAAATTTTGAATGAACAATTATGAAATTTGTCAGTTATGGACTTTCTAGAATTTCTTCTTCCACTCCTTTCTGTTTTGCGTGTCGTCCTCATTCAGTTCCTTTTCTCTTAAGTCTTCCGCAATACAGTCCTATCTTTGGTCTTCCTCTGTTTCTTCTACATTGTACTACTAAGCTATTCATTCTTCTTCCAATATATTCTTCATCTCTCCTCATGATATGTTCAAACCAATGTAATCGTCTCTCTTCTATTTTTCTAGAAACTACTATCACTCGAGTTATTTCTCTTATTCTTTCATTATTTATTCTATCTTTCCATGTCTTCCCCAACATCTTTCTCAACATCTCTGCCACATTCATTTACTTTTTATTGATATTGACATCTGCCAATTTGAATTATCTAATTATATTAGCAGTTTCCATGGTTAGCATAGCTGGCTGATTTATAAAATTTAATATCTTTATAATTATTTAACTCCATATCTATTGAATATGAAGTATAAAATGCAATCACATCGTATATTCTTTAAAATTTATAAAATATTAAATGTGAATGAATTGACCCTGTCAAAAGTATATTTAATCATTTGTTTACATGAACGTATTTATTGCTATTTAAAATTATATATACAAGGTATTTGGCGTAAGTCCGACACCACGAATATTTCGTTTATTTTGAGAGATACAAAAATATGTTAACAAGCAAAGTTAAACTAGACAAAGGGGCTCATAAGATGATCATAGCAGAAATTTTGTAACACTGCCGGTTTTAGCGGAAATGGGTACAACTTTAAATCTAGCATAGGGAATCGGTATTTTTATATATTTTTTCAGAATGTACATAAAATTAGCTTCACAATGATACCAAATGATCATAGTTTTATTTTAACCATTTCAAAATGGCAACCATCTATTCTCAAAATATGTATTAATAAAATTCCATACAAAATAAAACATTGCAAGCTTTGAAAACAATTTTATTATCTTATAACAAAAGAAAAGAAGAAATTAAAAAAAATAGGCATGAGGTATTATTTTTTTTATTTTTTACCATGTTCACAACGATACCAAAACAGAAACAGTAAATGTGAAACTACAAATGCTCAATATGGCCGCCGTTATTTTCTATACATTTTCTTATACGTAATAAAAACTCTTCCATTACATTTTCTAGGATATTCTCATTAATTTCTCTAACAGTCGCTCTAACTTTTATTTATAAATTTTCCAAAGTAGTTGGAGGTGTTCGGTATACTTTATCTTTGAAATAACCCCAAAGAAAGTAGTCCAGTGGCGTAAGATCAGGAGATCGTGCCGACCAAGGATTTGGAAAATTTGTTCCAATCCAATTATTTTCATTTATATTTTTAAATAGGCCACTACATTTCTTGCATTATGAGCTGGCGCTCCATCTTGTTGGAACCACATGCCAATGGTATTGACAATAGGTAAGTCGTCCAGCAGATCTTCTACTTCATTTTGTAAAAATAGTAAATACCTTTCTGCTGTCAGAGTACCTTGAAATATAATAGGGCCAACAATTCTGGTCCCAATTATTCCCAGCCAAACATTAAAACCAAATCTTTCTTGATGTCTGGATGTTCTCAGTATTCTAAGATTTTCGGTTGCCCAACGTCTTACATTATTTCTGTTAAAAAGCCCATTGCTCGAAAAATATGATTCATCAAAAAATAAAATTTTATGATGAAATCTGTTATCATTCTGCCACATTTGTAAAAACCAATTGCAAAAATTTATTCTACGATCATAGTCATATTCCCTAAGAGATTGACTAATGTGCATCTTATAAGAATTAAAACTTTTTTTTTTAAATTTTGAATGCTCTCCAACATAATACCGCGCATTCTCTACTTAATTCCCTCACCGACACTTCAGGATTGTAATTAATGTAAGCTAATATTCTTTCTTCTTCTTCATCTCGATGATTATCTACTTCATTTCCTCTTCTTGCACATCGATTTTTCAGTTTAAATGATCCATGTGTTTTCAATTTATTAACAACTTCATTAAAATATTGTCTTCTCGGTTGTCGTCGATGAGGATACCTCTCTCTATAAAGTTGAAGTGCTCTAATATAATTTCTTTGACATTCTCCGAATATTAAAATCATATTAACCATTTCTTCACTTGTGTCATTCACCTGAGCCATAATTATTTAATTATTACAAGAAATTGTCACTATCACAAATGTAGGTAAATTCTTTTCTTTTGTTATAAGATAATAAAATTGTTTTCATAGCTTGCTATGTTTTCTTTTGTATGGAATATTATTAATACATATTTTAAGAATAAATGGTCGCCATTTTGAAATGGTTAAAGTAAAACTATGATAATTTGGTATCATTGTGAAGCAAATTCTGGAAAAAAAATATAAAAATACCGATTCCCTATGCTAGATTTAAAGTTATATCCATTTCCGCTAAAACCGGAAGTGATACAAAATTTCTGCTATTATCATCTTATGAGCCCCTTTGTCTAGTTTAACTTTGCTTATTAACATTTTTTTGTATCTCTCAAAATAAACGAAATATTCGTGGTGCCCGACTTACGCCAAACACACTGTATAAGATTTTTAATGAGATATTTCTACCATACTAAAATGTTTAATAGAACAATGATTGTTACTTAAATATTCTGAAATACCATATCTTTCTCTATAATTTGAATTAGCACTTGAAGTACAAAAAATAAAATTTTATTATTATTTACCTAAAATAAAATCGGATTAATGTTAAACCGCGAAACTCATTTCCGAATTCAACGGAGGTTATGTACGTATACGTATACAGGGTGATTGGCGAGGAAACGGCCATACTCGAGGAACGTGTTAAGGAGATCAAAATAAACAAAAAAAGTCATATAAACATGTGTCCGATTCTTAACCGTTACGGAGATATCACTTAAAAATATATAATAAAAGCAGCACCTCAATGACGAAACAAATCATTAACAACTTCAACTTTCAATGCATACAGCAAAACCTACCTAGCAACTTGCAAGACATATGGGACAATACACACAGACAATTTACAGGACTTAAGGGTGCAATGCCCAATAGAATTAAAGTTGGTATTACTAATGAAGGCGATGTAAGGTGACATCAACATAGTGTTTACAGCTACTATAATACCTGGCTAACTCATCCGCCATATTGGAGCCAAAATGAACGCAGTAAATTATGATATAAAAGCGGATTTTTTATAAGTTTATGTGGTAACTCTTTGTCATAATTAAATAGAACTTCCATAAATGTATTGCATAAGTAACAAAACATATTAAAATATTTACCTGTAAAAATTATAACCATTTCTCAAATGATTTTCACAATTTGGAGCAGAATAACCCGTCATTGTAGACCATTTCTACTATTAATAATATTGTAAAACTGATATTGAATGATTGAAGTGGTTCCAATAGCGAACGAGTCAGCTGTGATTTATCTAGTAGATATAATATTGGCCAAAGTGAATTTTTAATATAAGTGACAATTGGCGAAAAAATAGACTCAAAAGACCCCACCAGAGCGTTTGTGTCAGTATATTGCACTCTATCAGGTCATGATTTTGGCCGTTATATTCCGGTATACTTATGAATATGTAAAATAATGATATTAGAATTTAAGATTATGCATTACAGAATGGCATCATCAAAGCCATTGTCAGATGCAGATTTGGGAAGAATGTTAGCAGATCCAGTATTTTTGGGGTTTGAAAAGGCAAGTGATTAGGGTGACCATTCGTCCCGGATTTTGGTAGTCTGTTTCGCATCAGTAGATGTTCCGGAAAATGTTAAAAAACGGTTTATATTTCAAATTGCCGCTGTAATAAAAAACTTGTCCAACTAACTCTATTCTGTCTCCCATCGCACACGTAGATGGCCAATGGTTATTTTTTATTCGCTTATGAATATAGCAGGCGTCAATTCTGCTATTATTCTACAAAGCAATAAAATAGAGCCTGTGGATAAAGCAACTCGACTAAATTTGTTAAAAAAAAACTGAGAATGGCTTTGGTGAAGACTCATATTGAACGTCGTAATGACCGACCTCTTTGTCGTGAACTTAGGGAAGCTGTAATACAACTTTACTCCAAACTCCACTTTAATCAATGCCTCCTGAGCCGGAGTTGATAAGGAAAAAAATCTGATGTGGCCAGCACAATACCTTCCGTCAATCCTGTGTATTATGTACAAATTCCATACATAAATTTTCTTGCAAAAGATTATAAATTTTTGGTATTATGTGATTCCCTTTCTCGGCAACTGAATTCCATACTCCTGATAACAAACAAACCACATGAAATAAGAAAATTATGAAATTTTGATTGAAAAATTATAACACTTGTCAGTTATGGACATAATTAATTGCTGTCATTTTGACACGGGTCAAAGTCATGTTACTGCACGCGCCCCATACATAAATTTTCTTGCAAAAGATCCTATATTTCCAGTAAAGTTATTTCAATAACAAACTATGCAAATTGCACTTGACACTGACATCTTCTTCTTCTTCTTTAGTTTTTCCCATTCGTTAGGGGGTTGCTATTTTTATTTTCTTCTTCCACTCATTTTTGTTTTGCGTGTCGTCCTCATTCAGTTCCTTTTCTCTCAAGTCTTCTACAATACAGTCTTTTCATCTTATATTTGGTCTTCCTATGTTTCTTCCACCTTCTATTAATATATTCATCTCTCCTCATGACATGTTCAAACCAATATGTAATCGTCTCTCTTATATCTAGAAACTTCTAACACTAGAGTTACTTCCCTTATTCTTTCATTGATTTCATTTTATTGATACTGACATCTGTCAATTTGAATTACCTGAATATATTAGCAGTTTCCATGGTTAAGTTAGCATAGCTGGCTGAATTATGAAATTTATATAAAATTTATTATCGTTATTTTTCTTTAACACTATATCTGTTGAATATCAAATATAAAATGCAATCAAATCGTATAGACAATAATATATTCTTTAAGTTATTTAACTGATTTTTTCAAGAAAAACTGTTAAAATCTTCAAATGAGGGTACTTCCGGTTGTCCAATTATAACCAAAATCTAAACAGGTCTGCATATGTTTGTAAGGAAGAGGAATACGCAAGAATTGTAATTTTTGGAATTCTAGTATTGGAGATATCGTGCCCGAAAACGCGGTCACACACACACACATACACATACACACACACATACACACACACGCACACACGAACACAAACACATACACATACAGACATCATCGTAAAAATAGCAAAATCGTATTGTAAAGACCCTAAACCGTGCTTATTCAATGAAAACTCACCACCGAATTTTTTGACCAAAGACAATACCTTCCTTACCTAGAGGTGACGGAAGGTAAAAAGACGATAGTATAAACTATAGAGGACTAACTCTGTTAAACACAGCCTACCAGACAATCAAGCAGGATTTAGGAAGGGAAGAAGTGCCTTAGACAATATATACATTTTAAACCTTGCAATTTAACAAGAACTATGTAGAAAAAAGGTAAACTATTTGCTTTATTTGTAGATCTAAAGGCCGTCTTTGACACTTATAAAAATGCTAAATAAAACATGGTAAATAGACACTTAATACAAAAAATCCAAGAAATATATGAAGAAACCTCTAATTTTGTAAAATTACAAAACGGATGCACAAATGAATTCTGGAGAAGTAAAGGAGTAAGGCAAGGATTGTCCGCTTAGCCCGACTTTATTAGCTATATACATCGCAGATTTGGAACAGCGGCTAAAGAATGAACAACTAGGAGGGACTATAATTGGAAAAACAAAAATATAGTCATTGGCGTACGCGGACGATATGGTCATCCTGGCAAAAAAAGAAAATGAAATGAAATGCCTCATGAAGGTATTTGAAAAATACTTGGACAAAAAGAAAATGACACTAAACACTAAGAAAACAAAAATTATGATTTTTAAAAAAGGAGGTAGGAAAAAAAAGGATATATTCGAATGGAAAGGAAACGTAATAGAGAAAGTGAGACAATTTACATATTTGGGCTACATCTTTTCCTTCAACAATAATCCAAAACGCCATGTAAATAGTAGAATTAAAAAAGCTACAATTGCTTTAAGAGAAATATGGGGTGTTGGAGAAAAGAAGTTTAATAAAAGCTATATGGTAAAAATTATTATGTTTGATTACATTGTTAAAAGTATTGTATTATACGACGCAGAAATCTAGGGTTGGCAAGTATATGTAGCAGTAGATAAAGTACAACTAAAATACCTAAAATGAATACTAGGGCTAAATAAATCTTCACCACCATATATCTTATTGGAAGAAACGAAAAAGGTAATCTAAGTACAGAAGCTGGAATAAGAGCAGCAAACTTCGTAAATAAAGTCAGTCAGAGTTTAACAAAAATCACGCTATCTGAATGCTGGAAAGAAATATTAAAAAAATCTGATGTGGACACCACACGACTTCCTTGTACGATTATTAAACTATACATATTTTTTTAATAACTAAATTACAAAATATTAATTTTAACTTCAAAACGGTAAGATATATAGCGACCATAATCTAACCCGTTTATTTTTAAATCGAGTTTTGATTACAACAAAGAAATATTTGATTACAACAATAAATATGACTAATTTCACAATAAAAATATAATATTTGTTATTGTACAAATCATAAAATTGCACGTATTTAACGTAATTTGACATGAATATTTTTTTATGTTTTTGTCCTAATCAATCCCTAGCAAGCTTTATTACAAAAACAAAAAAGTATATAATTTTTAAATTTACATATCTCGCTTATACAAAGGGCTAATTTAATAATACTTGATGTGCTAGACGCAGAAATTAATACTCTAAAACTTTTATTTGAACCATTTCCGGTTAGCCTATTTTAACCAAAATCTATTATGTTATTTCGATTGACATAAAAGTCTTGAATACCAAATTTGAAAAGTTTTGGATTATATTTTAAAACAGTTTTTCATTGAAATTTATTATAGGCTTCATGTAAAGTGCTACTTCTGGAAATTGTGTAATAACCAGAAAGGGAGGTGCACAACTAGATGTTATAGCAGTCCTAAATACAAAATTTCAACATTCTACCGTTTTTGAGTTATGCGAGATACGTACGTACGTACGTACAGACGTCACGACGAAATTAGTCAAAATGGATTCAGGGCTGATCAAAATGAATATTTCCGCTGAAATCTGAAAACCGAATTTTTTCGCGATTACAATACTTCCTTTACTTACGTACAAGGAAGTAAAAACATGAACAGATTGACGAGATACGACAGCCTGATAAAAGCTAGCTCACAAAGAGGAAAGTATTTTATGAGAGACACGGCCTGTCGCCTAGAGAAGTGGAAAACAAGAGGCAAACAGGAGAAAACATTAAATTATATATACAAAATAGAGCTGAAGAAATACAAAAACAATATCACCACAATAAAATAAGAACATCAAGGTATAATAATAACTACCAAAAAATAACCACAGTAAGCCTTCCAAGATACCTAAAAGGAACACAAGACAGTGAAAGAACAAAAAGGATTACAAGAATGAGATGTGGAAACGAGGAGAGAACAAACGGATATTGGAGAGTATATGAAGACCGATTATGCAGAATATGTAAACGGGAAGAAGAAAATGTGGAGCATTTCAGGAATAAAAAATCTGATGTGGACACCACACGACTTTCTTGTACGATTATTAAACTATACATATTTTTTTAATAAATAAATTACAAAATATTAATTTTAACTACAACAGTAAGATATATGGCGACCATAATCTAACCCGGTTCTTTTTAAAGAGAGTTGATTACAACAAAGAAATATTTGATTACAACAATGAATATGACTAATTTCACAATAAAAATATAATATTTGTTATTGTACGAATCATAAAATTGCACGTATTTAACGTAATTTGACATGAACATTTTTTTTTATGTTTTTGTCCTAATCCATAGCAAGCTTTATTAGAAAAACAAAAAAGTATATAATTTTTAAATTTACATATCTCGCTTATACAAAGGGCTAATTTAATAATACTTGATGTGCTAGACGAATAAATTAATTCTCTATAACTTTTATTTGAAGCATTTATTTCTAAAATCAAAATAAAATTATTTTATTCAAGAAAAACTGTTAACAACTTCAAGTAATGTACCACTTCCGGTTAGCCTATTTTAACCAAAATCTATTATGTTATTTCGATTGACATAAAAGTCTTGTATACCAAATTTGAAAAGTTTTGGATTATATTTTAAAACAGTTTTTCATTAAAATCTATTATAGGCTTCATGTAAAGTGCCACTTCTGGAAATTGTGTAATAACCAGAAAGGGAGGTGCACAACTAGATGTTATAGGAGTCCTAAATACAAAATTTCAACTTTCTACGGCTTACCGTTTTTGAGTTATGCTAGATACGTACGTATGTACAGTCATCACGACGAAATTAGTCAAAATGGATTCAGGGATGATCAAAATGGATATTTCCGCTGAAATCTGAAAACCGAAATTTTTCGCGATTACAATACTTCCTTTACTTACGTACAAGGAAGTAAAAATGAAAAACGATCCCGGGAAGAACTATTAGAAGATACGGAAGCAGGAGAGAGTTGGATGAAGATGGTTTTAGAGAAAATTAAAGAGATATCGAACGAGGTCAATTAGTAAAATAATATATATATATATATATATATATATATATATATATATATATATATATATATATATATATATATATATATATACATATATACAGGCTGTATCAAGATAATGGAACAGTGCCATTTATTCGTGAATATGAGAAGTTACACAAAAAAGTGATTAAGTTATTTTGTAAAGTATAGAGGGGGACACATCGTGACATAACCATTACTATTTTAAAGCCAGTGGTACTCAACTTATGGATCAATGTTACATTTTTTTAAATGGCATTATATATTTTTTATTAATTAATTAAATAGAGAATTTTCTTTTGAATTCAACGATATAATAATATCATACCCTTACATTGCGAAAAATTTGATAAAAATTAATTCACAGTTAGTATCTCATTTCTATTTTAATTTTTTATAAGTAGGTTGCGTAAATATTTAATCATTAAAACAAAAGAAAATTATCTATCATTTTCGTATTTCATTGTTATCCATTATTACAATTAAAGTAATTTTCGTTACCTTTGTAATAATTAATTTAATAAAGGCAGCAGATTTAACAAAAACTGATTTTATTTATTGATGCAAGACCCAGCAAAATGCATTCCTAGCATGCATTTATTTGCAAAAAATTATCCGAATTTCGTAAGACTAACTAGTCTTTACACGAAATAAAAAAAAGAATAACGAAATTTGGAACATTTCAAAAAAATAATATAATACGTAACAATGACATACAAAAATGACAAAAAACATCTTTTGTTTTAATAGTTAAATATTTGCTTGGCGTACTTAAAAAAAATAAAATACTAATTTTGAATTAACTTTTATCAAATTTTTCGCAATGTAAGGGTATAATATAATTATATTGTTGAATTCAGAAAAAAAATCGCTATTTAATGAGTTAATAAAAATTATATGATACCATTTAAAAAAGTATAACATTGATCCATAAGTTGAGTACCACTGGCTCTAAAATAATAATAGTTGTATCAAAATGTGTCCCCATCTATGCTTTATAAAATATCTTATTCACTTTTTTGTGTAACTTTTCGTATACACGAATAAATGGCACTGTTCCATTATCTTGATACACCCTGTATATATTAAACTTTCTAGATCTTCTAAACATGGCACAATACAATAAAATATGTAATGTTTACATTAATATTCTTGACGTCACTATGTCAACTCTACTCTGTACTGTTGATAAAAGTATTTTTTCTACTCCCATGCGTGAAGTGAGTACTTCACGTATCAATTTTTATATGTGAGGCTTGTTTTTTTGCACACTGTGCGTGAAGTATCAATTCACGCATATCGTGCGTGAAGTAAATAGTTCAGTTTTAACACATACAATGAATATCTTTATATACACGTAAATCATGTGTTGGTAAATGGTCCATAGAAATAACTTCATGAGAAATATGTTATTAATTTACAAAAAAAAAAATATTTTATTGCAAGGTTGTAGAAAAAGTATAGTATGTAACACGTGTGTGAAGTCTGAGGATAAACATCATCCTCCACTCTTATTTGAATGTAAGGTCTCTGATGCACTGTAATCAAACTAAATCAAATGTTTTATATATATATATATATATATATATATATATATATATATATATATATATATATATATATATATATAATTTTAAAAATGGGGATTATAATTTGTTATATCAATTACTTAACGATATTGTCTGGCAACCCTGCATTGAAAGTGTAAAACCACGTTTTTGTTAATAACAATATTTTTAACTATAAAGTGTTTATATTTACTTCATTTTTATAGTAAATATTGTGAACAAAGGAAAGATAAAGTGTAGTGCATACTTTCAGTGTGTAGCGTACAATTCTCTTGTTGAATTCGTGCAAAAACTGAATAATAACAAATACCATAACCTCAATATGGCAGAAAAAGCTATAAATATTGAAGATAAACTAAACAAACTGCTATCAATTGTACCAGTTGTGGAACAAATAAAAACAGATATGTCTACAAAACAAGAAATATCTGCCATTATGCAGCAGTTACAATACAACGACACAAAAATTACTAATCTAGAAACCACAATCACTATTCAACAAAAAACAATTCAACAACTACAAAATTCTATTAGAAAACGAAACCTTATTTTTACCGGCATAAATGAAATCGAGAAAGACTCAGCGGATTTGGAAAACCAAATAATCACAACAGTTAATAATTATTTAAAAGTAAACATCAGTGAACATGACATTGAAGAAGTTTATCGTCTTGGCAAAAGAACAACCAATATTCGGCCAGTACGAGTATCCTTTACAAACGTAAAAGTTAAAAAAATAATCTTTGATAAACGTAAAAACTTAAAGGGGTCAAATATTTTCATAAACCCAGATCTATGTAAAGAAGAGTACATCAAACGCAAGGAACTAATAAAAACAACTAGAGAAAACAAATTAAAAGAAATAGAAGAAAAAAGTAAAAATAACGAAGCACACATTATTAATGGAAGATCCGATAAAAGAAAGGACCGCTTATCATCTGACGATTCTCCTTCCAAAGCCAAGCAGCACTCAAAACTCATGAAACATGCTACTCCGGCATCTCAGGCGAGCAATACCGATAAAGAGGGGGCCGACATTCCAGGCGCTTCACCTTTAACCAGCCAGCTTATCAATCCGTCTTTTTTAGGCTAGTTTCCCCATCTACAAGCAATACTGAAATTTATCCTCCGCTCAATTCATCTGTTACCGCTTCATCAGAATATAATATAAGTATCCCCAAATTTCACACAGATGAATCATGGTTTAATGTTGTTTTTATGAACATAAATGGAATTAGTAATTTGTACAACTTAGAACAAGAAACTAAAGATAAATTGAAATATGGAACCATTATTTTCTTGTGTGAAACCTGGTTGCAAAATGATATAAATGCCTTACCTAACTTTTTATGTGACTATGAAATATTATGTTGTAGCTCAGCTGTAAAGGAGAAGAGTATGGGTCGCTCCAGTGGAGGTCTTTCTGTATTCCTTAAAAAAACTTTCATGCAAAGTAGTAGCATAATACATACCTCCAATTTATGGATAATAATAGAACTTAAAACTAGCAATTCTAGTTATATTATTTTTTTTACATATTTAAAGCCCAGTTTGCATGATTCTTGTATAGACTTAATTAGTGATATGCTTTCAGAAATTACTGACACATATAGTTTTCACGACATTGTTTTCATTGGAGACCTGAATTGTCATATAGGCCAACTAAATCAAGCTCAAGATGAAATGTTTACATCACCATATGTACATGGAGTTAGAAAATCCTTACATTCAGCTACAAACTCTAGAGGCATTAAACTGGTGGACGCTATGGAAAATTTAGGCTTCTATACACTAAACGGTAGGACTTATCTGGATATACCAGGTGAGTTCTCTTTCATATCTAAAAACGGAAAAAGTACAATTGATCAAGCTTGGATAAATATATCTGCCCTAGATAAAATTTTATCTTTTAAATTGGATCAAACTTTAACAAATTCTAATCACAGTATTTGCACGATTCAGTTTAATGATGTACTTGCTCCTGTAACCAAGCCCAAAAAAAAAATAGTGACTCTAATTTAAAATATAATTTACAATTTAAATTTGATCCGAATTTAGCCCTAACTTATCAAAAATACTTAACCGAATCCAACAACTTATATTTTCATAGCAATAATCCTAACGACCTAGCAGTAAACCTAGAAGCTGCAATTAAAAATGCAGCTTGTAGCGCAGGTATGATGAAAGTTAACATCTCTCCACAAAAGGGTATAGGTTACAACCGGGAACATAAGCCATGGTATGATAAACATTGTGTAGATTTAAAACGTAAATGTAACCAAAGTCTGCGAAAAATGAAAAATCACTTTTCAGATACTAATTTAAGCAATTATATATCAGATAAAAAAACTTATTTAGATCAAATTAAAAAAAATAAATTATCACATTTTAAACGGATAAAAATTGATTTGTCCAATATTAAAAATCCTCAGGAATTCTGGGCCACTGTTAGATTACTTAAAACTTCTCACTCTCGATTGAACGATATCGAAATCACAGATTGGGAACAATTTTATCTAACTTTTTTTGCAAATTGTACTCGCTCAAGTATAATATTTTTAGACTGTTTACACCCTCATCTCGACAATGAAATTACTTTAAATGAATTACAAGTCAGTATTCAAAATTCGAAGCAACATAAATCTCCAGGTCTCGACTCATTAGCTAACGAATTTTATAAAAACTTAACGCCTGCATGGCAAAGTTACTTGTTGAATTTATTTAATACAATATTTAGTACAGAAAAAAATCCTCACTCGTGGTGCAATGTTTATACCTCTTTGCTACATAAAAAAGGAGATACAACTGACCCTTCAAATTACAGGGGTATTGCTGTCTTAGTGTCAATATCCAAATTATTCACAAGTATTTTGTACAGTAGGATCCAGGAATGGAGTGAGGAGAATTTTATTATAAATGAATGTCAGTACGGTTTCCGCAAATCGAGAGGATGTAGAGATAATATATTTATATTAAGCTCAATTATTCACCTGCGTTTACGTTTAAAGCGTACAAATATGTTTGCAATATTCGTCGACTTCAGTAAAGCTTTCGACAGTATAAGCCATAACATCCTTTGGTACAAATTATACGAAATCGGCATATCTAGCAAAATAATTAGAATTCTCCAAATCATTTACAATAACGCGACAATTCAACTAAAAGTTAATGGTGATTTTTCCAACCCCATAGATGTCACAAGGGGGGTCTTGCAAGGGGAAATTTTGTCGCCCTTACTTTTTGCGTATTTCATTAACCATATTTGGAACCATTTTGAAAAACATGAAGCCCAGGGCATAAACATTGATGGTCACAATTCTGTTTCTATTTTAGCATATGCAGACGACCTAGTGATCTTATGCAACTCAGCGGTTGATGTACAAAAGAAATTAAATATTTTAAGCCAGTATTGTGATATAAATAAATTAGATGTAAATGACAAAAAAACAAAAATTATTCAATTTTACAAAGGTCGGCCAAAAAACATCTCAAAACCGTTTATATATAAAAATAATCAAATTGAATTGGTATCTAACTACAACTATTTAGGAACAATGTTTTCCTCTTTAGGGAAATTCAACGTTGCTGCTAATGCTAATTTTAAGAAAACAGTTATAGCTTTTCAAAAAGTTAAATCCATCTTATGTAAAGGTAAATCTGAAGGGTGGGATGAAAAGTCAAAACTAATAGAATCTATGGCTCATGCAACTTTCCTATATTCCTGCGAAATTTGGGGTCTACGTCATTTTAAAACTGTAGAAAAAGTACAATGTTATCTACTAAAAAACATTCTACGTTTACCCAAAAATACCCCTCATTATCAAGTAAGATTGGAAACAGGAGCAGTACACTTATGGACAATGGTTCTTAAAAGAGCTTTAAACTGGTGGGCAACCATTCTAAAGATGCCTGATGATAGGCTGCCAAAAATAATATACAACAGATTAATGTCTCTAGATAATTATGAAAACAACAAGCTTGAATTCAATTGGTATACACAATTAAAAAATTTTTTTGAAGATTTTCACTTACACTCCATCTGGCATGAACAAAAAATAGACAAACAGAAAATAGATGAAATTACAAACACCCTTGCACTAGATCTAAAACAGAAAGACATCCACAGACTCTCACTCTCCTCCTATAGTTTCCACTATAAACTAATAAAAGATAATTCTGAAATAGAGAGCTATTTAAGATTAAAACTACCTGTAATTAAATTACAAATAATATGTCAAATTAGACTTGCCAGTGATATGGGACTAAAAATATTTTATAAAGACTTGAAATACGAATTAAACTCTACTCAAATTTGCCTATTATGCAACAATAACAAACAAGAAGACATATTTCATTTCTTTATGGAATGCCCTATATATAATAACATAAGAAGAGCGTTTTTAAGCAAGTACTTTACAAATCACAGTCAAACCGACTACTTATGTTTTTTAAATTTCATAAAATCTCTAGATTCGCATAAAATAGATAACATTTTTTATTATACTTTAAATGCTTTCAAAACGCGTAGCTTTTGTTTATTTGAATAGTTTTTTTTCCTTGATCTCTTTGCTACATTCTTTCTTTTGTTGGTTTTATTTAAATAATATATTAAAATAAATGTGATATATGTTTATGATATATAAAAATAATTAATTTTTATGATTATTTAATACATAATTTTGTATTATAATTGGGTTGTCAATTATTTGTATGGGAACTTCCCGGAAGCAAATTAAATAAATAATAATAATAATAATAATATTGTCTGGCACATATTAGATTCGTTTACGGTTGTAAAATTAGGGAATTTTATAATCTTTTATATGCGATAAGATAGATGCATTCCAAAAGTTGAAATTCGTAACTCAAATTATCCCAGCTGGTACACTTCAGAAATTAAACAGGATTTTAAACTCAAGAACCACTATAAAAACTGTATCGTAATCTTAAATCTACTTATTATTTGCATTTATATAAAACATCTAGGTCTACGGTAAAAATACTAATTAAAAATTCTGTTGTGGCCAACAAAATATCTCTCGCCATTTTCCTTTTATTGTGCATAGAGCGCAAGCAGTCATGTAACTTTGTTGGCATTGGCAAGCAGTTATGTGTAATGTAGTAATAATATACATAGGTGTCAAGTATCATAATTTTTCATTCATGTACTCGTTCCTCCCAGAAAAACCTTCCAGTAATGTTAGTAAAACTACTGATTTTGACACTGACATAATGCATTTATTTGTCAATTGCAAACATTTATATATCTCTACTGTTTTTTGGGCAACGAGATTTATAACAACAGATTATTCTGTATTATTCTATGCTATATCTCTAAACCTGTAGGAGATATAATTCAAATTTTAAATGTATCAGATTGAGAATTTAATTATCCTTATTATTTATAGTACCTAACATAAATTTTCAAAAATAATATTTAGAAAAAATCTTTTAGACTTCCGGTTGTCCAATTGTTACCAGACCTATTCAACTCTTCTATTACTGTTATATTGAGGAATCCGTTGTTACACAGGTCTTTAGGTACTATAGAATTTGAGAAATCGTATCTACAACATCCTAACACACACACATACACATCCACACACACACACATCCTCGTAAAATGTTATAATCGGAACCTAGGGACCTTAAAACGTGCTTATTCACTAAAATCTGGATATGTGATTTTTAGCATGAGTCCAATACCTCTAAGCGAGAGGTAAAAAGCTTATTCAAATTAAAATTTGTTCAAAATAGTAAATTTTTGGGACTTCATAAAGAAAAAATCTGATGTGACCAACACAATACCTCCGCCATTTACCTATGCGGTCTCGATGCCGCGTACTTGATGTCTGGTCGCGAATCTGAGGAATCCGATTCGATCCCGATCAACGCCAAATAATTTGAATTTTAAATGGCATAAAATTAACCCTTGTGGTAAACGCCCGCACAATACAAATATGTCATCATCATTACTAGTTGAGATATTTAAATGTTTGGAATTGACAGATAAATGCAAAATGTCAGTGTCAAAAATCATATTTTTCTGGAAAGTACGAGTACATTTATTAATTAAATATGTATTTAAATTATAAGTATGTTAATATTACATATATACTTAAGAAATACCGCTAATACCGTTAATGAATTTGAAGAATTTTGGACATATTAGAATAGTAGGACAAAATTACTCATAGAACGAAAGAAGATATACAATTTCAATTATTTGTGTGTACAAGAAATGTTAAATTCGTTATTTATAGGGCGCAAGCAGACATATGACTTTGTTGGCCTTGGCAAGCAGATTTGTTGGTCCGTGTCAGAATGACAACTAGTAGTTATTTACATAGATGTCACAAATGTCATATGTCATAATTTTTCATTAAAAATTTCAAAATATTCTGATATCATGTTGTTTATATGTCATCAATAGTATGGAATATACTTGGCGAGGAAAATAATCCACATGGATTTGGAAAATCATAATGTTTTTGATGAAAACTTATGAGACTTGACACCTATGTACATTATTACTAGCTGTCATTTTGACTCGGGCCCACATATCTGCTTGCCAAGTTGGCCTTGGCAAGTCACATAACTGCTCGCGCCCTATGCAACATAAAATGAAACTGACGAGAGGTATTGTGCTGGCCACAACAGATTTTTTTATAGGCGGCAGTGAACGTGTTAAATGAAGACCTTTTAAAAGTAAAAATTAATTTTAAACAACTTTATATTTTTGTACTTTTGCTCTAGAATGTACAAGAGAGCTAATTTCCGCACATTTTTAAAATCCTATGTTAAACTCGAATGTTCCGCGTTTCGTTACACAACCTATATAATAGCGCAAGGGCAACAAACTCTTTTCGCAATATAAATGTCCTGAATCTCGCTGAGGCATGCATGGACACGGTCAGCTAGGTGAACACCAATGGGCAATAGTTATCTTGACGACGAACAACTGGGCAATAGCTATATGAGAGCGATATTTACCACATGTACCTATAGAATTATAAAATTGTGCATTATCTTCCAAACCAATCGACCGAAAATGAAAGCAGCAATAACAAAATTTATGTTATTTATTTTATTTATAGTCATTATCAGTCCTTCTTTAGGAGAAAATCGGCGTATGCTAACAGGGGATGACGCTGATTAAGCTTATGTTAACCGTCCGTTCGGTGTTATACCCATAATCAATATACGGCGGTTCTTTAAAAGTAGCTCTAAATCAAATAAAATAACATTTTTCAAAATACACACTTTTATCTAACTATGAGTAATAAATTACATATCTGAATACTATTTTAATAAAAAATACAGATAAAAATATCAATAAAAACAACACTTCATAATCTATACAAGAAAGGTGACCTAAATTCAAAGTAAAAGATAAAGATATTCAACATTGAATATTTAAAAATCTATTGGTATTTCTCCTTGCGCTACATGCGTATAAAAACAAGTGAGAAGTGGAAATAATTTTTGATAAAACTGTGTCTTTAAATGTAAATGGATAACACAAGTCTGAGAATAATGACGCACATAAATTTTCTATTTATTTGTGTCATTTTTATAATTTTATATTTCTTATTTATAATTTTTTTATCTGAATTCATCAAAAAAAATGTAGATATCTTTTTGTAATAAGAATGGATTATCCAATAGAATTGGGACTATTTTTGCGCTATCAATAAGAAATTTTGAGAAATTAATAGATACATGATTTATTATTAGTACAGTTAAAATATCAACATAATAATAATCAATATTTATAGGGAAATGTATTTTAAAAACTAAATTCCTTAGTTAATAAATAAAAATTTCATGGTGTTTATTAAATTTTAGTTTTATTTACGAATAATAAAACACTTATTACATCAATAAAACAATACAAAATAGTGCCTGCTCAAACAATCTTAATGACAATGACAGCGGTACTATTAATTATTGTTTTTTAGTAGCATGGTGAATTTCCATATAATGACGCAATAAGGTCCAATTGATTTAAGGATTATTTTGACGTAAAATAATTGTTATTATAATAAAAGCGCATATATTATTGGATTAAAGAGCCATTTAATCTAAAATGTAATATGTAATGTAACGGCTAACACCGATTTTATCTTTTTACTGAGTACGCCTCTGCCTTTTTTGCGAGTTTGATGCTAGAGGTCTTCCCGATCGCAGCTGAGCTGAACCCGCGAGATCGGGCGCTCGCTCTCTTACGACCCGACTCTGAAGGCAAAAGGACGTGTTTGGATTTCTGCTGCTTTTGTTAAAGTCGTGGGATTTTCTATTACGTTGTCGTAAGTACTTACTTTCTAGATTTACTATTTTGCATAATATGGCTGTAAATTCTCCTAGTACGCCGCAGCGTGACATAGATTCACGTTTTCTCTTGCCGGGTAAATTGTTTTCTGGCCCTTTTGGCCCATTACTACATCACTTTTGCTCTGTGTTCTTTTAATAAGTAATTCAGTTGAAAACTTTTTTTTTATTATTAGCGAGCTTTACCTTGTTCGATTGGTTCCTGTACCCTACAAATGAGGCACTTCATTTTGTTCTTTACCTGTTTACGAGTAATTCTGCTGTTCATAGGTTTTTATATATTGACGAAATCCATGTTTGTTGTTATTCATTTCAATGTTCATAATGTTATAATAATTTTCATGTAAATAATTTTCTGTTAATTAATTGATATCTTTCTAGTACTCACTGTTGAATTGTTTTGTAATTTGTTTTTGTAATTATTCTTCAGCTCCTGAAGAAGGCTCATGTGGAACTCGAAATCGGTCGACCCGAGAATTTTTTAAATAAAATTTTGACTGCAATCCAGAAATATTTTATTCCTTCATTCTGCTTAACATTTACTGGAGAGCCAACCTCGCCTCCTTCGGATTTTGTGTCGACGGAGACACCACATTTTGGTTTTGTACACCTTAACTTTCAGTAGTTCATTTACTTTTTTGTTCCGTTTCTCTTTGCCATACATTTAGTATTTTTTTTATCTCACCTTCATTATTCATTGGGTAATATCACCACTAACAATTTTGGACACCTTAATTTTTAATTCTTACACTCCGACCCAGACACAGGCAACCACACCTTTCTTACACCCAATCCTTGGTATGAATGGTGAGCGAAAGGGATAAGTGAAGATAATTTTATGCAGTATATTTATAGTCGCGTTCGCGAATTTTTTATTTAACTCTTGTTTGCAATTCTCACCAAAGATAGTTGCCTTTATTTTTTTGTAAAGTTCATCCTTTGGTTACTACAGATTTTCTTTGGTTTGTTCTTTTTATTTCGCTCTGTAGTGAACCAAAAACATTTCTGAGAATTGAGTGAATATTTTCTGCTAGCATTAAACGATAATCAACAATCCTGTTCGCTGAATTCCCCATTGCGCTCTGCCTCTATACTTTTTGTGTCTACATTTTCAGTTTATCATTTCACCATCGCCACCTCATTTTAGCTACCATTGTATTAGTTAGGCAGTCCACGAATGCAATGGGTTGTAAAATTTTCCATCTCATCCTAGTAAGTAAGTTGGAGGTAGTCTATTTGCCGAGCATAAATAGGTATTTCGTATGTTTTTTATTGGTTTTGAAAAATCAAACAGTCGCTTTCCTTTATTCATCTTGGTGATCAGTTTTGACTTTAATTTCTTTGGTTTTTTTTTGTGTTTAGACCACTTGCCTTTAGAAAAGCAATTTTTGTTAAGTCAGTACTCTGCGTTTGCCCTATGTCTCTCAGTTATTACTTCACCCTGGTTTGGGGTAGCTGAGTTCGTCTGGTGGTTGAGTGCGACGCCACTGTTAGATTCTGGCAGACGAGCGCAAAGGTCAACAACAACCCCAAGTGTGGTTGCACAAAAGCCTTCATCGCCCAGCCTAAAGAGAGCCGCTCAGCAAAGAGTTGGCCCTCTAACTCAGGCCTTTTTCAAACACTCCTCATACCGGCAATGAACGCAGAGGGCTCTCAAGGCTACTATCCAGTTCTAGGCTTTTTTAGGCGAATCCTACGCCAACCGCCAGCAAGACCATTGCTTACGAGCCGCCCAACGTCTGCCACCGCCGTCTCCACCACCCGCTCATCCCAGGCGGACTTGGTTTACTCCAGGCCCACCTGAAGCGCCCCCAAGATTTAATTAAGTATATTTTTGGAACTTTTAAAAAAAATCTGCTTTTGTAATTAATTTTTGTAAATTTGTGCCGGCAAATAAATCTTGTTAATATTTATCTTTCTTACACTATTCAATAGAGTGTCATCGGTGGCCTGGCGTACACCACCCATTTTGCCATAATCATTAACACCAGTGGCGCCCTGACTGCATTCACACCTGCTATCTTATTTGCCTACGACCTACGGCCCTCGCTTGCGACTTTTCAGCACCGGGCACAAATATATGTGTCCAGTGATTGGCTGACTACTCAAGGTAGGTGCCGATTGCGTCAGAGTAATAATAAAATAAATGTCACTCTCGTTTCAGTTATCAATTTTAAGGATGTCAATTAAAAGCTCTTTAGGCTTATCGTACGAAGCTAGTTTTTTACCTTTCAGATAGTAGGAAATTTCATTAGTCGAAATAAAGCTAACGCGGTATGTCACCAAATTTATATTTTTACATAGTATAATACTAGACAAAAAATAAAAACTCGTATTTTTTAAATTGATTTAAATAATCAATCTTATTTTACGAGAAAATAATTTTAAAAAATTTGAGGACGGGATATGTGACGTGAGCATGGTATAATCGTGGAAGAACACGGATAGACTGAGAGGAAAATAAATATATAATTGTACACAGCTGTCGCCATGCCATAACCAACCACAACATAATCGCGACGCTAATCTATAACAATCTCTTTCCCTCCCAGTCTGTCTTCTACCACGATCCTGCCATGCTCACGTCATATCCCTTCTCCTATATATTAAATTGCTAATAACAGAATTATTACAAACTAATGTTTAGTTTTTATTATTATGAGAAGTTGCAGTGGTTAGTTTTTATATTTTATATTGATATTCGAATATGGCCACATATCATTTCACTATTCATTTCCTAAATATCACTTAAGGCTACAATCAATGACGGCTCGTAACTTTATTAAAATAGGGGCTTCAAATAAAAATACATACATACCTATTAATATTATAAATAAAAATAAATAAATATATCATCACGGCATATTACCCATTAATAAGAATTACCCCTTAACCTTAAAATAATAATATAAGCTATAAGCTAAATATGTATTTCGAGAACTAAGTTTTCATCATCAGTTGAACAAAATTTAAACAGAGTAGTTAAGATTACTCAACATGTAAACCATGCTAGAGGTCTAACAACTGTTATATTTTGTTTTCTTCATAGCGCTATTGTTACAATAAGATTTACATTAAAGCAGCATAATTTTCATTTGCATTTTTGTCAAATATTTTTCTTAAATATTACGGTAGCATATATGAATATCGCTGAATTCAGAAAAAAAAAACTACTTAATCGAATAAGTGAATAAAACAAATAGGTTCCCATTTAAAATAAGAAAGTTATATCCCGTAATTTGAGAACCAATAGTAGAAAATAATACGTTTTTTGCTCATTGTAATAGTATTGTAAAATAGAAATTGTTTGCTAATTTAACCGACCTCGTAGCTCTTATAATGAAAAAAATGAACACCTGTGTATATATAATATATTTTTTATCATTTTGCCCGAAATATTAGCACTATTAAGGGATCAAATAAATTTTAAAGCGAAAAATGTTCTCTCAACTGTGACGAGTCATTCATTGCAACTTGCTACCAAGTACAATAAAGTGTGCATTGGAAACAAAATAATAACGTTGTTAACAGGAATTTGTATTTCGGTTATATCGTTTTCGCTCCAGCAATAAAATTAAAAAAATTGTTTCGTTTCTGTTTCTGATACGGAAAGATAGGGTAAGGAATTAAAAGATAAGGGATTTGGTTCGAATGATAGAAGTTTCTAGAAAGATACAAGAGAGACGATTATATTGGTTTGAACATGTCATGAGGAGAGATGATGTATTTAATGAAAGAAGAATGAATAGCTTATTAGTAAAAGGTAGAAGAAACAGAGGAAGACCAACGATAACAAGATAAGATGGAAGGACTGTATTGCGGAAGTTTTGAGAGAAAAGGAACTGACTGAGAACGACACCCAAAGAGAAATAAGCGGAAGAAAATAAAAAAAGCCTAGCGAGTTGAAAAAGCTAATGAAGAAGAAGATGTCATTGTCAAGTGCAATTTGCATAGTTTGTTTATGAAATAATTTTCCTGGAAATGTAGGAACTTTTGCAATAAAATTTATGTAAGGAATTTGTACATAATACACAGGATTAACGGAAAGTAATGTGCTGGCCACGTCAGCTTTTTTATCATAGTTCTAATGTAGACTTATAGAAATAATAACAGAAAAATAATAAATTATTCAGATAATTGTACTAATTTAGACAGAAAATTATTTCGTAAATAAATTCATAATTATATAACTAACACATTTTAATCCCCTGTTGTGGTATTTGATATTGACGGGATTATATAGGATTCGCAATTTAATTTTACATGATTCGAATAAGCCACGAATGCTTTCATTATACTGAATTATTTATACTGGCGCAAAATTAATATTTCAGTTAAAATTGGAAAATGCTTTAAATATGTTCGGAAAGTATTCATCTTATGAACAACACTGTTCCATCAGTTTTATCTCACCTGCATGCACGATCTTATTTTACTTGAGAAAATATTTGTTTTAAGATCATTTAGTCATGAGCTGGGAACATGTCAGTTACTTTGTTTACTTTGAGGATGACATAGGAATTATGTTTCCAAGAAAGTACATTATGTAAATTTTTAATTATTATTTTGTTTGTGTTTTTTCTTTGTGAACCCACGTGTATTACATGTGTAATTTGCAAAGGTCACATAATGACTGAATGAACATCCAGTGATTTTTTAAAATAGAATTTATTTTGTTTATACAAAATATATAAGATTCTGATATACACATAATAACAACATAACTTCAAGATAAAACTATATTTAAACTCTTTAAGATAAAATATGTTCTTTATTAAGCAGCACTTCTGGTTGACTAATAATTTTACCAAAAACTTATTATCTATTATTTTAAGTTTTTTTTTTTTTGATCTGCTCCAGTTTATTTTGAATGAGCCACCATTGCTATTTTGAGAACTTAATAGCTAGAAAGAAGATTAAGTAGGCAAACAATTTCTATTTTACAATACTACTGAAATGAACAGAACAAAAAAAAACGACCAGTGGTTCTCAAAATACGGTACCTAACTCTTTTATTTTAAATGGTAACATTTACGAGTACTTTTTATTTGATTATTCGGTAGAGAATTTTATTTTGATAAAATAGAAATTATTTGCCAATTTAACTTTATAGCTCTTATACGTAGTTCTCAATATAACAATGGTGGCTCATTTAAAATGCACAGCATGTATGGTACCTACTTGAAAAGTTGTGCTTCCAAGGATCCGCGGACATGTTACTTATTCATGGCGATATGAAAAATAGAGACAAATTGCAATTTTCTTTATTATTACTTTCTATTCTATTTAAATACAACATTAGGAGCTAACTTAAATTCCACTTTCTAGTGTGAATGTTCCTGAATTCCACTTCCGGTTCCGCCGGAAGCAATGTCATCGTCGGATTTTTAAATCGAATGATGTATAAGTAGGTATATAGGTACTTTTATATTTTCTGAAAGTAATTTAATTAGCTTTGAAGTAATACGAATACTTACATTATACCAAAAGTTAAACAAGTTATTCATTTTTCAAAATTATGTAACTTTAATGCATTATCAGATTTCTTTGAGGAAATATTTTGACGTTTATATGATATATTGTTCGTTTTTGATTATTTTGATTATTAAGAAGATGAAAATGTGTGAATAAATTAAAATTCTACCGTAGCAAACAATAAAAAAATAGAACGAGGATGAGGAGACATAATGGCTGATATCATAAACCTTGTTTTAAAAAAAGGCAAATTTCATTATTTATTAACAATAATAATAAATAATATCACACAAATTTATCTATATATTATTAAAGCAGAACTTAGGTTGTTTACAAACTACATTTAAACAAACCGTTCTTTAACCCTGCGGCGGGCGCGCATTTGAAAATCACATGATCGGGCGCGATGCGGTATTTTATGCCGCAAGTAAAAAAAGCGACAATTCAATACAACCAAAACATAATTTATTCATAAAATTTTACAAAAATTAAAAAAATGCATTTCTTACAAAAACTAACAATTATATAATTTAATCTTCGTCCATGGGCGGGTTCAAGCATAATCTATATCTTTTCGTTCTTCACTTTCTGTAATTTCAAAATCTTCGTCCACCGATTGTTCTGATTGACTGTTATAATCATTAGTTTCAACATTTTCATTTTCGCCTTCACAATCATCGCTAAAATCATATACATCAGACAAATTTTCCACAATTTCTTCTAAATCTCCATCTGTGAGACGCTTTCTTGACCATTTTCCTTCCCTAAAATTATAAAATTTAATTTTTTAACATATTTTACACTTAGTGAATAATATAACCTTAATGCAAATTGGTAAATTTCATTAAAGTTTAAAATTTGTATTCAACGAATCATACTTACATGACCGGGCGCGCTGCGGCACGGAGTACCGCTATTTAGTACCTATCACTTCAACGGCTTCAATACAACTGCCACTATAGTTCAAACGCATCCCTTTTTAGTATTATGCGTTGTTCTAATAGTCATTTAAGAATACCTGGGAGGACATGTGTATGTCAACCAAAATAAATATGATATTTGTAAAAAAGAAAAAGAAAAATTCCGCTGCGCGCCCGCCGCAGGGTTAAACATAAAAATGAAATTAAATATTGAAATTTGACACTTTTCAAAACAGCGTTTTAAAACAAGGCTTCTGGTACCTGCCAATGGTATCCTATCTGATAACGCTGTTATTGCTTAAAAACTTTTTTTTTTCTTTAGAGCGGTTAACCAAAAGTTACTTATATATGGTAACCGCATTTTATTGAGAATTGTCAGGTAACCTAACCTAACCATGTTTTTATTATTATTTTGGTAGCGAATGACTCTACAATCCTTACTTAAAATTTAAATGTGGGTACTAGCAATAAAATTAAAAAATACCATCTTCAATCTCCTTGAACAATTCAGTCTTTTCAAGTGTAGTATCGACCTAGGTGCCCCATTGCAACAAACGCCAATTTCAATTAATTTTTCTAATCGTGGTATGAATACAGTTACATGTATGTGTAAATATAGCTGCTATTATTTTCTACTGTTTGAAAATTCGGATATTTATTAAAAACATATACTTTCTAAATGATTATATAATATATATTATATTATCTCCAAACAAAATTTACTTACATTATCTTATAAGATACCATTTATTACATTAAATTTACAATTCTTGGTATTTTAATTCCCTATGGTAACAGCTAGGCTCTGTAGAGACAAGGTAAGTCGAACTATTTATTTATTTTATTTATTTACAAAAGTGGCCATACAACAGGACAAGGTCACAATAACAAGTACAGCACAGTTATAATTATACAAAAAAATAAAAAATTCTTGTTACAGACAACAAATATGTGGAAAATTAGCTAACATGGAAAAAGAAAATAAACTCATAAAAAGGTAAATAAATGAGTGAAGCTATTTTTTATTAAACTTCTTAAATAAATACAATGTGCAACTAAATATACTGGGTATATCGGAGAAGCATAATAAATTATTATAATAACACAATAGGCGATTTAACGGGGAAAACATTGCAAAATTAGTCCTATACATTTTTACAAAAAAATATATCAGATGAACGAGTAGAATATGAGGGTACACGTAAAGATATTTTACTCAAGACAGTCCAGCATCTCTCTACGTTTTTTGTAAGGGGGTGAAATAAATTAGATTATTAGGAAATTTAAATTTCAGTGCAGAAATAAATTTACGCAGAATACCCTCAACTCTATTCACATATATATTGTGACGTGCGCCCCGGAGAGAAGAGTATACGTGCACCGCTGAAAGAATGTACCAGAGCAATGACGTAATCCAGGAATTTCCCAGATGTCGCAATCCCCGCGATGCGCCGGCTAGAGGTTAATTACGCCGTGACCTAATTCTTTTGTACTCGGTATCGCTGTGGCGCCGAAGTTTTCTAGAAGGATATGAGCTGTATAAATACCGGCCGAAATAAAGTAGAGAGTCAGTCTGATATATATAAGCAACAAGCAACCACCAGTTGTTAACATGAATAAATGTAGTGATATAAATATTGTATAGATAAATAATCGTAGTGTTTAAGCATTTAATAATATTCCAGTATTATTTAATCATAGTGTTAGTTGTTTTTATTATCTTTTAATATTTAATCCTTAATTATTTATCGTTTAATAAACGCATTATTTTAACTAATAATATCTTTCTTATGTTTTACACTTCACCCATATAAATAAAAACGTTACAATTGGTGTCAGGTGTGGGGTTGTTAATAAACTGTGAAGTGTAAATAAAAATAAATAAAATGACGACTAAACAAGTAAAATTAATTGAGTTAAAAGTAAGTGATCTCAAGAAAGAATTGGAAGAACGAGAATTAGATACGACAGGACTGAAATGCGTTCTACAATCTCGTCTGCGGCAAGCATTAATCGCTGCTGGTGAAAATGCTGAAGATTACTTATTCAAAATATCATATCACCCATCCCTATCCGACGTTGAGAAACTTATGACAGAAAAATTAGAGGAGAGTTCTAGAAAGGCAGAAGATAATTCTAGAACATTAAAAAAAGAATTAACAGGAAGTTCTAGAACATTAAAAGAAGAATTAAAACATGAGATGACAAAAAGTTCTAGAAAATCAGAAGAAAGTTCTAGAACATTGGAACAAAAATTAATAGAAAGTTCTACAAGGCCAGAAGAAAATTAAGAATATTAGAAAATAAATTGGAAGAAAATTCTAGAAAGGCGGAAGAAAATTGTAGAACATTAAAAGAAGAATTGACAGGAACATTAGAACAAAAATTAGATGAAAACTCTAGAGCATTAGAACAAAAATTAGAGGATAATTCTAGAAGTTTAGAAGAAAAATTAGAAGAAAATTCTAGAAGTTTAGAAGAAAAATCAGAGGAGAATTCTAGAAAAACCGAAGAAGACCTAAAGAATTTAAAAGATGAGTATGACAAGAAGATTGAAGAAATACGGGAAAAATTCACTAAAATTACATCGACGTCAATGTCGAATTACGATGTAGCAAAGGTGGGTGTACTAGAAGAAAGGGAAGTAGTAAAATCTGAAACTACTTCAAAAATGCACATAAAGACACCGGAATTTGATGGAAAATATTCGTGGCCGAATTATTTAAAACAATTTCAAGCGGCCGCAAAAGCAAATAATTGGTCGTCCGAAGAGGAGGCTACGGCGTTAACTGTCTCGTTGCGCGGAGAAGCCATCGATATCTTCCAAACGCTGAAGGAAGACGAACAAGAAGACTATGACCAACTAGTCAAGCGGTTGGATATGCGATATGGCAATGCGCATCTAGAACAGGTATACCAGACGCAATTAAGAAACCGGTATCAGAATCCAAAAGAAAGCCTGCAAGAATTTGAAGTCGACGTAGCCCGTTTGATTCGTCTCGCACATTCTACAGCTCCTGATAGCGTTTTGGAATGCCTGGATACACAATCATTCATCTATGGAGTTCGTGACAACGAAACTCAGCAAGCATTGCGATTGGCCCGTCCAAAAACATTAATTGACGCACTCTCATTTGCATTAGAACATGAAGCTGCCAAACAAGCTTCACGAAATGAATCACGAGTGCGAAATATGGATGCTGAGAGAAAGGAAAACATTGAAGATCTAGAAGAGATAATGCGAAGAATTGCAAGTGAAGTCTTTACCGGAAGAAAGAAACTCCGCTGTTGGAATTGCAGTGAACTGGGCCATCCGCAGAGACTTTGCAGAAAAATACAAAAGAAGACGGAATCGACAATAGAAGACAAGGAGTCGGAAAACTAAATCGGGTTGATGCGAAGGGGCAACTGTCGACCCGTAATCTAGTAGCCCCACAATCCATCATTTATGTCGCATCCCTTCATCATAAAGCCAATAGCATTTACGTCGACGTCTCTGTTAATGGAAGGCCACTGAAAATGCTACTGGATACGGGTGCGACAAAGACTATAATTAGACCCGACTTGGCAAAGAAAACTGGCAAGACGCATCTTCAACCAACTAAGTGGCGATTACGCACAGCGACGGGAGAACAAGCTACCGCATTAGGAGAAGTAGATGTCACCTTCACTATTTGAAACACCTCCTTTAAACATCGTGCGCTGGTAGCTGAAGTTAAAGATGAATTCATACTCGGTATGGACGCAATGACAAAGCACGGTTTTATACTTGACCTGAAGAATGGGGTGATGATGGTCAATGAAGAAGAACTCATATTAAATCCACGAGACGACAAGGCTGTGCGTGTACTACTGGCCGAAGAAGTTACCCTTCCAGAACGAAGTGAAACTATTGTGAAAGCACAATTAGATGGTACTTTCTGTGAGGGAAATATTGTTATGGCTGAACCCAGAATTGATGACGTCAAAACTGGTACTGGAGTTGTAGGAAAATCACTGATCAAAGCCAGTCAAGTAATAACAGTTAGAATAATGAACGTATATTTTTATCCTGTTGTTCTGAAGAGAGGAACAATTGTAGGAGAATGCATGGCAGTATCCTCGATTATCCGAACTGTAAAGGCCAAATGGAACACATTTCAGAAAGTTCGGGACACGTTAATCAATCAATTCACAACATCGTTTGAAGAATTGACCGCCGACTAGAGAACCAAGGCGAACGATTTAATTGGGAGGTTTCAAGATGTGTTCCAATATGACAAGAAAGCCAACGGAAGAACTAATGTAGTTCACCATAAAATAGACACCGGAGACGCAAAACCCATCCGCCAACCAGCAAGAAGACTGTCATTGGCGAAGCGTGAGGAAGCCAAAAGAATTATTGAGGACATGAAGATGGAAGGGGTAATCGAACTTTCAAGCAGTCCTTGGGCTTCTCCAGTGGTGTTAGTGAAGAAGAAGGATGGCTCTACACGACCTTGCGTCGATTATCGTCAACATAACAACGTGACGAATAAGGATAGCTACCCGCTACCTCGAATAGACGACACATTTTTCACAGATTTTCTCCACTTTGGGTCTAAAGAGCGGCTACTGGCAAGTGGATTTGGATCCAAAAGACAAGGAGAAGACAGCCTTCACCATTGGTACAGGACTCTGGCAATTTACCGTAATGCCGTTTGGGCTCTGCAATGCTCCTGCAACGTTTGAACGACTCATGGAAACAGTATTGGCTGGGCTATCTTGGAAAACCTGTTTAGTGTACCTTGACGATATTATTGTGGTAGGTAAGACATTCGAGGACCACATGAAGAATTTGGAAGAGGTTTTCCAGAGATTTAGAAAGGCTAACCTGAAACTTAGCCCGAAGAAGTGTCACCTGTTTCAGAGAGAAGTTCATTATCTTGGATACGTGGTTTCCGGTAAGGGTATTGCAGTTGACCAGGAGAAGATAAAGGCTGTGAGAGACTGGCCAGCACCTAGGGACAAACACGAACTTAGAAGTTTTCTTGATTTGTGTACCTATTATCGACGATATGTACCTGGATTTGCCAACATAGCCAAGCCACTGACAAGGCTTACTGAAGAAGGAAGAAGATTTATCTGGGAAATGGACTGTACAGTTGCATTTAAAGAACTAAAACATGCTTCAACCAGCGCACCCGTCTTGAGTCATCCATTACCTGAAGGAGAGTTCATTCTAGACACAGATGGCAGCAACGTCAGAATTTTATTTTTATTTATTTTATTTATGAAATTTGGAGAACCAACAGTTTTTACAAACCAATTATAGGTTCCCACATATTAACATTAAGAATAATTACATATACAGTGTCTATATCTTAACTACGTCGGTACATAGCATAATGAAAAGATTCAAAGAAATACAAGAACGCATAATCAAAAATACAAATTAAACATACATACAAATATATAAGCAATATAAAAATTAAGACAAAGAAATATACACTCATATGAATAACAAAAGCACTTAAATGGACAACTTCATTATTTCTTTTTTAAATGAAGTGAAATTTAAATAAAAAATATCTATGTGAGTGAAACTAGCATTATATTTTGACATCATTCTATTGACAGGAGAATTTTTGTGGTTATTTGTTGCGGTTTAAGGTAAATGAAAAAGTATACTTGAACGAGTTGTTTTCTGAGGCACATGTAAATTAAAAAGTTGCAAAATTGCACTGCAGTTAATTTTGTTATTAAATATTTTATAGAGAAATGCCATGTCTGCAAAAATTCTTCTGTTTTCTAGACTGATCATATTGAAATGATGAAGTCTAGCTTCATAGTTATTCGCATCTACTTTAAATTTATTACATAATACGTACAGAATTTTTTGAATACTCTCAACACACCTTACGTTTTTATTATACATGGGATTCCAAATTACTGATGCGTATTCTAATTTAGAATGTACAAGGGAGTTATACAAAGTAATAATTGAGAACGGATCAGTGAAGTTTTTACACAGACGTAATATGAAACCAAGCATCCTATAGGATTGTTTTACCATTTCTGCTATATGATTATTATCAGTTAATTTCGGATCAAAAATTATTCCCAAATCTCTAACAATTGACTCTTTTTTATAGTAATCATATTGAGATTATAATGAAATGATAAAGGGTCATGATTTCTTGTAAACGTAACATAATGACATTTCTTAGTATTAAGAGATAGATGATTTAATGTACAATAATTGAAAAAATTATCTAAATCCCTTTGTAAGTCTATGCAATCATTTACGCTTGATATGGTTTTAAAGATTTTCAAATCATCTGCATACATCAGGAATTTTGAGTACTTGAAGCAATGGGCTATATCGTTAACAAATAAATTAAACAGTAAAGGTCCCAGATGAGAGACTTGTGGTACTCCAATTGTTGCAGTGATGGTACGTGATTTAAAGCCATTGCAGTAGACGAATTGTGATCTATGTGATATATACGACTCAATCCATCTCAATAATGTTCCATGTATTCCAAGGTTATTTAGTTTGTGAATGAGTGTAGGGTGATGGACCCGATCAAACGCCTTACTGTAGTCCGTGTATATAACGTCAACTTGTTCTCTTTCATCCATGTTTGAACTCAAAAATTTTTTAAAAGGCACTAGATTACTTACAACCGATTTGTTGGAACAAAATCCATGTTGTTCAGCTATGATAACACTTTCTAATGGAGCCTTTAGTTGTTGCACTACCAAAGCTTCAAAAATTTTGGCGAAGGTAGATAACAAGGATATAGGCCTGTAGTTGGTGGCGTTTTTTCTCAGATACAAGATGGGAATGAGAAGGTTATTGCCTACTTTAGTAAAACCTTGTCAAAACCAGAAAGAAATTACTGTGTAACAAGAAAAGAACTCTTGGCAGTCGTGAAATCCGTGGAACATTTCTACAAATATTTGTACGGAAGAAGATTTCTGATTAGAACTGACCATGCTGCGTTAAAATGGCTGCTACAATTCAAGAATCCTGAAGGTCAGGTTGCTAGATGGATTGAAAGACTACAGGAATACGATTTCAAAATCGATCATAGGACGGGTACCAGCCATCGTAATGCCGACGCATTGTCCAGAAGGCCATGCCAAGATAATTGCAAGCATTGTAGTCGACTGGAAGACAAACATTTTACTGTCGCCAGGACAACAGTAGTCGATGATAATTGGCAGCCCGATGGACTACGCGAAGACCAAGAAAATGACCCGAATTTGAAAATTATACTGGAATGGAAAGCAGAGGATAGCAAACCAGTCTGGGAAAACGTTGCACCACACTCACAGAGTTTAAAATCGTACTGGGCGCAATGGGACACAATGGTGATTGAGGATGGCCTGTTAAAGCGTTTGGTGGAAAATACCGATGGAACTGAGAAGAAAACAAAGTTGGTTATTCTTAAGAATAGAATACCAGACGTGTTGAAAAAGATCCATGACGGATCTGGAGAAGGCCATTTTGGAGTCAACAAAACATTAGAAAGATTACACCAGCGATTTTACTGGGTTAACTGCAAGGAAGGCGTTAAAGACTGGTGCAAGAAATGTGTGGTTTGCGCTGGAAGCAACGGTCCGCATAAACGGCGATGAGCTCCAATACGTCAATACAACGTGGGCAGTCCATTTGAGCGCATTGCGATTGATGTGGCCGGACCATTCCCAGAAAGCGACGACGGAAATAAATATATCGTGGTTGTGATGGACTATTTCATTAAATGGGTTGAAGCCTATCCATTACCCAACCAGGAAGCTACCACGGTCGCCGAAACCTTATTCAAAGAGTCTATATGTCGGTTTTGTGTACCACGTGAACTTCACTCCGACCAGGGAAGAAATTTCGAGTCTGCCGTTTTCCAAAATATCTGTATGATATTAGGAATTAATAAAACAAGGACAACTGCATTACATCCGCAGTCCGATGGCATGGTTGAACGAATGAACAGAACGATCAACCGATATTTGTCGAAAGTAGTCTCCAACCACCAAAGAAACTGGGACCGACATCTTCATCAGTTCTTGATGGCTTATCGTTCATCCGTGCATGAAACCACAGGGCAAAGTCCTGCGAACATCTTAATCGGGCGGGAGTTGCGCCTGCCATGTGACTTGGTTTTCGGCAGTAAACCTGGGGAAGATCTGGCCGGGGAAGATTACGTAACGGGCTTACGGAGAAGAATGGACGATATTCATGAACAAGTCCGCGCAAACATTCAAACTGCCAGCGACCGGATGAAGGACCAGTATGGCATGAAGGCAGAAAAAGGTGGATACCAACCAGGGGATTTAGTGTGGCTTTACAATCCACAAAGACGTCGAGGTATATCACCAAAGCTGCAAAGAAATTGGGAAGGTCCATATGAGGTCGTTAAGAGAATAAACGACGTGATATACAGAATTAGGAAAACACCTACCGGGAAGCCGAGAGTAGTACACTTTAATCGGCTAGCCCCGTTCGCCGGTGACAACATTGCAGACCAGCATGGAGCAACGGTTCGTCGGATCATAGCTCAGGAACCGACTTTTGAAGACTTCATGGAACAGTATTCCTTTGGTCACAAGGCGCGGTGTGGCGTGACGACAGAAGAACATAGAGACCTGTTCACCGTATCCTCAGATTATTCCCAGAGCCACTGCGTATCGGAAGACTTAAAGATGTCAAGCGGCATAGCGTCAGTCTTTAAGACAAAATTTGGACGACTACAAGAACTGGCCAACCAAGGTCCATCCGTAGGGAAGACGCTACGACTGAGGGATAACAATACAGAACAGCAGCGGTATATCTACTACCTGGTCACAAAACCACTCTCGTACCAGAAGCCGTCATATCGCAATTTATGGAGCTCGCTGTGTGACTTGAAGGATCATCTGCTAGAGAATGACATTTTGAAGTTAGCAGTACCGAAGTTAGGCTGTGGCCTAGATGGTTTGAATTGGAGGGTTGTTAAGAACATGTTAGAGATCCTCTTCCGTTTCACCGGCATTAAAATTCTCGTCTGCAGCTTTAACCCTAACAAACAGAAAGAAGAACTCCAGCGGACTATCGACTGTCACTTCTTCAAGACTTCCAAATGTACCAAGGGTAATACATGTAGATTTCGTCATCAAGAACTGTTCCGGGACGAAACAGTCTTAAGGAGGGGGCAGTGTGACGTGCGCCCCGGAGAGAAGAGTATACGTGCGCCGCTGAAAGAATGTACCAGAGCGATGACGTAATCCCGGAATTTCCCAGATGTCGTAATCCCCGCGACGCGCCGGCTAGAGGTTAATTACGCCGTGACCTAATTCTTTTGTACTCGGTATCGCTGTGGCGTCGAAGTTTTCTAGAAGGATATGAGCTGTATAAATACCGGCCGAAAGAAAGCGGAGAGTCAGTCTGATATATATACAAGCAACAAGCAATAAACTTGGTGATATAAATATACAGTTTACTAGTTGTTAACATAAATAAATGTAGTTATATAAATAAGTGTAGTGATATAAATATTGTATAGATAAATAATCGTAGTGTTTAAGCATTTAATAATATTCTTGTATTTTTTACCTCTCGCTAAGAGAGGTATTTGATTCATGCTAAAAATCGCATATCCAGATTTTATTGAATAAGCACGTTTTAAGGTCCCTACAATCCGATTTTAACATTTTTACGATTATGTCTGTGTGTGTGTGTGTGTGTGTGTGTGTGGATGTATGTGTGTATGTATGTAGGATGTTGGAAGGACGATTGCTCAAAAACAATAAGACTTTAAATTTGTTTAACTACGTATTTCCCAATCGGACATTCATGGGAAGATCTGAAAAGGTTTTGGTAACAATTGGACAACCGGAAGTAGAAGATTCTTGAAAAAAAATCTTCTAAATAATATTTTTTGAAATTTTTTCTTGGTAATATTAAAGAAAATTAAATTCTCTATCTGATACATTTAAATATTTTATAATATATTCTACAGATTTAGAGATAAAAGAAATATAATATATAAAATAGTCTGTTATAATAAATTTTACAGCCGAAAGATTGGCCATGGAAAATAGTTGAAAATTTATTTAAATTTATAACTGACAGGTAAATGTCAGTGTCAGAAATCCGGAGACATTACTGAAGACTTTTCAGGGAAGTACATACATACATTATATTATTTCTTAATGTATTAATAGTTAAATATTTAAAATTATAGGTATATTACATATATCCTTCAAAAATACTGTCAATCCTGACAATGAATTGGAAACATTTCGAAAAATTAGAAGAGGACACAATTTCTTCATAAAATGAATTTAAAATTAAACAATCTAAATATAAGGAATAGATATATGTAAGTAGAATTTTTGGTATAGAGTGTAGGTATACAAGAAATGTTAAATACAATAGGGCGCGAGCAGCATTTTGTCGGCCCTGACAAGCAGATATGGGGGCCCATGTCAGAATGATAGCTAGTAATTATGTATATAGATGTTAAGTATCAAAATTTCTCATTCTAAATTTAGTGATTTTCCAATTCCATGTGGTTTATTTTCCTCGACAAGTAAATTCCACAGTCCTGGTGACAAATTAACTACGTGTATTTAGAAAATCTTGAAATTCTGAATGAAAAATTGACAATTGACATCCATGTACATAATTACTAATTATCATTCTGAAACGGACCGTCACATCTGCTTGTCAATGCCAACAATGTAACATGACTGTTCGCGCCCTATACTTATGTAACCAAAAAAGGAAGTGGCGAGAGGTATTGTGCTGGCCACAACAGATTTTTAATCATAGTGTTAGTTGTTTTTATTATCTTTTAATATTTAATCCTTAATTATTTATCGTTTAATAAACGCATTATTTTAACTAATAATATCTTTCTTATGTTTTACACTTCACCCATATAAATAAAAACGTTACAATATGATAATGTGGAGACCAACATACAAAATAAAATTCCAGTTGAGATCTAACAAAAGTATAATATAAATGAACGAAAGTGGTGGGGTTTTTAAAATTTGATCAACTCGCAATATAAATCCAAGCATTTTATATGCCTTTTTAACTACGTTGTCAATATATACATCATAAATTAATTTCTTATCTAAAATGATCCCAAGATCTTTGACTTGAGATACACGACTGATACCATTTCCATCAATATTGTAATTAAATTCAAATACATTTCTACTACGTGAAAAAGAGATAATGGAACATTTACTGTAGTTGATGCATAAGTCATTCTGCTTAAAATAAATATTTAGTCTATCAAGATCTTCTTGAAGACTCACACAATCAGTCAAAGAAACATTTTTTTTTAATTTAAGACCATCAGCATACATTATGAATTTAGAATTTTGAAAACAGGAATTAATATCATTAATAAATAACATAAAAAGAGAGGTCCAAGATGAGATCCTTGAGGTACTCCAGAAGTTACAGGGTAGATGTCGGAATTGAAACCATTTACTGTAACATATTGTTGTCTATGACTTAGGTTGATGTAAACCACTTTAATAAAGTACCATGTACGTATATCTATTACAATGGTGTGATTTATTTTGTCAAATGCCTTGCTGAAGTCAGTGTACACAGCATCTACTTGTGTATTGTAGTCCATACTTAAAAGTATGTAATCTGTAAATTCAACGAAATTAGAGTCGACAGATCGCCCACTGTAGAAACCATGCTGTTCTATATTTATAATTCTCTTGAAAGCAGAAAATAAGCCCTTATAAATATTTTTTTCAAGAAGACGATAGCTGTCAACAGAATTTCGAGAACCAGTCTTAAAAACAGGAACAATTATAGCTGTTTTCCTCAGGCTGGGACACTGACCTTCAGAAAGCGATTAATTAAAAATAAGAGATAATGGGCAACTTAAAGTTGTGCCACAATTTTTATTGGAAAAACTAGGAATCCCAGCTGAACCTGCTCCTTTATTTATTGACATCAAGAGATGACATCAAGTCGTATATCTCATTTTCACAAACGCTAAAAGAACTGAGATCAACACAAGTTTCATAGTATTTACCTACATATGTTTTTATGGAACTATTGTTGCTCAAAAACACAGAATGAAAGTACTCCGCAAACATATTACATATGTCTTTACCATTGTTAGAACTGGTAGTATTAAAATTCATGTTACCAGGTATATTTTGTTTTTTCATAGACGAAACGAACGACCAGAACTTTTTTGTGTTATTAGGTATTTCATGCTCAATATCAGATATATTTATCATAACAAGTACGTGTTAAAGTTTTTACCTGTCTTCTTAATGAGCAGAACTTAATATAATCAGCAGCGTTTTTAAATCGTTTAAATTTACTATGTAATCTATGTTTTTCTTTAATAAGTTTAATTAGTTCAGTACTATACCAGTAAGAGTACGACTTATGTGATACGCGTTTTTTGGGAACAAAAGCATCTACAGCAGAATGTAATATGTCGTAAAAGTTATGAACTGATTCCTCCGCATCCATATGTGTCAATTCAGAAGACCAATCTATAGATAACAGATAATTATTGAGGGCATCAAATTCGGTCCTTTTAAACAAATACAGTTCCATATTATTACACTGTAATGCTGACAAATTTGATGAAATATCATTGTACACATTATTCGCTCTATAAAAGTTAAGACCCTAAACCGGATGCCATTGAATAAGGGCTTGATTAAAATCGTCACAAATTAAAAAAAAATATCATCCGGCGCTGAGTCAATAATGATTGATAAATTTTCAAAAATATTTGCAGGGCTTCAATGAACTTAGGCGGTGTGTAAACGCAACATATATGTTGTTTAAAGACATAGACAGACAGAAAATATTATACGGAGAGGTACGTAGTTAATTAAGCCCATCAATATTCTATTCAGTGTAAATTGGTATATTTTGGATGCATTTTTGACATTTTTGCTTCAGATATATTTATAGTTTTTTGGACGGAGTTCATCACTAGAGTTTTTAAAGAGATGCATATTAGCTCTCGTTAAGTAATTACTAACATAAATATTTACTTCTGGACCATCGAAACCAGCGGGTTTAGTGTTGAGTGACTTAGCTTTTATTGCACGAATAAACAAGTCTTGTATTCGGCGAAATAATAATTTAACAACAATATTTTTCGGTCAAGGGGGGTTACTTTTATTATAGTGATGTCATCATGTTTCACTTCAATATTGACAGTTTTGGCTAACTTTACAACAACATCGTTGATGTTTTCCTTCGACATTTCAGGAATGTTCTGAAGTCATTCAGTCTATTATTTAACTCTTTCACTTCGTCTTTTAAGTTTTACATTTTCGACACTTGTAGACTCTAAGTCTTTAGTTTTAGCGTTCAATTATTTTAAATTATTGCGAAATCTTATTGCAACAAAAATTAATGCATTGTAAAATGGATTCAAATTTTACATCAATTGCAGATAACAGCTCGGACTTTAGAGAGTCTCATGTGTTGAAACACACGAACAGGGGGGGATATCATCATTGTTGCTTAAATCGGGAACAGCAGCAGCCGAAGTACCTTGATGACATGATGAACAAAACCATAGGTGATTTAATTCAGCAGGAAGATCAGCACAGGCAGTATGAAAAATGCGTGCACATTTGAAGCATCGCAGTCTAGGATACTTGTTGTTGACATTTCGAGAACATTTGCTGCAGGTTGGCATGATTAAACGAAGAACTTGCAAAAAATTGCAGATTGAAGAATTACGTATAAGTAGATTAGTAAATTAGTTAAAAATAGCCTTATATAAGAAAAACTGGCACTCAAAAATCACAAACAATTATCGCCATGAGTGGTGAAAATTAGAAAATTTCCGGAATCAGATTTTTACCGAAAACTTGCAAATAAAGTAGGAGTTCAAAATCTCGACACGCACTATCTGAACAGAAAAATACAATATTGAAAAACAAAATGCCAATTGCTCTTGCGAATCACCAAAATAGGCTCAATAGAATGTTTTCGGGAAGGGAGGATTCATTAAAATTACATTGAATACATGCGGAGACCAGCCACCTACATAACTATCTACTACTAACAACGGGATGTAATCACTTATGCAACTCATACTTATTTGTGTAAATGGGTGTGTTGATGATCCTCGTTCCCTGTCTTCCCTTCATTTTCATACTCTCATTAGTCTCATTGCCCGTACCAAAAGTAGTTTCGCATTTTACTTGCCATTGGCTCGAACTAACTGTTAAGAGCATTGTGTGCTCCTATACTAAAATATGAAGCGAAAATTCAAATAAATTGTTCCTGTATCAGAACTATAAACATTTAAAAAAAATCAATATTAGACAAACATATTTCTGATATGAATCTGCATTTAAAAAAAGTATTATTGAAATCTATCAGTATTTGACTTTTATTTTAATGGGAAAACAAGATATGCTACTGAATTTTGGGTTTCCCATTAAAATCAAAGTCCAGTAGTAATAGATTTCAATAATTATTTTTTTTTAAATGTAGGTTCATATCAGAAGTATGTTTGTCTAATGTTTTTTTTTTTTAAATGTTAATAGTTCTAGTACAGGAACAATTTATTTGAATTTTCGCTTCATATTTTAGTACAGGAGTACACATTGCTCTTAAATGTTGTGACCTATATACAAAATGTGTCACACTTATAATACGAAATTTTCCAATATAGATATTTTCTGTTTCGACTTTGCAAAATTCTCCAAAATTATATGCAACCTAAAATAAACTAACTGTTCTTATTATATTTACTTTTTTCTACCCTTAATTTGGGATAAGCCTGTTGGGTAGTTGTACAAATAAATAAATAAATAAATAATAAATTGCGAGATGCTACTACATCTCGCAAATTAGATATTCATTCATACATTGTAGAGCTAGTTGTTCCATAAAATATACAATGAATTTAAACAATTGTTTTACAATACATTTTCCTGGGTCACCACAATATATATATATATATATATATATATATATATATATATATATATATATATATATATATATATAAATATAATAATAATAATAATAATAATAATAATAATAATAATAATAATAATAATAATAATAATAATAATAATAATAATAATAATAATAATAATAATAATAATAATAATAATAATAATAATAATAATAATAATAATAATAATAATAATAATAATAATAATAAAACCAGGTGTGTACACCGTTACCTCACCCTGAGTACTCGTCTGTAGGCGTACTACACAAAGTCACCCCGACCACCTGGGTGGCTGCCCTGACCATCTTGGCATATTGTCCACGCCTAGCCTCTCCAGCAATTGCTGAGAGGCAGGTCAATGGTACCCAGGATTCCTGAGGTAGTGAGAAACAAAAGAGCGGAAATAATAATATTAATAATAATAATAATAATAATAATGATTTGCATTATTCCGCGTGAGCATACTATCAATACATCAATATGATGATGAAGACCCCACAGTGACGATGCCAAAATGATAACCTAACAACAAAATAGGTAATTTGTGACACGACCAAAGAACGAGGGCCATTATATAATATACATTGTTGATATTTATGGTGCTACAAGTGAAAAGAACGTACGCCGATGGTTGATCAATGAAGCATTCGAAGTCGGTACAACTTTGCATAAAACAATGTACTCACACTCTGTATCTCCGAGTTGATCCCCACATCATCAATTTCTGATGCAAAAATTACTAAACTCTTATCTATCGTCTTTATCGTAAACATATGGCATATATATGAGACTTTTTTTCGCTATATCATTATCGTGGATATTCTAGAGGGGTATACGAGCGTCCAACCAACGGCAAAAAATGAAATAGAAAAGGTATTGTAACCGTGGACGTTCGTGAAGTTAGCTCCTCAAAACCATTATTTTTTAAGTAAATACACATCAAAATATTGCACTTATGATGTACAATTATGGACAATAAAAATTAAATTATGTACGTTTTTAGTTAGGGTATAATTAATTTATGTCAAAATGGAGGGCCAACTTCACGTAGCCCTTCATTAACAAATGAGATCAATTTTATGTAGCCAATAATATTGAACATATTATACCCGGAATTTATTTTATCAGTAAGGGTATGTCATTACCATAGTTACAGTATAAAATGATTGACAGCAATGTATTAAAGCGTTTATTGTATAAGTAAACATAGGGAAAATTAACATAGACTAAAATAAATATTAAATTAAGATTATTTATTATTAGTGACTTTACTTTGTGATACATTTAAAGTTTTACTTTTACGTACTTGGGTGTAATTATTCAGGATATCTTATCTTTATTTAAACTAATTGTTAGCCATAACTATTTTCAATTTAATTCCAAAATTTACCAGCAAAATAATGGCTTAGCTATGGGCTCTCCGCTAAGTCCACTTATTGCAGATGTATTCATGTGTAATATTGTCAATATTATTTTAAATTCAGAACTTTGTAAAAAACATATTATTTTTTGGTATTGCTACGTTGATGACATTGTTGTATGTTTTAAAGGAACAGATAGACAGTTAAACTAATTTAATGAGTTTATTAATAACATCCACCCCAACATAAAATTCAATAAAGAAATTGAAATTAATAATTCACTACAATTTTTAGATCTAACTATTAGCAAAGTTAATAATACTTTAGTGTTTGATATAGTTAGGAAACCCACCTCCACTGACTCTACAATTCCTTTTAATTCACAACATTGTTTTAAACAAAAAATTGCAGCCTACAATTCAATGATTCACAGAGCGTTCGCTATGCCTTTAAATAAAGAGAATTTTGATAAAGAAATTACAACTATAAAACAAATAGCCAATAATAACGATATTCCTAACACTATCACCCAAAATTTAATCGACAAAAAAGAAAAACAACATCTTAGAATCCATTTATCCTAAATCTAAACCAGACTCAGAGAAACAATACATGTCTCTAACTTATTTTGGAACAATTAGTGAATCTATTGAATTTTTTTTAAGGAAATCAAATCTATCTGTCGCCTTTAAACCTTACAAAAAACTATCAAGTTGTATTTTTAATAATAAAGATTGTAAAAATGCTTTAAAAAAATCTGGTGTATACAAACTAAAATGTAAAGATTGTAAAGGAGTCTATATTGGTCAGACTGGTCGGAATTTCAAGACTAGATTCAAAGAACATTTAAGATCATTTAAACTTCAAAAACCAGATTCAACTTATGCTTGTCACCTATTAGAAAATAATCATTCGCCTGATACAGAAATAATATCAATTCATTTTGCAAATAAAGGCATAAAACTAAGTTTACTAGAATCCTTAGAAATTTACAAATATAAAGATGATAAAGATAAAATTTTATTAAACGACCAAACAGACTTAATATATTCCCCCTCTCTTCGATAACTGTAAATAGCGGTACTTTTACGATGTATAAATTCGCATGCAAAAACTTTATTGTGCTCATTGTCTAATGATGACCGAAATGGTTGAAACTAGTCACAAAAATTGTGTAAAATAAAAAGTGATATTAACAAAGTTACTGTGTTTTATATAAAGTTAAAACTTAATCTATTAAATTATGAATTAAAGATGCGAGAAATTATTTATTTATGTTTATACACTTAAGAACTACATTGAACTAGTGATTTTTTTTTATTTAACTTATAAAATACTCCAAATTGGCACCACTAACTTGTAAACAATATACTAAACGATTATAAAAAGAATTAATAGCATTCGTTTTTTTCTGGGGAGTAATATTTTGTGAAGCTGCACTAATTCTGTTTTTTAATTGTTCAATGTTCATTCTCTCACCATTGTACACATTTTTTAAGTGTCGTTAAAGAAAAAATCTGATGTGGCCAGCACATAACCTCTCGCCGTATATTTTACCTGGCTGTATGCATAAAGCAAAGAATATTTTTATAAATACAAATAATATATTCATATAAATCTATGACGTATAAACTTCTTTATTATTCAATAATAGCATGTCTCAACATAAAGATATTTTACCATAAATTATGTTACAATAAATTACAAAGTAGAGTTTACCATATATAAATATTAGGCTGGTAACAGCAATTTTCAATTCGAACAACCTTGTTTACTTTCTCTTCATATTCTTCTAGTAAAAACATTAATTTTGGGCGGTCTAAAATGTATATATCTGGATTGTGCATCTATTCTTACATATCTTCTTTTACATTTTATTTTTTGTTTATATCTAAATAACACTAATTCCCTTTAATAAAGTGACGGATAGATTGCACTCCGATTATTCTTATATCGATGTGTAATTTTGTCAATATTTACAACTTACTTGAGAAGAATTTGATAGCTTTTTCGCAATTCAAAGTTACTCTAGTCTACAGTGCTGGTGAACATTGTCCCATAATGTTTGAAACAAATTTGTCCTTCAACCTAGACTTGTCATCTCCATAATAGTCACAGATCAAGAATTAAGGGATTCTCCAAGTACATTTTTCTTTCATTACTCATTATTTCTGACACTGACATTTATCTGTCAGTTACAAATAATTTAAATTTTCAACTATTTTTCATGGCATCCTTTCGGTTGTAAAATTAATTACAACAGATTATTTTATATATTATATTCCTTTTATCTCTAAATCTATAGAATATATATATAAAAATATTTAAATGTATCAGAAAGAGAATTTATTTTTCCTTAATATTATCAAGAAAAAATTTCAAAAAATAATATTTAGAAGATTTTTTTTCAAGAATCTTCTACTTCCGGTTGTCCAATTGTTACCAAAACCTTTTCAGATCTTCCCATGAATGTCCGATTGGGAAATACGTAGTTAAAATTTTTTTAAGTCTTATAGTTTTTGAGTAATCGTCCTTCCAACATCCCACACACACACACACACATACACACACACATCCACACACACACACACAGACATCATCGTAAAAATGTTAAAATCGGATTGTAGGGACCTTAAAACGTGCTTATTCAATAAAATCTGGATATGCGATTTTTAGCATGAATGCAATACCTCTCTTAGCGAGAGGTAAAAAATCATTTGGTGCAAGCTATAATTATTATAGATTTTTCGAATTGGTGCTGTGGAGAGTCTGGGTCGATTATTAAATATAGCAGCATATACATCTGAAACTTATCTTAGGTTTATATTTGTATTATATCCGTTATAATCTGCAATTAAAAAAAAAAACCATTTTGAAATGTGACAGTTTGACGAGTCTGACAAATATTTCCTATGTTTACTCATAAAATAAACGCTTCAACACATTGCTGTCATTTTGTAACTATGGTAATGTAACTACTATGTTTACTGATAAAATAAACTCTCTGTATACACTTATGTATGCGTTAAACGAAATTTTGTACTACATTCATAATCCTATAATTAAAAATTAAATATATGGAGAGCCAACTTCACGTAGCCTGTCATTATGGAATAAAATAAGTTTTATATAGCGCATAATATTGTATATATTACACAAAATTTTGTACTACATTCATAACCAACTAATTAATCATTAATACATTATTAAGTATAAATTTAATACGGTACGGCAGTGTGGTTAGAATGTCACCTTTGTGATCGGCATGTCCGAGCAGGCTTCGCTACATAGAAGCGATATGTTGGATGGCGGCCCAGTGCGCCCGGCACCCTTACACTGAATGGTACAAAAAAGGGTTACAAATTATGTATGTATGTAAACATTATCATTTTGATATGTAATTTTTATAAAAGTATATACCTACATTGATGTTTACGTGGTACGTATTTTGTATTATAATCTAATTCTAAATCATGTTTCCTGCTATTTTCAGGTTCCAAAGTTTGGTTTTGATAAAAGTCAAGGATATGTAAACTAAGTCATATTTATTCTAATTTCCAAACCAAGTTTTGGATTTATTTATGTGGTCATTCATTCACGGACACAAACTCACACACCGTCGATTTTTACCTCTCGCTAAGAGAGGTATTGCATTCATGCTAAAAATCGCATATCCAGATTTTATTGAATAAGCACGTTTTAAGGTCCCTACAATCCGATTTTAACATTTTTACGATGATGTCTGTGTGTGTGTGTGTGTGGATGTGTGTGTGTGTGTGTGTGTGTATGTGTGTGTGTGGGATGTTGGAAGGACGGTTACTCAAAAACTATAAGACTTAAAATTTGTTTAACAACGTATTTCCCAATCGGACATTCATGGGAAGATCTGAAAAGGTTTTGGTAATAATTGGACAACCGGAAGTAGAAGATTCTTGAAAAAAAATCTTCTAAATATTATTATTTGAAAATTTTTCGTGGTAATATTAAAGAAAATTAAATTCTCTATCTGATACATTTAAATATTTTATTATATATTCCATAGATTTAGAGATAAAAGAAGTATAATATATAAAATAATCTGTTGTAATAAATTTGACAACCGAAAGAATGCCATGAAAAATAGTTGATAATTTAAATTATTTGTAACTGACAGATAAATGTCAGTGTCAGAAATAATGAGTAATGAATTAAAAATGTACTTGGAGAATCCCTTAGTTCTTGATCTGTGACTATTATGGAGATGACAAGTCTAGGTTGAAGGACTTAAATTTGTTTCAAACATTATGGGACAATGTACACCAGTACTATAGACTAGAGTAACTTTGAATTGCGAAAAAGCTATCAAATTCTTCTCAAGTAAGTTGTAAATATTGACAAAATTACACATCGATATAAGAATAATCGGAGTGCAATCTATCCGTCACTTTATTAAAGGGAATTAGTGTTATTTAGATATAACATGTATGAAAAAATAAAATGTAAAAGAAGATATGTAAGAATAGATGCACAATCCATATATACATTTTAGACCGCCCAAAATTAATGTTTTTACTAGAAGAATATGAAGAGAAAGTAAACAACGTTGTTCGAATTGAAAATTGCTGTTACCAGCCTAATATTTATATATGGTAAACTCTACTTTGTAATTTATTGTAACATAATTTATGGTAAAATATCTTCATGTTGAGACATGCTATTATTGAATAATAAAGAAGTTTATACGTCATAGATTTATATGAATATATTATTTGTATTTACAAAAATATTCTTTGCTTTATGCATACAGCCAGGTAAAATATACGGCGAGAGGTTATGTGCTGGCCACATCAGATTTTTTTTCTAGGTATGTAGATCAATTGTTTTACTGGCGTAATAGTTATAGTATTTCGATTTTACTATTTAGTTCAAATTAAATTCTGTCCCTATTTACTTTTTATGGTTTAAGATCATATTTCTTGTAGTTTTAAATTTGATTTAGCATCGATTTTAATGCTGTGTATATAATTTTTCAATTCATTTTATTATTTATTATTATTTAATAAATGAATTCTCAAATATATAAATTGTTGCTATATTACTCATGCCATTAAAACTATTGTAGCAGTGGCGTGCAGTAAGTTTCTATGTTGGGTGTGCATAATTAAAAGCTTAGAAAGTTTTGAATTGTATTTTATTATATTTTTTTCGAAAATCTGTTCAGTGCTTCATGTAATGTATCACGTCCGGTTAATCAATTGTAGACAAAATTTAATATGTTATTTCCGTTGGTATGGAAGTCTTAAATACATACCAAATTTGAAAAGTTTGAGATTATATTTAAATATACTTTTTCATTAAAAACTGTTATGCCACTCCGATTTTATTATTTGCAGCCAAAATTTAAGAAATTATTCTCATTGATATGAAAGTTTTAAATACCAAATTTGAGAAGAATTCGATTATATTATTTCTACATCTTTTTTCACCAAAATCTATTTGGGGCTTCATCACATCAAGGAAATAAATTTAAATACAAAATTTCATATCGTTTGGTTAATTGGTATTTGAGCTAAGTGTATAAGACATCCACACTCGCACGCACTCGCGCGCTCGCACGCACACACACGCATGCATGCACATGCGCATGCAGACACGCACGGACGCCCGCACTTACACACACACGTACATACCCACATCTTTACTCACTCAAACACAAACACTCAGACACACACACGCACGCGCGCGCTCACGCACACACAAATTTAATTAGAAATTTTAACTTTGGATAAAGATGATTGTTTATAAAATTTGTGTATTAAATCTAACCTTCCATAACTAGTATTTATGAAATCGTTAAGAATATTTTAGAACCCGCTTTAATTGTAATATTTTCAAAAGTCAATAATAATAATATTTTGTCGGCTTTTCAACTCTGTGAGTTATAGCCCCTAATTCAAATAATTTATTTGTTTCATTGTTACAATTTTTACATTACATATTTAATGTATTTGAAAGACACTTACAAACATTCAAGCTCCAGGTGGGAATCGAACCCACGACCCCAGGGTTCGAGCGGTGAAGATCGCTTTGAGCGCTACTGGACGTTGCTTCAACACGCTCGACCACCGAGGCGGCTATTTTCAAAAGTCAAATAAATGATATATAAATCATTTTAGTCGTATACCTAATACCTACCAAATAATTATCTAATACATATGCCTAATTAATTAAATTTTGTGTCCTTTATTCATCATCAAATGTAATTTTAAAGCTTATACGATACGTGCACAAAATTTCCTGCACACCGGAGGCTGCGATGACACGATACTTACCTACTTTCACTATTTTTTCTCTGTCTCTACTCAAATTACTTGTGAAGTAATAGTCCCGAGTTGGTTATGATTTTCAAACAATTCTATAGGTATCTGCTTGTTTGCATGAGGTATACATTTTCAATTATTTTTATTAAAACTTATTTCCCTTATCAAATTAATTAGTAATGAATACAGAAATAAGATAAATGTTTAAAATAAAATATTTAAAATAAATTTTATTTCAATCTATGTCATGAAACATTTTGAGAATGTTGTAGTGTTGCAATAGTTTTTCATTTGAACTGAAACAAACTACGAATATCAGGTCTAGATCATCCGAATTCATCCCAAATTTTACGATAATAATCGATTAGGGACTATAACGTTGCTTTTACAATAATTACGGATTTTTATTACAAGAAGGAATATTTCATCAAATTTATTTTTCTAAATTTTTTAGCTTAAAGTATGCTACCTTATAATGATTGAAATTTATTATATCTTTGCAATGGTTGAATACACCATTAATAAGAAATCAATTAATGTATAGGTGTAACAGCGAAACCGATCACCGCAATTATTTTCTTTATTATTGTAGTTATACATCATTATGATGTCGAATCGGTAGCGTATTTTATTCTGAAATAAATTCTGTACTAGTCATATTCATAGACAACGAAAATATTTATTAAAATGCGATTGAAAAATGTTACAGGTTATGTACTATGCAAACATAATGATAATAAAGCAAAAGGATTTTTTTTTTAAATTCACAAATTTATGGGTGGTTTACTTGAAGGGAACATTTTAAGTACTACTGGTTTATAAGTATTCTTAATAATTATATTTAAAACTATAAGAATACAAATATATCGCGCGCAGCGGAAAAACGCTTGTAAATAAACATAATAGAAATATACTATATATCATGATAGCGTATGAAATTATATGCACTATTTGCATTATATTTATCCATATTAACATAGTTTCGTCCCTATGACACAGTTGCACAAGTATGTATTTTAAATATTAGATATGACATTTGACAGTATTTATTTAATATTTATGCTAATATGTATATTCTTATCGCACAAGAAATTTAATGTACGCTCTGTATATTATATTTATTTTGGCAGCCCAACTTCCCTTCCCAATACCCCTAAACTTTTCTTTCGGTGCCTGTATTATATACTATTGTAGCGCGCCACTGGGTCTGGCCCGTGTGCGACCGCAGGAACTGATCAACCAGAGCGATGACGTAATTGTCAGAGGGGTAAACCCATACGTCTAGACTTATTCAATTACATCCGGTGGGCTGATTCTTTGTATTCGATGTTATTGTCGCGTCGGAAAGTTCCATATGGACATCGCACTAACTTGTCAGTCACAAAGAAAAGAGGACTGGAAACGGAGAGATTAATACTGCAACAAGTAACAGAATTAGTACGTTTAGATTTAATAATGATATGAGTATTGACCGTTTGATGAGAAGCAAACTTCGAATTACGCTTTTGCCATTTGCAACCAGGTTGACAGATTCTTACTCTTCCATTGAAGTTGTAGTGATACCAGCAAATATTACTGTCGTCGCTGGTAGTGAATAGGGAGGGTGAAAATTCTTGTCTAGAAGAACGGGAAACAGAAAGTGTCGAGGGTTTATATTGAGGAGAGTTGGTTAAATCAGTGAGTAGCTTTTTGGCATTTTGAAGTTACGTTTGTAATTCTCTAATTTCATACGTATTGATAGGTTGTGATGTAGTTGTGATATGTTGAGCGATTTCTATTAATTTATCTACAATATCAGCTTTTTCTTCGATACTTGATACATTGGTAAAAGCTAATATTAATTGAATATTTGATTATCTTGTTGTTTCTTCCCTGCTAGTTGCTTCATTTTTGGTAATAGATGAGAAGGTTTGTCATAATTTAAGGCATTAATATTTTAAAATGTGTTAAATTTTTGTACATCTGTGGGTGTTGTTCTTTGCTCTAGCGCTATTTTATTCGTACTATATGGTTTATCCAGAGCTCGTTCGAGAATGAGAATGAGATCTCGTATCTCAACGGCATGTTCTGGGCGTAAAGCTCTAACAAATTTGTTATATTTATAAAGAATATGCTGGGAATTATTTCAATTTGTTTAAACTAAAGTTCAGGATCTTCAGAATAATAATCGGGAAATTTATTTAAAATTATAGCCGAAATATTTTTAAGTTCTTGTGCAGGAGGAGCACATAAGGTATGTTGTTCTTCTCAGGGCAACGAACCCGCCAAAAACTGGGTTCGGTTCAGGTTCAGGTTAATTTATTTTTTGAGAGACGGGTTCGGGTGCGGTTCTGGTTCAAACATTAAAAAAAATTGCGGTTTTGTTCCGGGTCCAGGTATTGGGTTCCGGTTCGCTTCGACCTAATGAAAACTGAATTAATGTTTTTGGAATAAGAATCTTTACATAAAAATAATTTAAAATGCGAGCCGGAATTTACGCAAGACAAAAACACGAACACAATTTTCACTAACAGACAACACAGGCGTCGATTTTCGGCTATATTACGATTACGCTTACATTTCGAACTCAAAATGAACCTGAACCGGAGCTGAACCCTGAACCCGAATTTTAATACTGGGTTCAGTTCCGACTCGGGTTCAACTGAAAAATATATTTAAGATTCGGTTGTGGGTTTGGGTTCGCTAAAATGTTACGGTTTGGTTCCGGTTTTGGTTCGGTTCCATCTTAAAGGATTGTATTCAAACAAGGGGTCACCAGTTGTAACGGCTGAGGCCGTTATGCTTGTAAAAATATTTAAATAAGTTAAATTGTAAATGAAATAAAAATATAAACAATGATAACAAATTATTCACACTCAAATTAAAATTTGATGTTTACAGTTTTGTTCTGAAACAAATAATGAATGTTATTTTTTCTGATTCTAATTATTGTTCAAGGGCATCAGGATACATGTTATAATTATACTTCATATTTAGTAGATATAAAGTTAAAGAATTATAAAGATATTAAATTTCATAAATCAGGATTGACGGAAGGTAATGCGTTGGCATATCAGATTTTTTTAGTTTGAAAATATACCTGGAAATATACACATATCTTATGATATTAAAATGCAGGTAATGTATTTTTTTGTATACTCAATTGTAAACAACTATCTACCTTTTTGGCAACGAGTCCGCGGAAGGTACGTTTTTACGGTTGAGGCCGATAGTACGTAGCAAAGATTTTGACGACGTCCAGTAGGTATTTCAAAATTGATTATTACTTAATTTGTAAATTGCAAATTAGATAAAAAATGTATTTTATAATTTTTACCTTAACAACGCATTACAGCAAACTTGTTCAAAACAAACACGACGCTTTAAATTTAATAATAATTATTCTAAATAATTTGCTTTCAAAATAGTTGTTGAAAATACAGAAAAAAGTTATGACACACGGCCGGTAGCTGCATGAAATTTATCATAGCGAGAATATAATTCATTAGTCACGTGACATGTTTTCCGCCAATCAAAAGAATCTCCCTAGTTATATGTCTATCACAGCGATGATAAAAAAACAAAGAAATTATCACCGTATTTATAGTCGTTACTAAGGGATTTGTTTTCTTTATTTACGATATTGACAGTTAATTTTGTGTATAAAAATAAGTAATAACAATAATTCAAACTCCGAAATATTAAATAAAACTCGTAAGTACCGTATTTTAATACAATATGAATATGTAAATCAAAAGTTAGATTAGCAGGACTAATGTGTCACAAAAATTCATTATATCCTCTCATTAAATATAAGCTCGTGATATGATTAATAATCGAAGATATTGCTCGTGAAACCGAGCAGCACATTTCATTTGATTAAAATAAATAATGTGACATTTGCAAAATAATGTGTGAAATAAAGCCATGTTAGGTGATTTGCATATTCCGAGTCACTTCCGGTTCCTGAAACTGATGTAAAGATTATCTGGCAGCGCACGAGCAAGTTTTCGTTGACTCCTGTAGCGTCATTATGGCTGAAGCTTGTTTTGTACATTAGTTTCAGTTTAATGTCTCTTGAAAATTTATTTTTTTACTATCAAAAACTTGCTAATAGGTATACTGTATACTTTACCGCATGGAGATGAAGTTTTTAATTATACGAAGTACCCACTCGAAATTACAGATATCAAAACATCCCTCAGTTTCAGCTATCGTCGTAAATGGCACTACGAATTTACAAAAAATAGTCAAACGGTAGGTAAATCATATTTCGAATGTCAAACAACTATTCCCTCGAAAACGTGGTTTAAAAATTTTGAAGACAGAGAGGTAATCACAACAATAATACGCATGCGTTTCAACCATACTTTAGTACCAAGCCATGCCTTTAAATTAAGACTATGTGATTCTCCATTTTGCTCATGTGACCCGTCAATCGAAGCAAATCTTAGCCATTTTATATTCAATTGTCCTCTATACGCCCAGCATCAAACAGTATTATTTCAACACTTAACTAATAGTCTAATTGAGTTCCCTACAAAACTTAGCATTCTACTATCGACTAAAAATATCAAGATTTGGAAACACCTTTTTGAATTTATTAAGAGCTGTAAAATAAGAATTTAATTTAAAATTAAAGTATCTCTATTCACTTACGATGATGAAATGGCTAATTGAGCAATGTCAAAAGTCAACTCTGAGTAAAAAAAAAAAAAAATTATACGAAGTTTAATGTGATTTTTTTATATAAGTTATAATAATTTACTACGTGATTTTGGTAAATTAAATACCTTATGCATCTGTATTTTTTCTACGACCTTAAGTTAAAATCAATCATTCTATTTATTAACTACGAAATAAGTTTTTTTTATTACCGTACGGGAAAATTAATTTTACTCAGCAATACTTCTATCACATTTCAAAAAAATACTTTTACGCTTGGTGTAAGCTCATAATATCAACTCTACCACCATTGTAATCTGGGTACAATTTTATATCACAAAAAGTTTTGAAGTCGGTTTGTTTACACCTTTGATGATAGACCCCAGTGGCGGCTCGTTAATGAGGACGAATAACCGGACGCCCTGCCTACCAGAAAACGGTAAAAATAACTTCTTATTTGGTATAATAAATTAAGAATATAATTTAATTATATAGTAATGCACAAAGCGGTTCTATTGCAATGAACGTAGTTAATATTTAAATATAAACCATTTAAATTAAACTCGAGATCGTGACGTATTGTTTGTATGACTACCGTAGGCAGCCATGTCTGGTAAGACGCACTTATTTTTCTTCGGCTCAAATTTAAAATAAATACCTTGTTAGTGCATTGTTTCGCGGTAAAAAAAATAACAAATAAATTAATATGGCATTCAATTATGTTAATGTTTTGTTAACAACGAATTTTAACAGACTTCCTTTAAATTAGAAGATAAATTAAAAATTAAATAATTAGGTAGACCATTGCCGGATTTAAAATTAACACAAATTGACGGTATTAGCGCTATTTCTTAAGGATATATGTAGTATTACCATACCTATAATTTAAATAAATATTTAATTAATAATACAATACTATATTAAATGTACTAGTACCTCCCAGAGAAATCATCCAGTAATGTTATTAAAACTGCTGATTTTGACACTGACATTTTGCATTTATCTGTCAATTGCAAACATTTAAAAAACTCAACTGTTTTTTGGCAACCAGATTTATTACAACAGATTATTTTATATTATTATATCCTATATCTCCCAAACTTATACGAGATATAATAAAAAAATTAAATGTGTCAGATTGAGAATTTAATTATCTTTAATATTTGTAGTAACAAATTTTCAAAAAATAATGATTAGAATTTTTTTTTTAGAAACTACCACTTCCGGTTGTCTAATTGTTACCAGAAACTATTCAACTCTTCCCATTACTGTTAGATTGAAGAATCCTAGTCAAACAGGTCTTTAGTATTATAGAATTTGAGAAATCGTGTCTCCAACAACCTCACACACACACACACACACACACACAGAGAGAGAGAGAGAGAGAGAGAGAGAGAGAGACATCATTGTAAAAATGTTAAAATCAGATTCTATGGACCTTAAATCGTGCTTATTCAATAAAATCTGGATATGCGATTTTTAGCATGAATCCAATACCTCTCTTAGCGAGAAGTAAAAAGCGATATATAACACCATAATTAGAAGCATAGCTACTTATAGCAGTGAAGTAATGGGAACTTAAAACATGGAAATAAAAGAAAAATAAATGCTACAGAGATGGACTTCTCGAGAAGGTGCTGTGCTCTAACAAAACTAGACAAAGTAAGAAATAAGAAGAAAAATGCAGGTGGAATATATGATGTTAGAAATGTTAGAAATTAAACAACTTAAATGGTATGGACAAATGGATGCGAGAAACGTCTAATATAATACTATGTATAAATGGAATAATTATATATTATATAAACACAACGTAGTGTACTCACAAAATATAAATACATTAGAATCCGTTTAGTACGACTTCGTTTATAACGGCCAACCGCTTTTAGCGACGTAGATACAAACTCAAGTTTGGTTTTCATATAAATGGCTGTGAAAGTATATTCATTTAGTACGACTCCGATTAAAGCGGCCAACTGCTTTGTACGACCTAATTTACTAAAAATCGTCCGGTTATAGCGACGCTGCAGAATATATATATTTGTGCATACAAATTACAAATGATAACATTTTGAAAAGTAGTATGTCTCGCCTTTACTATGACGTGCGTGGTTCTTACTATCAAATAAAAAGCAAACCAAAATCACAGACATTTTACACCATTAAACATAATGTATTGTTTGCATTTTCTTTTACTACTACATTATTACATATGTGTGTAACTCTAACGGCCGGTTGTTCCATCTATAGTTAAACATTCGGTTAAAATTGATTCTATTGATAACTTCAGTTTGCGTTGTTCCACTTATGGTTAAAAGTTACCAGTAAGATAAATTTTCGTTAACGGCAAGATAACTAACAGTGAGTCAATCTACCAGTTAAGAGTTTTATCCAAAGAATATCGTACCGAGTGCACACGAATGGAAAAACGAAATGAAGAGAAACGGAACATATGGTATGAAACGTTTGTGTTGTTTTGATGATATAAGATGTTTGTTAATATTAATAAATATTATAATAAATTAGTACAACTGTGATAATGAAGTATTGGATTTCATTTTTGATAATATTAATTTTCGAAAACAGTATACAGTACGAGAAAGATGTAATAATTTTGAAAAATGGGATGATTCAGATTTTTTTGACGTTTCGAATGTCAAAGAATACAGTTCTTTATTTGTTAGATAAAATTAAAGACCAAATATTGTTCTTATCTATTAGGTAAGTTTAAAGAAAGCATAATTTGAGAAATAAACACTTATTTGTCTACATTTGTTTTTCTGAAATACGAATCACGTTGTACCTTCGATATGCCAGTTGTTGATAGCTAAACGATTTTATGCAATAGGTACGGTTTCATCAAGTCAACTAGCTTGATATTTTTGTAAATTACTTGACTTGACTTGATTTTCTATCGTTACTACTTGACTTGATCAAGCAATTTCAAGCAAATTCAAGCTACTTGATAACGAACCGATTATGTACGAAAACGCACGAATCAGTAGAATCGTAATCTAGCTGTGTGTGGTACGGCGTGGTGCGCCATATGCTGTGCCGATTCACTACTGCACTGCAAGTTAAAATTTCTGCAGAGGTTTAAAAAATTCACTCAATATTGAAATATATACTAGAATGACCAGAGAATATGTCGACAAAATTTGAAGTCCTAATCATTATTATTAAGATAACTGTAGATGGTTAAATTATCGCACAAAAGCCCAAAAAGCTATACTCCATTCGAATTAAGAATAATAATTGGGACTTCAGATTTTGTCCACATATTCTCGGGTCATTTTAGTATATATTCCAATAATGAATGGATTTTTGAAACCTCTTAATATCTCGGAGAAAAATAAAGTTCCAAAATGTGCCAAAATCGAATGTTATTTAAATGGGGAAAACTCAAGTGCATTTAGGCACGATCAAATATTAAAATTAAGCGAAATCATTGCCAGTATAATTTTTATTTATTTATTTGGAATCACTTTAGGGGGCGGCCCGGTTAAAATTCGACTTGCTCCCTTTTAAGGTCCACCATAATACATATAAAATAGTTTGTTAGTCCATACATTATAGTATAATTTAAAGTATAATAATTATACTTTTAAATCTTTTTTTACCTTCCGTCACCTCTAGGTGTAGAGTATAGGAAATATGTATATGATATTTGATATACTCTGTATAACCTTAACTTTAAACTTGTATAATATAAAATAATAAAAATAACGACGAACTTGAATTTTGGAATGGAGAAAACTAAAAACACTTTATTTATTTATTTTCTACAACATTCAACTGGTTTTTGGTAGCTTGATCGAACATATATAAATACATGGCTGCTAGATGCAGCTATAACATATCTCCCTCCTTAGAGAGAAGAAAATTAATGACAGGTAATGAAAGGGATTTCGTTACTTGTCATTTTACAAAGAAACGATATAAGTTAAAGTGGAGGAGGAATGCGTGTTATCAAAAATTCATTTGTTTTAAATATGCAGGTTTTAGTCTGTCTATTGATATGGTTTCTAATTTATCTTTTATTAAAATTTTGAAAAATTTTTCGTACCGCTTAATTACTTTGTAGGGCCCATCGAAAGGTTGTTGCAAGGTTGGGCCTATTGCATTATGTTTTATGAAGACGTGGGATGTGCGAAATAGATCTGGGTTTATGAAATATGGTTTGCTTTTTAAGATTGGGGCTGTGTGCTTTAATTTGCTGATTGCTTGTTTTAATTGTTGAAGATAGTAGGGTATGTTAGGGTCTGTAATCATTGGTGATTGTGTGAAGAATTCACCTGGAATGTGTAATTTGGTGCCATAGACTAGTTCTGCTGGGCTGCATTTAATAGGTTCTTTACAAGTCGTGCGAAGACTTAGTAAGATGATTGGTAAATTAGTTATCCAATTTATTGGATTATTATATGCTTTTAGTGAAGTTTTTAGCTGCCTATGGAATCTCTCGATCATGCCATTTGATTGTGGGTGGTATGCTGTGGTTTTTATGTGGTGTGCGCCTAATAATTTGAGTAATTTTTTAAATAGTGCTGATTCGAATTGCTTTCCTCTGTCTGTCGTAATAACAGAAGGAACTCCAAATCTAGATATCCAACCGTTTACTAATGCTTCAGCTATTGTTTGTGTGTTGCAATCTTTGATTGGAATTGCTTCTGGCCATCGTGTTACCCGGTCTATGCACGTGAGTACGTGAGAAAATCCTTGTGAATTAGGTAAATGAACTAGGTCGATATGAATGTTGTCGAAACGGCTGTTTGGTTCAGAAAATGGTTTGAGTGGAGCGTGAGTGTTCTTCGTTATTTTGGCACGTTGGCAGTGTACGCATTGTTTTGTCCAGGATTGTATGTCTTTGTTCATTTTATACCAAACAAATTTAGAGTTTATTAATTTTATTGTTGTTTTAATTCCTGGATGGGATAGTGAGTGGAAATGGTTGAAAATGTCCATTCGAAATTCTTTTGGTATGTATGGTCGATATTTACCGGTAGATATGTCGCAAATTAAAGTATGGTTGGAATTTGGAAGTTTTACGTCTTTAAATTGTAAATTGTTTGTTTTATTTGTCTGTAGTGTCTGTAATTCTTTATCGGTTTCTTGGGCTGTTGCGATTTTGGTGTAATCGATGTTTTTGTCTGTATGGATTGAATTTATTTGGATTCTGGATAATGCGTCGGCTACTGCGTTGTCTTTACCTGACACGTGTCTGATGTCGTTTGTTAACTGTAAAATAAAGTCTATGTGTCTAATTTCTCTGGAAGTGTAGTTATGGGAAATTTTGTGAGCCATGAAGGTCAAAGGTTTATGATCCGTCAGAATGAAGAAGTTTCTTCCTTCTACGAAATATCTAAACTTTTTCACTGCCAGATACATAGCTAGTAGTTCACGGCCGAATGTGCTATATTGTTTCTGTGTAGGGGTGAAAGTGGCGGAAAAGAAAGCTATTGGTTTCCAGTCTTCCCGTATTTGCTGTTGTAAAACTGCGCCTACTCCTGTGTCTGAAGCATCTACCATGATCGATATTGGGGCGTTGTGTGCGGGAAATGTGAGTGTTACTAAATTTGTTAATTGTTTTTTATGTCAACGGAAGCTTTGTTTGCTTCTGGAGACCAAATTATTTCTTTTGAGCTGTTTGGTTTATTTGTTATGAGACAATTAATGGGTTTTAATATTGTCGCACAATTAGGGATAAAGCGATGATAAAAGTTTATGAGGCCGAGGAATTCTCTTAATTTTTGTTGAGTTGAAGGTAAGGGAAATTTATTTATTGTGTCGATTTTAGATTTTACTGGTTGAATACCATTTTCTGAAATATTGTGTCCTAAGAATTCTATTTCTTGGACTCCGAATTGACATTTGTTTTGATTGATTAATATGCCGTGTTTATCAAGTCTTTGGAAAACTAATTCTAAATGTTTCAAATGTTGTTCAAGGGAACTACTAGCAATAAGAAGGTCGTCAATGTATGCGAAGCAAAAATCTAAACCTCTGACGACATTGTCAATGAACCGCTGAAAAGTTTGAGCGCTATTTCTCAATCCAAATGGCATGACTAAGTATTCGAATAGACCGAAAGGTGTGGTTATAGCTGTTTTGGAAATGGACTCTTCGTCCATCGGTATTTGATGATACGCTTTTACAAGATCTAATTTTGAAAATATTTTTGAATTATATAAATTTGTCGAAAAATCTTGAATATGGGGAATCGGATAACGATCAGGAATAGTGATGGCATTGAGAGCTCTATAGTCCCCGCAAGGTCGCCATTCGCCAATCTCCTTTTTCTTGACCATATGTAATGGGGAAGCCCAGTTACTGGAAGATGGACGAATGGTTCCCATTTTCAACATTTTATCGAATTCATTTTTAGCAATGGATAATTTGTCCGGAGCTAAACGGCGTGGCCGTGCGAAAACAGGTGAATTGTTAGTGATGACACAATGTCTGACATTGTGTCTAATTTGACGTTTAGAATTAAAAGGTGAAGATAGAGAAGGAAATTTTGATAAGAGTTGGGTGAAGCGTGTGGAATGTTGAGTAGTAATATGAGATATTCGATTTGAATTGTTTTGGATGTTTTTGCTTGTCTGCAATAGTCGTTTTGAGGATAAGTCGATCAGCAAGTTAAAGTGCGTAAGAAAATCCGCGCCGATAATTGAATGTTTGACATTCGCGATAATGAACTTCCATGTAAACTGCATTGTTAATCCGAGATCTATTTTTAATGTTTTAGTACCGAAAGTTTTGATGGTTGAGTTATTGACAGCTTGTAGTGTAAGAAGATTTTGCTGTCGTTTCTCACACAATGAATTTTTGATAACACTCACCTCAGCTCCGGAGTCTATTAGAAAGCGGTGGCCAGAGAGTTTATCTGTCAGATAAAGGAGTTTTGTTGTCATTGGATGGGTGTTAGTGCTAGAAATAGATGGTAAGATGAGTTTATTGGTTATATTCTTGATCTGGTGTAACAAAACCTCTGGTTTGTTTAAGGAAGAACTTTGTTGACATGGTGCCACACATTTTCTTGCCTTCTTGCCGAAGTTGAGGTGATACCAGCATAAATTCGCGCTTGGTGGAACTGTGGGGAAAGGTAGAGTCTTCTTTCTTGATTGATCTAATACCAACTTCTTTAATTCAGAGACTTCTTGTTTCAGTTCTTCAATTTGCTGTGTGTCTTTGTTCACGGAAGATAGTACTGGCTGTGTAATGTTCAACATCCTATCTGCGATTTCAGCTTTATCTGTTAAAGAGATATTATTATTTGAAGCAAGGATGAGCTGGATATTTTGAGGGAGTTTTTGTAAGAACAGTTCTTCGAGGATTGAGTCGTCCAGACGCAGTGTTCCGATTAACTGCTGAAGTTGACGTAAAAGTTGTGATGGCTTTTTATCACCTAAGTCGGTAATATTGAATAATTGTTGAATTCTTTCATGCTTTGACAGTGAAGTTCGATGAATTAATGTTTCCTTTAACTTGGTGTATGGAAGTTCGGTCGGGGGGTTTTCGATAAGGTCTCTGACTTCTGCTGCATACTGAGGATTGAGTAATGCGATTAATTTGTAGAATTTCGTTGTTTCAGATGTTATACGATGTGACATAAATGTTGCTTCTACTTGGGAGAACCATAATGTCGGGTCTGCAGGCCAGAATTCGGGAATCTTGAAGGAATTGGTTAATGAAGAGATTTCAGGAAGTGGAAGTTCAGCAGGTTGTGTGTTTGGAATAGGAGCAGGTACGCCGTCCATTTTCTGGGGTCACCAATAATGTAGAGTATAGGAAATATGTATATGATATTTGATATACTCTGTATAACCTTAACTTTAAACTTGTATAATATAAAATAATAAAAATAACGACGAACTTGAATTTTGGAATGGAGAAAACTAAAAACACTTTATTTATTTATTTTCTACAACATTCAACTGGTTTTTGGTAGCTTGATCGAACATATATAAATACATGGCTGCTAGATGCAGCTATAACATAGGTAAGGAAGGTATTGTCTTTGGTCAAAAAAATCGGTGGTGAATTTTCATTGAATAAGCACGTTTTAGGGTCTTTACAATACGATTTTACTATTTTTACGATGATGTCTGTATGCGTGTGTGTGTATGTGGACGTGTGTGCGTGTGTATGTGTGTGTGTGAGTGTGTGTGCGTGTATGTGACCACGGTTTCGGCGGCGATATCTCCAATACTAGAATTCCAAAAATTAAAAATCTTGCGTATTCCTTTTCCTTACAACCATATGCAGACTTGATTAGATTTTGGTTATAATTGGTCAACCGAAAGTATCCTCATTTGAAGATTTTAACAGTTTTTCTAGAAAAACTCAGTTAAATTTTATTATAACTAAAAAATAAATAAATAAATATTTCATCACGGCATATTACCCATTGCTGGGAGTGCCAATCTGCTTTGTATACAGATATCGGTAATGATGGAATATTTGTACCGTGTGGGCGCTTACCAGGCGTCACCTCACAGGCACTCATAGCTGGCGTGGAGAGTGCACCACAGGGGTCAATTTTGTGCCATTAAAATTCGATGTAATTTTTGGCGTCGGTCGGGATCGAACCCGGATCTCCAGATTCGCGACCAGACACTCTGGCACTTAAAGAATATATTATTGTCCATACGATTTGATTGTATTTTATATTTGATATTCAACAAATATAGAGTTAAAGAAGAATAAAGATAATAAATTTCATATAAATTTCATAATTCAGCCAGCTATGCTAACTTAACCATGGAGACTGCTAATATATTCAGGTAATTCAAATTGACAGATGTCAGTATCAATAAAATATAAATGAATGAAAGAATAAGGGAAGTAACTCTAGTGTTAGAAGTTTCTAGATATAAGACAGACGATCACATTGGTTTGAACATGGCATGAGGAGAGATGAATATATTAATAGAAGGTGAAAGAAACATAGGACGACCAAATAAATATAAGATGAAAAGACTGTATTGCAGAAGACTTGAGAGAAAAGGAACTGAATGAGGACGACACGCAAAACAAAAAAGGGTGGAAGAAGAAAATAAAAAATAGCGACCCCCTAACGAATGGGAAAAACTAAAGAAGAAGAAGAAGATGTCAGTGTCAAATGCAATTTGCATAGTTTGTTTATGAAATAACTTTATTGGAAATATAGGATCTTTTGCAAGAAAATTTATGTATAGGGCGCGTGCAGTGACATGACTTTGCTGACTTTAGCAAGCAGATATGGGGACCCGTGTCAAAATGACAGCAATTAATTATGTCCATAACTGACAAGTGTTATAATTTTTCATTCAAAATTTCATAATTTTCTTATTTCATGTGGTTTATTTGTTATCAGGAGTATGAAATTCAGTTGCCGAGAAAGGGAATCACATAATACCAAAAATTTAGAATCTTTTGCAAGAAAATTTATGTATGGAATTTGTACATAATACACAGGATTGATGGAAGGTATTGTGCTGGCCACATCAGATTTTTTATTTTTAAATTTGAATGTATGATTTATTTTTATGAATAAAAGTCTATATTTCAAGGTATACTCGTATTATTGATATTGTTATAAAACATAAGGAAGTATATAAAAATGAAATGTAGTCTTGAAGAACTTCTTGATTTTTCTGGTAATTAAAATAACTACTTGATTTTTTCAAGTAATTGAAAAATAACTACTTGACTTTTCAAGTACTTGACATTTTAACTACTTGACTTGACTTGATTTTCGGCTACTATTATTTGACTTGAGCTTGACTTGATTTCAAGTCGAGTCAAGTCAAGTAGCTTGAATATCAAGTCAAGCCGTGAAACTCTAGCAATAGGGTGTATGTCGTGTATACTGGCCACAACTAAAACTAAAATAATTTTCTATTTGATTCCAGATGATGTCTTTTTTTCTTTCCAAGGGACGGAATCTGTCTTCCTAGACTCAATTATATTTTTATATTTGTCGACTAACTTAATTAAATTAGTTATTACGTGGTAGTAAAATAAACTGCTCTTTATCTATAATTATCACCACTCATTTTTGCAAGTCGTATTTATCATTTTTTCTAAACGTTCAAACGTGGTTCAAACTGTGATTTAAACTACAACTGCACCAAAACACAGACAAGCGAAAAAGTAACCAAATTTCTATTAAAATTGTGACAGCCAACTTTTCAAAAATAACTCTACCCTAACACAATTTTAATCTTTCTGATAGCAGTCTGTCAGTTAGCTATCCGGAGAATAAAAAATCATGGAGCAACCCAAAAATCATATTCTCTAGTTAAGACGGTAGAATAAACAACCGGGCCTAACTTGTTTGTTAGCTGTAGCTATACTGGGTTTAATTAAAACTAAAATTTATTTCATTTAAATGTTTGTTTTATTTCTAATAATCGTTCATTATACACGCATATTATTTAATCAGAATCAAAGACACATGAATAAAAAATAAAACAATAAGGATTAAATAATCTGGCGGTTTTGTGCGTCGTCCGGTTAGTACGACGTAATATCGCCGGTCCCTTGACGGTCGCTCTATCCGGAATCTACTGTATATAAAACTTTAAAAAACCAGCACACCATTTAACCCACATGCGAGCATGCTATCAATGCTGATCAGGCAGCTCTAAACGATCTAAGTTTAGTTGCACACGACTCTGGTTCATATGAATCAGTCGTCTACGACGGCAATCTGCCTGGCTCATATATGAGACGGGCGTTAGCCAACGTGTTAAGGAGTGATTTGTGATTAAATTTCTTTAATTACTTTCGCAGTTTAAGTAAATAAAAATTACTCTTAATTTTTTTAATTACTGCACCCCTCCGGTTGAAAAGACACGAGCTACCACTGATAGCCAAACAAGAGCGCAGTATGAGCTATTGCTCCTTCCTGTTGATATCAGGCATCCGACTGAGAACTATAAAAGATACTCTAACAAAAGATCTTTGGCATTTCAATTACCATTTATTAGTCATTCATACAGTGCGGAGATCCATGCAAGTTTTGTGAGAAATGTTTCCGAGGAAGTGATTTCTTCTTATGAGGCTATTTGAAATCAAAGATGTACTATACACACATACAGCTTATCAAAATCTTAAAGCCCTCAAAAACATTATTCACCTAGATGGCGACGCTATTTCCCTAGAAATGACCAAAAGAATATTGCGAGCCTACATAAAAGGCTCGAAGAGTATATTGCTTATAACGGCAAACACTGAAATTATTTTTAAAAAGTGCTAAATAAAAACTAAATTATATACTTTTGTTTTCGAAGAATTGAATTAGGGTGTGAAATGTAGAACTTCTTTCTGGCTGCTTGTACTATATCTTATTAGTGAAACTGAATATTCAATATTTTATATTTGTTAAAAATATTATTTCAGAATTTTTACTTCTTGCTAAGAGAGGTATTAGATTAATGTTAAAAATCGCACATCCAGATTTTAGTAAATAAGCACGTTTTTAAAGTCCCTCGTATCCGATTTTAATAGTTTTACTCTCTCTCTCGTCTCTGTTCCCCCTCCCCCATTCACTCCTTCACGCCCTCTCCACCTCACTCCATACTTCCCTCTTTACCTCTACCCACCTCTCACTGTCTGCATGTGTGTGTGTGTGTGTGTGTGTGTGTGTGTGTGTGTGTGTGTGTGTGTGTGTGTGTAAGGTGAGTGTGTGTGTGTATGTGTGTGCGTATAGGTAGGCGTGCGCATGAGCATGTGTGCTTCTTCAGTTTTACTGACCTAACTGAAAGATTTTTCTGCAAAGTATATTTAATATTTCTTATTGTTTTATTAATTAATTTTATTTAATTCTAGCTTAAATATATAATATATCCATAAGAAATGCCATCAATCCCGTCAATGAATTGGAAGAATCTCTGACATTTAGAAACTTCCTTAACAATAATTATTTAACATAAAATGGAAATGGCGAGAGGTATTGTGCTGGTCACAACAGATTTTTAGTACTGTATATCTGAATTTTAACTTTATTCCTAAAAACTCCTAAAAAAAATTCCTATAAATTATAGGTAATAATATTAAAAACGTGGCAGGCAGTGACCTCTGCAACTAAGAAATAAAATCACAGTACCTACCCGTTTGAATTATAAACTATATATTTGTATTTTATTTAGTCTAAATTAAATAAAAAATACCCAGTATTTGTAAAGTAACGAATTTTTAGTTTACCTAATGTAATAATTTCAGAAAGAGCATATTACTATATTTCGTCAATTTTTTCATCATGCTGATATGGTTTCTAGGTTCTGGTTCAGCGTCCTGCTAAATATTTACAAGAAATATATCACCAGATGGCGAAGTAAAACGAGGAGAGTAGGAAGCCAGCAAGAAATCGATATGCAACCCTACGCTATACTCTGACAGATGGGGCTTCTGCATGTTACAGTAAACTAGGACACTACAAAAATAATAGTACAATATAATGCAGGTGTTTTATTGTAGATGACAGAAGTAGTATTAAGATAATGTAAAAATTCATTTAAATTTCGTACAAATTAATGAAATATACATGTGTTCATCTAAAATCGGCCACCATTGCTATCTCGAAACATCTAAGAGCTGTAAAGAAGATTAAGTTAGCCAAAATTTAATGTACGTTTACGCTTTTGCGTCAGCAAAATGTAAAATTTTGAAGCTTAGGGGAGAACAAATTTTTAGAGTTTACCTTGTTTTAGGCGGTTCGTCCCTCAACGCACATTATGAAACATAAACATATAAATCATGCATAGATGCGATTAGAGATTAGAGAAGTTTAGTCCTTACAAACAATTATGCTCTTACCATCACTAAAATTGTTTCGTATATATTTTGTAGTCATTTCAAATCCACCTTTCTACGAGATGGGGCCAGCACATTACCTTCCGTCAATTCTATGTATTTTGTACAAATTCCATACAGATAGTGCCTTGGAAAACATTCCATATATCCAGTAAAATTATAACACGAACTTCTCCTTTAGCTCATTTCTTTCTATTTTGTGTGTTATCCTCATTCAAGTCTTCCGCAATATAGTCCTTCCGTCTTCTCATTGGTCTTCCTTCCCTTGTATATTTATAGACACTATCACTGAATCCATTTCCCTTATCCTCTCATTCCTTATCCTATCTTTCCGCGTCTTCTGAACATATTATGTAAATTGTATTTGACACTGACGTATATAAGTTAAAATTATTGGATATATTAGCAGCTTCCATGGTTATGTGTTTATAGAATAGCTGGCTGAGTCTTGAAATTTGAATCTCTTCATAATTCTTTAACTCTGTATTTGTCAAATATGAAGAAAAAAGTGAAATCAAACCGTATAGAGAATAAAAATAAATTCTATAATATTTATAATAACAAAATATCAAAAAAATTATATTCAACTGTGATTTTTTAAGAAAAACTGTTAAAAATTGCAAATTAGGGTACTTCCGGTTGACCGATTATAACCAAAATCTAATGACGTCTGCATATGCATCAAAACTCGAGGAATACGAAAAAATTATAATTTTTAATTGTAGGGAGTTATCAACGGAGAAAATTTCGTTACAGACACATCCACACATATACACATACAGACATCGTCGTAAAAATAGTAAAATTGCATTCTAGGAACCCTAAAAGGTACCTATTCATTATAAATTCACCATCGAATTTTTTGACCAAAGGTGGCGGAAGGTAAAAATTACATCTAATATATGCATAATGAACCTAAAGTTCTCGGTGACACACTAAAGTAATATAACATTTATTTATATGGGCGAAGTGTAAAAATCAGAGAAATATTATTAATTAATATAAAAGTTTATTAATCCATAAATAATTAAGATAAAGAGAATGAAAATATATGATTAAACAATTATAAACACTAATTTAAGACTAAGAATATTATTAAATACTTAACCACTAAGATTATTTATTTAAACGATATTTATTTCACTACATTTATTCATGTTCACCAGTCGTAGACCATTTATTTATATCACCAACTGTTCATTGCTTGATGCTCGTCTATAACAGAATGTGTCGGCTGGCTTCCCTGACGGTATTTATATATCGGCGTCCTTATTCTGAAACATTCCACACGATAACATCGAATACAAAGGATCAGAACCCTAAGCAATTAAACAGGTCGCGACGGATTTACTACGCCGATGCTCGCGAAGATTGCGTCATCGTCCAACACGACGGCGTTCTGAAAATATTCTACCAGTGGCGGCAGTCGCTTACTCCTAGAGTCAGTGGCGCACGTTACAGTAAGATCTGAACGTGTACATTAGTTCATATCATTCAATTTCAAACCATTTCTCAATATGTACAAGCTGGAACAAATTCGAGTTCCTTATATGAAAAACTGATTTTGAAATACCTCATACCTCGCTTGTTATGAGCAATAAAGAAAAAATGTATAGATCATTTTTAGATTATATTAGAATATAGAATATTGCTGTATAATGGAGTTTTTCAAAACTTAATAATTCTCAAGACATAACCCAATATTTTTTTTTAAATCGGAACATACCGTGTGTCCCAAGCAAACCTTGACATAGGCGTTTAACATGGGAAAACAGTTTTTTGTAAATAAAAAGTGTCCGGCAGAAAATTAAGCCATGGTATTCGCCATGATAATAGTACATTACCCGCTGTACGTTATTTAATACTAATTACTTTTTTATCATTGCATAAATTAAAGAAAATTATAAATAAATGGCAATAAATATTTGTTTCAATATTTTATTATGTAATATAAAAAAATAAAATTAAATGTCATTGTAGCTGAATGGTTAGCATGTCTGCTTGTGGAATAAAAGGATTTTTGTCGGTTGGGGTTCAAATCTCCATCAAGCTAAACTTTTCAAAACATACACATATTCATTGTGTTATTAATGATCATCTATTATTAAGATCAAAAGAAAGAATTATGCATTTTTATTAAATCCATATTTTGTTTGTTGTAGTCAATTTTTGTCATTGTTCAATATCTATCTTCTGTTTCCAATTACAATAATTTAGAAATAAGCTTTTTCTATAAAAAAATATTTAAAGTATTTTTCTTTTCGTGTCAACAATGTGTTCATTGTTTGGTTTTTTGTTTTGTTTATATCAAATATTCGTGCCAAAATGAATTTCTTAAACGCCAATGATCGAGTGAATGTTATAAAAATGTATTACAATTCGTAATTAATTCATAAAAACCAATCAGCCACAATGACAATTGCATATATTATTTGTTACATAATAAAATATTGAAACAAATATTTGACAGTTATTTATAATTTTCTTTAATTTATGCACTGATAATGCAGTAATTAGTATTAAATAACGTACAGGAGGTAATGTACTATTATCATGTTTAATTGCATGGCTTAATTTTCTGCCGGACACTTTTTATTTGCAAAAAAACTGTTTTCTCATGTTAAACGCCTATGTCAAGGTTTGTTTGGGACACACGGTATACTGAAAATAGTCTCATATTTTTCCTTATTTTATAAGCTTTTCAACGATGTATAAGTACATTTTTTTTGTTTTAAGTGAAAAAAATGAAAATTATTCAAAAACAGAGGAAAAAATCAAATATAGATCATCATTTGTTTATATAGATTCTGTTAAGTTCTCAAAATTATTTTTAATCAATTATTTTCGGATTAGTTAATTTATTTTTTATCGGCGACACAATTCGAAATATGTGGTTCATTATGTTTTCTGAAGTATACAAATTAGAAAAATGAGTATAAAGAAAGAAAATAAACAATTGGTAATCTGTAATTGATTTTTCCATTAGTTTCTAAATAGTTTTTTTTACTTTTTTCACCCAAATAAATTAATAATTCATCTTTTATTCATGTTTGAAACAAAAGAACGTAGACTTGTTATAAATCGTATAAAATAAGAAAAAAAGATGACATTATTTTCAACATATAGGTAATATATTATGATTGTGTTATATCTCGAGAATTATTAAGTTTTGAAAAAATCTATTTACATCACGATATTCGACGTAGAAAATCTGATGTAGCCAACACAAAAGACAAAACCTCCCGCCATTTATTTTTTATTAATTTAAATACATATATCTACCTCTGGGGTCTCCTGGCCGCGTGCCTGAGTGTCTGGTGGCGAATCTGGGAAACCGGATTCAATTCGTACTATCAAATATTTCAAATTTTAAATGGCACATAACTAACCCCTGTGATGTAATCTCCACGCCAAAATGATTACCCGTGAGGTGACGCATGGTAAACGCCCGCACGATACAAATATGTCATCATCATTACCGAAATCTGCGTACAATCTGTAATGGGTAATATGCTGCAATAATATATTTATTTTCTTATTTAAATAAATACCTGCATATTTACTAATACTAGAAATTGTGTAGGTTAAGTTCCTTTCCATTTAACTATTGTTCTATTCACAATTTTCGTTTTAAAACATTATTATTAATTTGAAATTATGTATACTAAGTTAATTTCCATGTAACTCTTGTTCTATTTACAATTTTCTTTTGAAAATGGTAGTATTAATTTGAAATGATTATTTTTTTGACAGTGACATTTATCTGTCAGTTACATACATTTGAGCTGAACTGTGTAACCAGGGAGTTGTGTTTATAGCATAAGCTCCGAGATATAATTTTTATATTATTTTATAAATTTATCCATAAAATATATAGAAAAAGTATTAATGCAAACCTGTAGAAAATGGAATAATCTTTAATTTTTATAATAATAAATTGCGAAAAAATAACATTTAAAGGTATTTTTTGAAGAAAAACTATTTTGAGCTTCAAGTAAACTGCCATTTCAGGTATCCGATTCACACCAAAATATAATGGCTTCTTCCCATATTAGAATAAGGTAAAAATACAAGATTTTAAAATCTTCAGAACGATAGTATTTGAGTTAGAGCGTAAGGCGATCCACACACGCACGCACGCATACACACACACACGCATACAGACATACATACATACACACACACCATCGTGAAAATGTTAAAAATTGATTCTAGGGACCTTAAAACCTGGTCATTTACCAAAATTTCGATATGCGTTGTTTAGCACGATCCCTATACCTCCCTTACCAAGGGTTGCGGGAAGTAAAAACCATATAAAAATATTTAAATATTTTTGTATTATCTCTCATAATACGAGCTGTTTTCAAAATAAGCGAAAATCAAGTTTTAGCCTGTAACTCAAAAACAAAAGACGATAGGAAATTCATGTAGTGTTTTAAAAAAGTTGATGCATAAAAACCTACCATGAGACCTACAATAAATTTATGTAGCGTGCATAATAAGAAAATTATTCATATAAGGAATTTGTTAGCAGGTATCTTTAGCATTACATAGAAATTTTAGAATATTTTTTTAAGACTGAGTAACTCGTACCTCATACTTAAACTTGGTACATTTAGGGTCCAATGGTATATGTATAATCGCACTATAGCACTATTGTAAAACTCGAGAAAAGAACTTGTTAAACCAATGATATAAGGAAGAACACAATTAAAATCAGAAAATGTTGAAAACTTAGTTTTGGACATTGTTTAAGATTTTATAAAAATTATGTATATCTCGTTCAACTACTTTTGTTTTAACAAAAATATATATTTTTAATATTCCAAAGCTATAGAATCAGAAAGATATGTATTCACTAAATTATCAGTAGCATTTGATACGTAAGTATGTATATCTCGTTCAACGAGAGAATGTACCCGATCACGAACCAATTTTGTATTATAATTGCATTCTTACTATTATTTAAATATATATATATATATATATATATATATATATATATATATATATATATATATATATTTCATCACGGCATATTACCCATTGCTGGGTGTGCCAATCTGCTTCATACACAGATATCGGTAATAATGGAATATTTGTACTATTATTTTATTCCTTATTTCTATTATATTTGCAGTACTTTAATTATATGAATCTAAAAATAACATTATAACTCTAGTATGACTTCCCCCGCCCAAATTTTATAGTTTCATGCGCGAAACAGGCACGTTCTCTCGTCGAACGATGTATAGTAATAAAACATGAAGTTTCGAGACTGTTGCATAAACCTTCAGTATACCTACTCACCAAATGAATAATAATAAAACTCAATAACTATATAGTGTTCAAAATTATTCAAAATTCAAAGACCGTTTAGGTCGCATACACATTGACGAGCGGTAAACGGTGAACGACGAGCAATACCTTTTACATGCTCACCGCTCATTAAGGTGGGTTTATGCTCGCAAAATTTAAGAATAAAAATAAGAATAAGAATAGTGATAAAGTTAAAACAGTTATAACATATGAGTCGGTTTATGCTGCAGAAATAAGAATAAGGAATAAGAAATAAGAATAAGGAATAAGCCAAAGTTCGTTATCTTTTAACTTTACGCCTTATTCTTATTCCTGTTAGCGAAGTGCGCATGAGTGTCAACTGTCAAATATTTCAAACAAAAAAATTGGTCATTCATTCATAATAATCGGTGTTGGCGAGACATAATTATGTCAAATTTAGTGATGGATTCTATGCTTTCCCAATTGATAGAATTAGTGCAGCAATATCCGCAGTTGTGGAATAAAAAGGTTAATTCTTTTAAAGATAGAATATCGGTAGGAAATGCTTGGAAAACCATATCCACAACTTTAGATAATTCAGGTTAGTATTATTTGGAATTAAGTTTATTTTTTGTAAGTCGCATACTATTTAATTGTTATAGTCGAAGAATGTCAGCAGGCGTGGAACAGCCTGCGATTAAAATTTTTAAAAGAGAGAAAAATAATCAAAGATCTGCCATCAGGCTCGGCCCAAAACAAATGTAAATGGCCGTATTATGAATTATGCAGTTTTATGGATGTTGCTGTTCAAATGCGGAGGTAATATTTAATTATTTCAAATGTTAAATTTTGTTTTATAAAAAAATTATTGTAGATCAAAAGGAAATATTTTAAAAAATAATATTTCAACAACACCACCACCAAAACCAGCAGAGGAAGATGAAGATGATTCGAGAGAAATGCTAGTGTCAGAAGTGTGTCAGAAGTGTGAACCATTATTCTCTTCTTGCGAGCCTGAACAAGAAAGCTCAACGTCAAGACAAAGTATTGTCACAGAACAAGGAAGAATTCTTCCTTGTTCTGTGGTATTGTGGAGGAAGAACTCCTTACTCCAGTGGGTCTTGGTAAATCAATCAAGAAAAGAAAAACGGAAGATGCTCCTGTAGAAGCCCTAGTACAGTCTTGTTCTAGGTTGGGACAAGATTTGTCAAAAGTAATAGGGCGGGCTTCGGAAAAAAAATCCGAAGATTATTATTTTGCATTATCCATAGGCAAAAATTTGGAAAATATGAAAAATAAAAAGATGCAACTTAAGGCTAAAATAATGCTTTTGTTGGCAGAATTTGAAAGCGACGATGAATAGTTTTATAGTTTATTTTATAAGAATAGGTGTTTTTTAATATATTTTAAATAAAATGTTTTTTTTATAAATATATTTTACATGTTTTTATTATTAAATAAACAAAAATATAAATAAAAGATTGTTCTACATATTATTTCTCTATATTATGTACATTTTATATACTCGTATCTAGGATTAAAATTTACTTGTTTCCAGGAAATCAAACGATGTTCCGGTGTCAGAGTATGCACAGTATTTCTTGTCTGAATTAAAGGGCCAATTAAATTCAGGAGATATTGGAATGTGACGCGTGTCATCCGGGTATTTTTGCAAAATTGCTCGTCGTCAAATTCGGTTCTTCGCATATCCTTCAAAAGTGTTGCGAATGCACCTTCTTTATTTCTTTTGCGATTAATTGGTCTCACGGCGTATCTTCGAGCTCTTCTCTTTGCTTTCTTCATCAAACAAAGAACACTAACCGCGCTAGCCAAAACAATATATCCAGCAGCAGACAAAATAATATTTTCATCGTATTCCATACTAACAAATTAAAAAATAATAAAATTTAAATCTTATAAATCTCAAATCAACGCTGCTAACACTATGAGAATAATAAATGTAACTACTTTTCACTAACCTAAAAAAAATAATATCACTACTCTTATTCTTACGCTTATTCTTATAACTGGCAGCATAAACACCACTTATCGTTATGTTTAAAATTATTCTTGACACTATTCTTATTCTTATTTCTATTCTTAAATTTTTCAGCATAAACCCACCTTTTTAATGTTCCAACTATCGTGTAAAAGCTATTGTTGAAAATATTTATTTTATCGCTATGTGTACGCGACCTTATAATTCCAGAAACACTAATATTTATTTTAATCACATTCGCTTTATTTGAAATATTAATGTAAATTAAAAACTGACAGTAATTATTAATATTAATGAATTTAATATTAAATATTCAAGAAGTGTTAAATTAATGTAATTAATTTTGAATAATGCAAAAATTAATTATAACCATATTCTCATTAATAATGCTATTATAACGAATTAAGAGGCTACGATTGATCGACTAATTAAATTTATATATTTTTACAATTCCTGTTCGTTATTTTTTAGGGATATTCAGCTATTACTAATTTTAATAATCATGGGATAGTAATATATTCGGTATAAGTGACCCTTCATATAGTAGAGGATGCAAATGTTTTAAAGTGATTTGGAATAAACGTAACACAAGTTATCTATATACAGGCTGAGTCTGGGAAGATTCCCAGCCCCCCCCCCCTCCACCTCCCGTCATTTAATAAGTAATAGAAAAAAATACTCATATAAAAGTTTTATTTTTTATTTAAATATACTATTTGATGGCAGATATTTTTTATAAAGTCACGTTTACAAGATACGACTATTCAACTTTTATTCTTAAATAGCATCCTATAATTATTTTACTAAAATATAAACCGCCATTTTTCTCTTTTCAATGAAGTAAAAATTTGTATATCAAAAATATGAAAAAAATCGAGATTACTTGTAATAAATATATTGAAAGTGTGAGCATTTTCCCAGACTCACCCTGTATATATGTGTATATGGTTATTAATACTTTATAATGATTTATATGAAACCCTATATGAAGACATTGCAAATTCCTTACTTACTTAATCCAGAGCCTTTGTACCTTCCGGTGTCAGGCTTTTCTCGTTGAGTTGGGCTGCTTTTCAGGTTTCTTCTTCAAGAATGCTTTCCACTTGGTTCTATCTGTGGTGAGTTTTTTAGCGTTATTCCAGTCTTCATTGCGGGCTTCTACAGCTTCTTTCACTTCTTGCGTCCATGTTTTACTTGGACGGCCTCTTTTTCCTATAGGTCTTGCCTCATATATCTTTTTGGTTATTCTATTCTCGGTATATCTGCTGACATGTCCAAACCATCTTAGTTGTCCTTCTTGTATGGTTTCTTCTATCGCTTTGGTGTTTAACTGTGTTCTAAATATTTCGTTTCGTATTTTGTCCATTCTGGTTTTTCCTTATATTTTCCTTAGAAATCTCATTTCCATGCTTCTTAGTTTACTTTTTTCCTTCTCTGTTGTAGTTCACGATTCGCAACTGTAGGTTAATATTAGTGCTGTGAGGATCCGACAAAACTTGGATCCGACAACCCGGATTTCAAAATATCCGGATCCTCGGATATCCGATGTTCTGATATTGAAGCGGATATCCGAAAACTTAATTCGAATTTGGATCCGGATTCGATTTTTTTTTTACGGATCCGGATCCGAATTCGATGTTTTGTCTACGGATCCGCATCCAAATTTTAATTCTGTATCCGATTCTTCATTTTGAATGTGACGTCTAACATCTGGAATTGTGTTCAAATTCAAACCGTTAAAGTGGGCCTGTTTATCTTTACAGCGGTCTGTAAACACCAGTACACAAACAGTAATACATTTTATAATACCCCTCTAAAATAACCATGTAGGATGTGCAAAATGTAAAGAAAAAAGAAATTTGAGAAACAATGGCCATAGGTTCGTTGCAGGTAGCGAATACCTATCGTGCACGTGTTTCACATAAAAGGGATTATTTTTGTTACTTATAGTTCTGTGGAATCGAAGAAGTTCCTTCTTAGCGGATGCTAAAAGTTGTCCAACAGAAATTTATATCTGCCAACTATTAATTAACTACATCAAACAAAAATTTATTGTGGACTATCATCAGATTTATTTGGTTTTGGTTTTGATGAGATCCGATGCTAATATTGAAATGTAAGGTTCAGTACTGAGAATATTCGAATCCGAGAGCCGATCCGGATACTGGAATTTCATATCTCATACTCATATTCGAATATAAGATCCGATAATCAAATCCGTTTCCAAGATTCGATATTCGGATCCGGATTCAAGATCCGATACTCAGATTCGGATCCAAACTCCAATACTCAGATTCGGATCCAAAATCCGATACTGAGATCCGGATCCAAAATTCGATACTCAGATCCGGATCCAAAATCCCATACTCAGATTCGGATCCAAAATCCGATACTCAGATCCGGATCCAAAATCCGATACTGAGATTTGGATCCGAGATCCGGATAGTTCAATATTCAATTATCCGGATATCCGGATAATTTTGGATCCGAAACCGAAACTATCCGGATCCCACCATTAGTTAATATAGGTGTGGATACTTTTTTAAAGACTTCTGTTTTTGCTATAGTTGGGATTTCTTTCTTATTTAAAAATATTGCACGTTTTAATATGAAGTTACGGTCCTGTTACGCACTTATCCTCTATGAGAATGAAAGTGCGTTCTAGTGACGGAAATGAAAATCACCCGCAAACAAATTTGGTCAATCCAAATAGGAATACAAATAGTTTGATATAACCAATAAAGTCTAACAAATTATACGTATAACATGGAATTCATTATTCTAGAATAATACCTGATCAATTTCGTGCAGCAACAGAAGCTGTGGTGGATTTTTGCCGTGATGAAGGTCACCATTTTGAACAAATGTTTTAATAATTTAATATATGTAACTCTTATAGTAATAAATATACGATTATCTCTGAAATGGAGTATTTTCGGGCATATGCTCAAAAGAACTTTTTGTCTTATTTTAAGATGCTTACGGTTTAAATTTGCCATTTAAATTTCGAGCACTCTGTATATACCAGCTATTAATCTGGCCAATTGTCTGTGCTAAACTAGTTGTGTTAAAAGAACTCGGTTAAACGGTTAACCGCTTACCTAGTGAAGTTTACAAGAAATAAAAAATAGGTTAAACGGTTATTTGTCTAAACTGGTTATTTCAATTAACATGTTATCCAGTTATTACAGGATAGTAGGCTATTATGATTAATTGGATAATCTGCTATACCTACTTCATTTTACGTAAAAAAATAGCATTGGTTTCGATAGAAATATAAATTCTGCCTTCTGATTGGTCAGAATGTAAACTTAGTTCACAACAACGAGAAAAATATCTCCTGTCAGTTGAGCGTTAGCAAATAAAATGTATAGAATTAACTGATGTTTAACCACGGTTTGTTTTAATTTTTAATATTCAGGGCTTGTAACGTTTTAACAAAATTTAAATTGACGAAGATATTCTTTCATTGCACTAGGTAATTTGTTTTTTGTATTAATAAAATACATTTACGCTTAGTTAACTGGTTACTTGTACATAGTTAACCTGTTAACAAGTGATTGTAACAAAATTAAAATAATGTATATTTTTATGAATTCATGAGTAATAATTTAATTAGTCATGGTTTGTGAATGTTTATTCACCAGCTAATCACGGTGAATACACACTTGCAGAAAATAATTTTATTTTGGTATGTGTAAACACATTTATTAGAATGAATATGTAATTTATCAACATTTTAAAGTTAAAATTAAAAACGCAATGAATGAATGAATGTTTTATAGACAGTGAATTATTGATAATATTAATGACATGAGAAGCCATTAATCACGGAGAATGTAAAATTTTAACACGGAAGAAATTTATCACAATAGCTGGAAAACAATAATGCTCATAAATAAACCAAAAACTGCAACAACAGCGATCATGCGATTCTATATTGTGCGAATTTTGTGCACAAATCAAACAAAATAGCCGGCATCTTGTAAAGAATTCATCCCCGCGTCCGGGTCGGGCCTCCTGCTCCTTTCTTATTTTATATTGCAAGGTAGTTCGCGTGGCAAATGTTCATAAATATATTAGGTAAACTACTCGAGTCCATTGTAAAGCAACAACGTACGTTTCGATAATAAAGAAATACGTAGTTTATCGAGCAATTCCACTTGTTTTGTGTTTAAAGATGAAGGAATTGCGAATTGTGTGCGCTTGTGTTTTCTTCTCGTCTGAACAAATACGCCAGACGAAATTCAATATTGTTTTTACTGAACCCTATAATTCAATTCAATGCGCCGTTGCAAAATTACTTACTAATATGTGATAACAATAACAAATATTTATTATTAGTCGACATAAATTATTAAAACAATTGTAATTATTATATGCTACTATTATTACAAGGAAAATACTCCTTCAATATTGTTATACAGGGAATGGGAATTTATACTTAAGCCTAAGTACGCACAGGAGCGAAGGTCCAGTTTCAACTTAACGTACGCTAGCTACGCTATATTGTTTATATTTGGAAAGTTAATTTCCGAATTAATTGAGGCTTTTTTTATAAGAACCGGTTCAAAAATTCAAATTTCAAATTTCATTGTATGATCCATCGTTTATTAAAAAATAGAAAAGCATCTGGACGTGGATGATTTTGCAATGAAAATTATGAAAATAAAGAAGGAAGTTAGATACCTATATTTTTGAACTTTTTATTATTCAGTTAAAAAAAATCAAACTCCTTACAAAATATTTTCAGGTACATAGGGAAACTAATTTATTTTTCATGGAATTTCAATCGTAAATTCTTGAATTTTTCGTGTTTTGTTTAGTTTTTAACAAAACCTTGATAATATTGCGACGCGAGCGGAGTCAGATGATATAGTGCCATAAATTAGAAATCAAAATGGACTTATGTAATTTTTGTATGAAATCCTTAAATTAATTTTATTAGTAGGTTGTTGGATTGTAGATACCTATGAAAATTTTAACAATTTAATCCTGTAAATATAGTTACTAATGTTTAATATGCACATATAAAAAAATAAACGCGTTCTGTAAATTATATGTAATTTGCATTGTCATCCCTGCAACTAAAACGAAATTCCTTTACCTTTACAGTCATAACACTCAATAAAAAAGTTGACGAAACTAGTGACATGGTTTACATTATATATATATATATATATATATATATATATATATATATATATATATATATATATATATATATATTGTAGCGATGGTTCCTGCTCGGGCGCCATTTGTAACGGTGGCACCTGGAGCGGTGGCTGGACCATCGTTGTACCGTCCTCTCAGCCGTCGGTCGGATTGCTCGGGTGCCGTCGGCGGTAGTGGCTGAAAAGGAAGGACGTGGTGCCGGGATAGCTGGCGGAGGAAGGCCAAGGTTTATTTGAAGAAGCACGCTTGTTACCCGTAATAAAATAATATTTATTTTTCCTAACCCAAAAATACAACCCAAAGAAAGTAGAAAAATATAATGTAGACAAAACGAAATGCGTGTCGGACAACAAACTGTTAAGGTACGGCCCAATGAACGGCGACTGTGCCCCCGCGATACGGCAATGGCACAGTCTCTGACAACAGTAAGTAAAAAAAATAATAAAGTATGTTTCAAACGGTAAGTTAAATATAACTTACGCCAGCAGAAATTTATGTGATAGCACAATTACGACGCCGGAGCCTCTATCATCCACAAGAGGCACGGATGGTGATTTTACACTCACCAAATAACGGTGGCAGTTCCAACGGAAGACTTCGCTCAAACGTTCGCAGCTCCAGCCAATGATCCCAGGAGATCATCCAGGCGAACTCTAGAACTGATATCTCCAGGCGATTCGGCGTCTTTTATACCCAAATTTTGGTAATCCGGCAGAATCTCGCAAAATACTTGGAGGGGAAAGTTTTAAACTTAGTTTGTATAAAATGGCGCTGCTGGCGTTTGTACAACAAAAATAAAATATATAAAAATAACTAAAAGTCATCATACATCCCGATTGTACCAGTTCGTTACCCACAACAATAAAAATTCAACAATAAATATTATAAAATAAATAATAATTACAATATTATTGTTGTAACGGTACGCGTCTGACAGAGCATTGTCGCTAACGTCCGAACTTCCGTTCTGTCAACCTATGACAACCGCCACAATTTACGGTTAAACAAAGTAAAATAAAACCTGTACAAAGCAAATAAACAAAGAATACAACAATATAATACACAAGGTATGATTTACACAATTATATCGTCAATCATCGGTCAGGTAAACATGTGTTAATTTGTACAAACTTTGAGGGTTATATTTACAACAAGTGGGGAACCAAATATGATTTACATCGCTTGTGGCTCGCTATAGGCCCATGTAAATGGCAACAAATATCAAAATAGCGCTCAACATCATATATTTTATAGGTTTAATACGGTTTATGAGCGGCAACATGCTCTGGACAGAAACACATGTGATCGGGGTCAATGAACTCCGTCAGCGAATTATACGGATTTTAAAAATAACTGGGAAAGACACTGTCACCAGGTACGTATCGTCACAATATATAAAATATATATATATATATATATATATATATATATATATATATATATATATATATATATATATATTTGAATGGAGTTCTATAGATTTATGCTGATTCTTTAAGTTTTGGTGAAATCAATCATCTTCAAAGAGACAAAACCTCATAACCGCCATTGTAACCAACTACAACGAGCGCTGTATATTGTTATGTCTCTTTTCTGATAATATTCAAGAGTTCAAGTATTGGGGTATGCGAATCCCAATTCTCAAAAAAACTTTTATTGTAGATGTGGATGGTTGTCTTTTGCACAAGTTTGATATAGTGGCTCATCCTCCCTATAGTCCTGATTATCTCTTATTTGGTCTGTCCACTCAACGAGGCATTAATGGGTCATTGATTCACCTCAGACCAAGAAGTGGAAGCGATGTATGTATATGTGGCCCAAAAAGTTCTTATGTATTCAAAGTTAGGTATGTATATTGCAAATAATTATCGTACGTATTTTTTTTTTAAATTTAGTATAACTTAACATCCGACATTTCAAATTTGCTTCAAAATGCAAATTTTTATTATAATATGATAATAATGAATATTTTATGTTATTTTATACTAGTTTAATGAGGTATTCAATCATTTTCTTTTTTAATATTTTCTTTTAATAATGTATAGAATTCTAGATATATTGTCGAAAACGCGATGTTAAAATTCGCAGTACCTACCTAATTATGTATGACGTCAAGGCCCGAGTTGGATATGCTTCTCAAACAGTTAATCATAGAGGTAGTTTCAATGTCTGCATTACGCATATTTTCATTAATTTTTAATAAAAATTCTGCTTAGAACACACCTCTCAAGAATTTTATATTGATGACTATATCATTCATTAAGTTATAAACCAATAAGAATGCGTGATTTTCGTTAGTTACTACGTATTTCAGCGGGAACGTTTGTATATTCGAATATACCGACCTTTGTATATTCACTTATAGGTGCGATTGATTATTTTGTTCTACATACTCAGACTCAGAACAGTCAATTTCATTTTGAATTATATTTACGGAGCATAAAGTAAATATAATCTTTATCCTTCGAACACAGAATCGAGTACAAAAATGAATCTACAGTTAGACTTTGAGGAGAAAAATCGTGCGTTTTATGCTTTAAATAGACATCTGAAATGTCACTGACAGCAGTGACAGTGACAGCTCCAAATTCACCGAAACAAATAATTTAACGTATTATTTGGCAGCAAGGCGTAATTAAAGTAAAAAAATTGTTTATTTGAAATACGAGCATTTCAATATAATATTACATACTACCACATACTACAGCTATATTTAAAAAGATAGGTTATGTGGCATACAAAAAAAAATAGACTGTAGGTCTATGTTAAATTACTTATTACTTATTAATTTACTTTTTATTCATGATATAGTCTACCTGTATACAACTCGACAATCGAAAATTGTCGACATATTCAACGTGTTGCCCGTAAGAAATACCACTCGACCTTCGGTCTCCTGGTGTTTCCAGGCAACACGTTTCGTATAATCGAAAATTTTCAATCGTCTTGTTGTAAAATATATGATTATAAATTATAACTAGTTGCAAAACCATTAAAAACGCCAAACTCTACAAAAATTAGGGCACGAAGAGCTATATTTATAGTCAGTTGAGTTAAATTCCTATAAAATGAATGTAACCACCCGAATTTCGTCAAATTGAGTTCTGTGCGTTATGTTACTATTACATAAGTATTTTCTGAAAATTTGTAAGGCAAAAAGTAACATTTTTCATAAATACAGCCTAAAAAATTAATATTTAAACATAGAAGTAGGCCGTAGGGTCGAGGAATTATTGCAATAAACGAAGAAAGAATTTATGAAAAATTCATGGACCTCGCAGGTATTTGAACCTTGGACCTTCTCATATCTAGTGAGACGCTCTAACCAACTGAGCCACAAGATCCCGTCCCATTGAAGTCGATGAATCATTCACAATTCTTTTTACAAATTTCGTAGACGAGTACACTAACCATACGGTGTAGATGAATACTCAGCGCGAACAATGCGCTATATATAACATATATAATTGTTGTGAATCAGCTTGCCTTTTTAATATGTTATATATATATATATATATATATATATATATATATATATATATATATATATATATATATATATGTTATATATAGCGCATTGTTCGCGCTGAGTATTCATCTACACAGTATGGTTAGTGTACTCGTCTACGAAATTTGTAAAAAGAATTGTGAATGATTCATCGACTTTAATGGGACGGGATCTTGTGGTTCAGTTGGTTAGAGCGTCTCACTAGATATGAGAAGGTCCAGGGTTCAAATCCCTGCGAGGTCCATGAATTTCTCATAAATTCTTTCTTCGTTTATTACAATAATTCCTCGACCCTACGGTCTACTTCTATGTTTAAATATGTTACGGATGGTCGCAAATAATTCTTATCTAAAAAATTAATACTTATTTTGTAGTGAAATTCATGCAACCACTCGAACAAAGATAACATATCTATTTACAATACATTATATCTTCGAATTTCGTCAAATTGAGCTCTGTGCGGTACATTACCATTACATCAAATATTTTTTTGAAAATTTGCAAGCGAAGAAGTCATAATTTTCATAAGTACAGCCTTTAGCATAGATAAAATCTGACTTTATTTTTGTGAAAAAACAAAAAAAAATCCTATTCCTGTGCACTAATTTTGTGTTTCTTTCTTGTATTTTGAATAAAACATTGTAACCAAAAAATTGAAATTTCAAGAGGGGTGGCTATTCTAGAATTCAGCTAAAATTTCTTTCCCTTATGTAATTAATTAGTAATGAATAAAGAAATATAGAAAAATATTTTGCTTTGATCTATTTCATGAAACATGTTGAGAATGTTGTTAGGACAGAGCAACTTCATTCAAAATTTTTCTCACGCTAAGCAAGCTAAGCTCAGTCTCCATTATGTAAGAGCAGAAATGTCAACTCCATGGAAAAGTACTCCCAACCGCAAAATAGATCTTTCTCAAAACTGTAAACCATAACATAAGAAGTTTACGGAAAGCTGCAGGCAGCAACACAAGGCTGACACTGAATGAAAACACTAAATCACCATCACCATGTACAGGATACTATCACTTCAAAAATCTAAACACAACTAAATTAATAATTAAATAATATCTTTTTGAATGTCTACTGTCACATAATTCAATTTAGAGCCAAAATTGAACAAATGAAAGCTAATTAAATATAGCATTTGAATAATCCTTACATATCGTTAAAGCGGCCCCTAGACATTCACTCATTTTGCACAGTATTTTTTATTGAGCGACGTTATACATTGTCTGAAGGAAGGTACATCGAACGTTCGTACTGTATATTTTGTAAATTTAAAATAGTTTTCCCAATATATGAAGTAACGGTCAGTTGATATATAGCAAAATTATCACAATTAAGTAGGTACAAGTTTTAAAAAATGAACTAAATCATTAAATAAAATAAAACAAATATATCATCACGGTATATTACCCATTGCCGGGTGCGCCAATCTGCTTTGTATACAGATTTCGGTAATGATAATGACATATTTGTACCGTGCGGGCGTTTACCAGGCGTCACCTCACGGGCACTCATTGCTGGCGTGTAGAGTGCACTACATGGGTCAATATTGTGTGATTTAAAATTCAAAATATTTCTTTTGGCGTCGGTCTGGAACGAACTCGGTTCCTCGGATTTGCGACCAGACACTCAGGGACGCGGCCACGAGACCCCATAAACTAAATTATTGCACAATTCAAGTCGGCCTATTGTAGGACACAGTTTTACCGTAAATTCTTACATTTCATAATCATTTTTACCTTCCGTCACCTAGGTACGGAAGGTATTGTTTTTGGTCAAAAAATTCAATGATGAGTTTTGGGTCACTATAATACGATTTTATCATTTTTACGATGATGTCTGTATGTATGTATGTGTGTGTGTGTGTATGTGTGTGTGTTTGTGTGTATGTGTGTCTGTGCGTGTGTGACGAAAGTTTGCCAAACGACGCCATGAAAACCAGTTCACATATTTAATTGTTTGTAATTAACAGATAAATGCAAAATATCAGTGTCAAAAATCAGCAGTTTTAATAACATTACAGGAAGATTTCCTGGGAGGTACGAGTACATATTTAATATATCTTATTGTATTATCAATTAAATATGTGTTTAAAATATAGGTATATTAATATTACATATATCCTTAAGAAATACCGCTAATACCGTCAATGAATTTGAAGAATTTTAATCATATTAGAAGAAAGAATGAAGAAATATAATTTCAATTATTTGTGTGTACAAGAAATGTTAAATTCGTTACTTATAGGACGCGAGCAGTCATGTGACTTTGTTGGCCTTGGCAGGCAGATATGGGGATCCGTGTCAGAATGACGGCTAGTAGTTATTTACATGGATGTCACAATTGTAATATGTCATAATTTTTCATTCAAAATTTCAAAATATTTGATATGTTGTTTTATTTGTCATGAATAGTATGGAATAATATACTTGTCGAGGAAAATAATCCTCATGGATTTGTAAAATCATAATGTCTTGAATGAAAAATTATAATATTTGACACTTATGCACATTTTTACTATAGTCAAATTTTTTGACTCTGTCGGGTACAGTAATAAAACTATAAATGAACTATAAATATCACAATTATGATAAAGCGGCATGTTCTTCTCTTTCTGTAGAATAATACTGTTTGGCATCGGCCCATATTTTTGAGCCGCTCTATTCATTTATGTTAAAGGACTGAAGGCTATTTTCCTATACATACCTGGTAGACGTTTGATTCAATGCATGAATAGAGCGGCTCAAAAATATGGGCCGATGCTAAACAGTATTATACTGCAGAAAGTAAAGGATATGCCGCTTTATCATAATTGCGATATTTATAGTTCATTTATAGTTTTATTACTGTACCCGACAAAGTCAAAAAATTTGACTTATAGCTGTCAATCTGACACGGGCTCCCTATAATACGATTTTACCATTTTTACGATGATGTCTGTAAGTATGTATGTGTGTCTGTGTGTGTGTCTGTGTGTGTGTGTCTGTGTGTGTGTGACAAAAGTCCGGATCCCATAACTTCAATACCACGATTCCAAAAATTATAATTTTTTCGTATTCTCAAGTTTACATCCAGAAGAACAAGTGATTAGATTTTGGTTATAATTGGTGAACCGGAAGTTGCCACATTTTGAAGATTTAACAGTTAAATTTGATTTATTGACATTTAATATTATTATAATTTAAATAATATATTATTCTCTATACGATTTGATTACATTTTATACTTCATATTTAATAGATACAGAGTTAAAGAATTTTAAAGAAATTAAATTTTATAATTCAGCCAGCTATGCTAAACATGGAAACTGCTAATACATTCATATAATTCAAATTGACAGATGTCAGTATGAGTAAAAAGTAAATTAATGTGGAGATGATGATGTTGAAGTAGATATTGGAGAAACACGGAAAGATACGGTAAGAAAATAACTCGTGTTACGATTTTCTAGAAAGATACAAGAAAGACGATTACATTGGTTTGAACATGTCATGAGGAGAAATGAAGAATTATATTTGAACAAGAATGAGTAGTTTAGTAACGGGAGGTTGAAGAAGCAGAGAAAGACCAAAGATAAGATGGAAGGACTGTATTGCGGAAGACTTGAGAGAAAAAGAACCGAATGAGAACGACACGCAAAAATATCGACTCCTAACGAATGGGAAAAGCTAAAGAGGAAGAAAATGTCAGTGTCAAGTGCAATTTGAATAGTTTGTTTATGATATAATTTTACTGGAAATTTAGAATCTTTTCCAAGAAAAATTATGTATGGAATTTATACATTATACACAGGATTGACGGAAGGTAGTGTGCTGGCCACAACAGATTTTTTTGAATGTATTGGCGAGTTCCACCTATGTATATAGAATGACAATCATGGCAGTTTATTTTGGTAAGCAACATTACTTGTTAGGTGTCGTGGATTTTTATCTTTCAAAATGGAAAACAATGAAGTGTCGCAAAATAATTTATAATCTAAATTAAGATTTTATGGATTTAAGATGTTTATAGTAAGTTATGTAATGGTATCAATGCTGGCAAAAATATGTAAATGAAAGTGAAAATGCAAATGTTTTGGTGGAACAGGCCCCTAGTGCCCTAGTAATTAGATTTTTTTCAAAACTTTCTCGATATAACAAAAAAATAAAGATAAATAATGGTAACCTATATTGCTGTAGTACCTATTTCTTTACCTTAAGCCTTTCAATGGTGTTTTCCTCTAAACATGAATAAAATACAAATTATTAATTGAACTAAGAAAAAATATATTAAAATATAAATTACCTAATTTTTTTTGTCAATTCGACGTCTATGGTGGTTATCAAAAGAGATTGGTCAGTATCTGAATAATAATGTTTCCGAGAGGAAGAATTAGAAGTACTTCCATAATTGAACTTATAAATGTAAACCCTCGAACATAGAGTGTGATAGAAATGCATAACGAGGAATTGGTGTCATATTAATTTCGAATTCGAATCAATATAGCATCTGGCATATATTTGTGATTCGGGATTGTGGTTTAGTTTATGTGTAAACTATATAACGAATTAATAATATACTCGCATTTGAAAAATACAACCAACTGACAAGAAGTGCGCCACATTTCAGAAAAATGAAAGAAATAAATGATCCGTTTTAAATATATTCAACAATAAATATCGCAGATTAGATATGAAGTTTAAAGATTGCCGAGTCGGAAAATTTTACATTTTTAGCAGCAGGGATATTAAGTATACAATATACAGCCAAAAATATTTATTTGCAAAGTTTCGCCTGAAAGAAAACAAAAGCTACTCCAAGGAAAGAATAGAGATAAGATGAGCAGAGTGCAAAGAAAGAATGAATAAGAACGATGAACGGGTACTTTTTGCGGAGCGTGTTCAACGGTTCGAGACAAAACTTCAAGCGACTTGTTCATGATTTCGCCGCTGGACAAGAGCGGCGCTGTTGGTTCTGCTCCATAAATCGTCCCGAATCGGCCGTTTTGTATTTTCTTTGTTTCCCTGTGCGACAGCCACTAACTTTCTTTATAATTCAATAACTTCCGAGATATGTTTTATGATTGGAAACATATTGTCTACATATTTTTCTCTACTCAAAACAACTCATTTCTTCGTATTCTGGGCTATTCATTAACGAAACTGATTTAGTCGAGAACAGAGCGAATGAAACATAACAATAATGTGTGTCTCGGATGTTTTTTGTTATTTTCACTGAATACAACCGGAACACGAGTACACTGTTTTATTTTTGCAATTCTATTTTCTTCTGTAAAAGACTTACGTGAATAATTTGCTTGTATTACTCAAAGGCATAACATTGTGTTATAATTTTATGACTTTATTATAGGTCAACGTCATTACCAGATTCCTATATAGTTCGTGCTGCCCGTGCACAAAAATTTGAAAGAAAGTTAATTAAGTTGTACGATACTAAAGGATGGAGAAATACAAATACGACGGAAGAGATAGTGTCTACTGCCAAAACTCTTGACACTATATTATTGGAAGTTGTTAAATTCGTTAATCATGAAGCACTCACTTCTATGTTACTTTTTTGTTAAATGATATTCTGAAATAAGTAAGAACTGTAAATTACAACTCAACTATTATTATAATAGATAATGGCACAGTAGACAGTATTAAACTTAGTGATAAATCGACTAATTTAGTCGACTTGTGACCTTCAATTTATCGGCTCAGATAAAATAATAAAATGATCTTTTTATCTACGAAAATAAATTGATTAATAATTTGGTAAACTAAATTAAAGTTCTATTTTCAACGATTTTTTGGTACTTATAGTATAGTACCTACATTTGATATTTCAAATTACACAATTCTAATCTGTGTTTATGTCTAAAATGGTCGTAAGTACTCAAGCATTCCGTTTTTATAAAATGACAAGATTCGGTAGGTGACTTCGAGAAAAAGAATCGGAAAACTAAAACGTATAACATTTGCGTTTATGCCTGAAAAGTCTGTAAGAGATTATAGGTAAAAGTCTCACCATATGCCCATGGTTCGATAAAACCAACTAGATACAATTTAGCTTTGATCGGTAATGACTACGTAATTATAAGGATCTACTGCAGTTAAAAAATATGAACTCTAATACTCAAAAAATAATATTTTTATAATAACATATGTGGAAAAGGAATCCGTACTCTACTATAGTTTGTAAAGAAATATATTGTTATGACCCTCTCAGCAGGTCTACTGTTAGGGATTTAAGCTTGATTTATGGCGGGGAAAGGATAGGTACCTATTAAATGTTTTTCTATTTGATTTTACTTTATTTTGTAATTATGAAACAGTTTTTTTTACCTCTCGCTAAGAGAAGTATTGGATTCATGCTAAAAATCGCATATCAAGATTTTATTGAATAAGAACCGATTTTAACATTTTTATATTGATGTGTGTGTGTGTGTGTATTAGATTGTTGGAGATACGGTTTCTCAAACCTATAAGACTAAAGACTACGGATTCCTCAATCTAAAATTAATAGGAAGAGTTTAATAGGTGCTGGTAACAAATGGACAACCGGAAGTGGTATTTACAAAAAAAAAAATTCTAAATATTATTTTTTGAAAATTTGTTACTACAAAATATTAAAGATAATTAAATTCTCAATCTGACATATTTAATTTTTTTATTATATCTCGTATAGGTTTGGAGATATAGGATATAATAATACAAAATAATCTGTTGTAGTAAATCTCGTTGCCCAAAAAACAGTTGAGATTTTTAAAAGTTTGTAATTGACAGATAAATGCAAAATGTCAGTGTCAGAAATCAGCAGTTTTAATAACATTACTGGAAGATTTTTCTGGGAGGTTCGAGTACATTTAATATATGTATTATGTATATTATTGTATTATTAATTAAATATGTATTTAAATTATAGGTATGGTAATATTACATATATCCATAAGAAATACGGGTAATACCGTCAATGAATTTAAAGAATTTTGAACATATTAGAATAGTAGGACATAATTTCTCATACAACGAAAGAAGACATACAATTTCAATTATTTGTGTGTACAAGAAATGTTAAATTCGTTATTTATAGGGCGCGAGCAGTCATTTGACTTAGTTGGTCATGGCAAGCAGATATTATGAGGATACGTGTCAGAATGACGGCTAGTAGACGCTAGTAGTTATTTACATAGATGTCACAATTGTCATATGTGATATCATAACTTTTCATTCAAAATTTCAAAATATTCGGACGTTTATTTGTCATCCATAGTATGTAATATATGTACTTGTCGAGGAAAATAATCCACATGAATTTGGAAAATCATAATATTTTGAATGAAAACTTATGATACTTGACACCTATGTACATTACTAGCAGTCATTCTGACGCGGGCTCCCATATCTGCTTGTCAAGGCCAACAAAGTCACATAACTGCTCGCGCCCTATGCAACAAAATGAAATGGCTAGAGGTATTGTGCTGGCCACAACCGATTTTTTTAGAACTCCTTAATGATAGTGTCACAAATTTCATTACCCGCCTATGGTCGAATAAAATAACACCTGAATATTGGAAAAGTAGAGCGCGTGCGCGTTGCATAATGGTAACATTCAAAATAAGACTATTTGCGCGTGCACGTGTGTCTACGAACAGCTGTTTGTTTTCGTTATGACTTGTGACTGTGACTGAATACAATAAAAGAATTAATTTCAGAATTAAAGATTAGAAACTAGTGAATAAATTGACAGATACACCAGAAGATGAAACTACACACAAATCGGGGAAGATAAAAGATACAAGTAGAATAGAATTACCTCAATTAAGGCAACAAATAAATCATACGTCAAATTATTATGTTACAACAGGTGAGACAATCCAAACATGAGGATATTTATAGGGTGCAGTCAACCAAGAACTAATATACAATTGACGGAACAAGAAAACACATAAAGATGATTAAAAGTGATGCAGGCCTAAATGGAATCACAATAAATGTTCAAAATAGCCACCGTCATTGTTACTGACTGAAGGCGTCGACGAAATGGTGTAACTGTTGTTCTTTCAATATCCTCCAAATTGTTATATGTGACACTTTGTGTTGTAGTACTATTCTTCGATAATTAGATCCTGGCGGTCAGCAACCTATTCAATATTCTCTCTGTGATTAGGGCGTATTTTACCACGATCTTGAGCAGCAGGCTAAAAGGATTCAGGATCTCGGACTCGGAGATTTATTTATTTTATTTACATACATACAAAGATGCGAACGTTTCGAAGATGACGATTCGGAAAATGTGCCAAATAAATTTTGTGGGCTTCGGCAGCGTTTCACTGAGCTTCAGCATAGGTCAGCACAATATCTGTATACTCGTTATACGTTAAGGCAGGCATTTTTTACTAATTATACCTTTTATAATAATTATTAATCTATTTATTTGTCAAAATTTATTTGAAAAAGTTGACAACTCGCTTTTGTCAAAAACAATTGTTGTTTTTGTTATTGTTGTCGGCAGACGTTGACTTCCCCCACGTGTGACTGGTAGGTTCTAAGCATGTTTTGACGAAACAAAATGCATTTTTCCGTCCCGTTTCTTAGAAAACATCTTGGTGCCTGATGTATGGACCCTTTCTGACCCGTGGTACGGTCCTCGGAACGACTGCGAGGCCGTGGCTCGCTGAGAAGATTGTGGACACGAATACCGCTTGGCTGTGGAAACTGGATTGTGACCTTGCTTTGAGACATGAACAGGAGAAGTGGAGGACCATAGGGACACGAAAAATGTGACTTCGTCACACCATATAACTCTGACGGGGTCTGAGAGGACCAATTTTAAATTTCGTATCATTTATCTTTACCCGTTAATTATAAATATTATCTTTGTGAATTTTAACTACTTTTTACCTCTCGCTACCCTTGGTAAGGGAGGTATAGGGATCGTGCTAAAAATCGCATATCGAGATTTTGGTAAATGACCACGTTTTAAGGTCCCTAGAATCCATTTTTAACATTTTCACGATGATGTATGTGTGTATGTATGTGTATGTGTGTGTGTGTGTGTGTGTGTGGATCCTCTTTACGCTCTAACACAAATACTATCGTTCAGAAAATGTTGAAACCTTGTATTTCTACCTTGCTCTTATATGGAAATATCCCATTAGATTTTGGAGTAAATCAGATAACCGAAAATGGCACTTTATTGGAAGCTCAAAATAGTTTTTCTTCGAAAAATGCCTTTAATGTTATTTTATCGACATTTATGTTATATAAAAATTAAAGATCATTAAATTTTCTACAGGTTTGCATTAATACTTTTTCTATATATTTTATGGATAAATTTATAAAACTATCTATAATTTTAATTCCGGAGCCTACGTTTTAAGCACAACTCATTCACATGGTTACGCAATTCAGATCTCAATTGTTTATAACTGACATCAGTGGCGTGCGGTGCGTTTCTGGATTGGGTGTGCAGAAATAAAAAAATATATTGTATAGGTGGAATGTTTGGTAATAGTATTAAATCAACTTTGAAATTTCAAATGGAACATACTATATTTTTTACAAATTTGAAAAGTACATCAAATTTGCTTTACAATCATGTAAAATAATCCATATGTTACATTATTAAAAAGTAAAAGTAATTCACTTGCAATTTTTACTCTATAAATTTTTAAAAATACAAATATAAGTTAAATAAATAATGTATAAATTACATACCAAATATTTACCTAAAATAAATAATTAAATTTTGTGTCTAAACTTGTCTCAAATGTAATTTTTAGGCGCTACGTGCACAAAATTTCCTGCACGCCAGAGAGTGCGATGGAGCGATACGTATTTCTAATATGTTATCCCTGTCTGCGCAAATACACTACATTCCCTATGACTCTGTGTAAAAATAGGCGCGCGGAGTGCAGCGTGAGGACTTGTACGCGTACGAGCAATTCGTACTCGCACATTCGCTTATGATAGACAACCAAACACACTTCATTACGTTATTGTCCCATAATTATATCAATATTTTTATATTTTGTATATCATATTTATATTAAATCAATTAAATAATTTATATTTTAATGTCTTACATTTGAAATCATTCGCAGGATGTGCAGTGCACACCTTGCACATATGGACTGCACGCCACTGTGACAGATATATGTCACTGTCAACGAACTAATCATTTCAAATAATAATGTTAACGTTTTTAAAATATAAAAAATTATTTAGGTTCACATATTTAATTGAAAATGAAGTCAGTATAATTGGACGTTTCGTGTGTAAAACCCACCCATCATCAGAAAATACAAATTCGTAAAAAAATTACATTGTGAAATAAATATTTTGAAACATAATTACAAAAGTCGTCTTTTATGACACAACAAGGTTATAGAAAAAAAAGCACAGACTAAATGGAACAATAATTATATGGAAAGGAATTTAATACAGTTTCCAGCATAAGTAAATATGTAAAAATATAGGTAAGGTAATAAAAACACATAATTATCATCACGGCATATTACCCATTGATGGGTGACTCAATTTGCTTTGTAGGCAGATGTCCGTAATAATGATAACATATTTGATCCGTGCGGGCGTTTACCAGGCGTCACTTCACGCGAATCTTTGGAACGGGTTCGGTTTCGACCGACGCCAAATATTTTACAATTTGAAATGGCACAAAATTGATCCCTGTGGTGCACTCTCCACGCCAGTAATTAATATAGGTAAGTACATAAATAAATAAATGAAATAAATTTATCACCACGGCATATTACGCATTGCTGGGTCTGCCAATCTGCTTTGTACACAGATTTCTACGGTAAAGATGATAACATATTTGTACCGTGCAGCCGTTTACAAGGTGTCACCTCACGAGCACTTATTGCTGGCGCAGAGAGTGAACCACAGGGGTCATTTTTGTGCCATTTAAAATTCGAAATATTTGGCGTCGGTCGGGATCGAACCCTGTATCTAAATTTAACTTAATTTTATATTTTTACATGAATAAAAATTAAATTAAACGGGAGGTATTGTGTTGGCCACATTAGATTTTTCTATTACTCATTATGGCGTTACATAATAATATTGTAACGTTTATTTATTTGAGTGAAGTTAAAAAATTAGGGAATTATTATTAATTAAAATAAAAGTTTTTTAAACGATAAATAAATAAAAAAATTAGATGTGGCCAGCACATTATCTTCCGTTAATTTTGTGTGTTGTGTACAAATTCCATACACACATTTTCTCGCAAAAGATTCTATATTTCCAGTAAAATTATTTTATAAACAAAGTATGTAAATTGCACCTGACACTGATATCTTCTTCTTTAGCTTTTTCCATTCGTTAGGGATCGCTATTCTTGATTTACTTCATTCACTCATTTCTATTTTACTTGTCGTCCTCATTCAGTTCCTTTTCTCTCAAGTCTTCCGCAATATAGTCCTTCCATCTTCTCTTTAGTATAGTCTGTCTTGTATCTTTCTAGAAACTTCTATCGCTCGAGCCATTTCCCTTATCCTCTCATTCCTTATCCTATCTCCGTGTCTTCCCCAACAGCCATCTCAACATCCTCATCTGTCTGCCATATTCATTTTCTTTTCACTGACACACATCTGTCAATTAGAATTTTCTTAATATAGTTTCCTTGGTGATAGCATAGCTGGATATTTATTAAATATAATATCTTTTTAATAATTTAACTCTATATACATTGAATATGAAATATAAAATGCAATCAATTCGTATAGATGATAGAACATTATTTAATATATATATATATATATATATATATATATATATATATATATATATAATAACATTAAATGTCAAAAAAGAATATTTTACACAGCTGATAGCGATAATTACGTTGTCGCCTTCAAGGAGTTTCTAGGAACGTTCGACTAGTGGAGTTGGTTGCGTGCTCGCTAGACTCAATGGCGTCTGCTGTCCATACATTCAATATTATCACGCGCTAAAGCTGGATTCATATGTACCATTATCAGCGTCAAATTGTTCACCGTTTACACCGTTCTGCGTTGTAATTGGTTGAAATCATACTTCGATGGCGGCTATTGGAATATTTCTATTTTTAACAGCGTTGACGGAGGTCCGTGAAGTTAGCCACCACCATAAAGCACAAACGACCAAATTGGTGTCAAACGTTTGTGCTTCGTTAGTGCTTCAAGGAAATGCATAAATAAAGACATGAACCCCAAACGTTCATTAATTATTAACAATTTAAAAGTGGTTGCCATCTTCACGCTCAGCAACCACCTTAGAAGCACAAACGACCAAATTAGTGTCAAACGTTTGTGCTTCGTTAGTGCTTCAAGGATATGCATAAATAAAGTCAGCAACCCTAAGGGTTCATTAATTATTATAAGTTTAAAAGTGGTTGCTAATTTCACGCTCAGCAACCACCTTAGAAGCACAAACGACCAAATTAGGTTCTTCTATCATTTTTCTGGGATATATTTGTATTTAAACACAATGAAGAACTTGCTCCACAATAGATAAAATAATAAAATGATAGGGACCACGGATCATATATGTATGCCCTTTATATTGTTTATTTATTTTATTTGTATCTTTCTCTAAACTTTTATACATTTCATCTTTGCTTCTGTATTCCGTGTTTTATTTATCTCATTTTCCGTTTTCCTATAGTTTTCATTCTCTCTTTTCTTCCATTTTCTTTTAATATGCATTCAATATTATCTCGAATTTTCCTCATTCTTTCTTACCCGCTAGTTTTTCGCAATTCTTTTTTATTGATCTTTTTTATCTTTATATAATTTCATATTTTATTTTTTATCATTATTTATTTGTTTAAATGATTTTTTCTTGGTTCTCATATTGAATCACTAAAATTATATAAACTTATTTGTACATATGTTAATTTACTTGTAATTTTTTTTATAATTTTTTAACTCTATGTCTATTGAATTTTCAAAAAAAACTGTTAAGAACTGCAAATAAGAGTACTTCCGGCTGATCAATTAAAACCTAAATCTAATCAGATATTCATATGGGGATAAGAAAGAGGAATACGAAAGATTTATAATTTTTAGAATTGAAAGTGTTGAAATTATCGTCGGAGAAATTTTTATCACACACACACACACACACACACACACACACACACACACACACACACACACACACACACACACACACACACACACACACACACACACACACACACACACACACACACACACACACACACACACACACACACACACACACACACACACACACACACACACACACACACACACACACACACACACACACACACACACACACACACACACACACACACACACACACACACACACACACACACACACACACACACACACACACACACACACACACACACACACACACACACACACACACACACACACACACACACACACACACACACACACACACACACACACACACACACACACACACACACACACACACACACACACACACACACACACACACACACACACACACACACACACACACACACACACACACACACACACACACACACACACACACACACACACACACACACACACACACACACACACACACACACACACACACACACACACACACACACACACACACACACACACACACACACACACACACACACACACACACACACACACACACACACACACACACACACACACACACACACACACACACACACACACACACACACACACACACACACACACACACACACACACACACACACACACACACACACACACACACACACACACACACACACACACACACACACACACACACACACACACACACACACACACACACACACACACACACACACACACACACACACACACACACACACACACACACACACACACACACACACACACACACACACACACACACACACACACACACACACACACACACACACACACACACACACACACACACACACACACACACACACACACACACACACACACACACACACACACACACACACACACACACACACACACACACACACACACACACACACACACACACACACACACACACACACACACACACACACACACACACACACACACACACACACACACACACACACACACACACACACACACACACACACACACACACACACACACACACACACACACACACACACACACACACACACACACACACACACACACACACACACACACACACACACACACACACACACACACACACACACACACACACACACACACACACACACACACACACACACACACACACACACACACACACACACACACACACACACACACACACACACACACACACACACACACACACACACACACACACACACACACACACACACACACACACACACACACACACCCTTTCTATTGTGGGATATATAAGTATTGTACCTATTTAACATTTCTTGCACACACAAAAAAATCTAATTGCATCTATTCTTTATATTTAGATATATTTTATAATTTTAAATTCATTCTATGAGCAAATTTTCTACTACTTTTCTAAATGTTCGAGGTTACTCCAATTCGTTGCAGGGATTTTGCTTTATTCCTGAAGGGTGTATGTAATATACCTATATAATTTGAAATATTTAATTAATAATATAATAAGAAATTTTAAATGTCGTTCTCAGAAAAAGCCTTATGAGAACTATCTGCTAATTTTTGACACTGGCATTAGTGACATTTATGTGTCAATTACAAACATTTTAATTTCTCAACTGGTTACCATGGAGTTTTTTTGGCTGTGAGATTTACTACAACAGATTATTTTGTAGATCATATTTTTATATCTCTAAACACACACAGACATCGTAAAAATGTTATAATTGGTTTCTAGGGACCTTAAAACGTGCTCATATAAAATATCCACATTAAGTTGAAATATGTTATATTTATAATATCATTATTTAATTAATAAAATTTTAACAAAATTCAAAACAGCAGATAAAAGCATATATGTTCTACAAAAACACTTTAAATTGAGTATGTATATAATTAGTATAATACAAAACCTTGTTTTACCGACTAGTGGGGACTCCTATTCCAGCCCTACTTTCAACAAAAATAAATTGATACAAAATCGTTTAAATGCTTCTAAATTATCAATGTTTTTGAAGATAAATAGATTGTTTTATCCGGTAATAAATTGATAGATTTATTAGTAAATGCAAAACCGTTATAAGAAAAAATGAGAGAGTTTAAAAATATTAGTAGGTAACGGTTTTGTGTTTACAAATGTATGGAATAGTTTTTATTGAGCTTAATTCACTATTTAAACACTGAGCGTAAATTTTATATTTATAAATATAGTATATATTTAGAACCAGTTACCATCATGATAGTCATAATTAACAATATATGTTTACCTTTATTATGACAATAGTTCGGTTAGATAAATTGATCTAATTGCTAAATAAATTTGAAGATAGATTATGATGAATTTTATTTTAGAAAACATTTATTTAGTGACGTTTAATATGTTTTTGTGTGTTGTGTAAATTTATAAACCTACGTTAATTATATTGTTTGTTATAAAAATACGATTTTGTAAACAGTGAAAGCCAATATGTACAAATACAGAGGTATCGCCCAATTCCCGAATTTAAGTAAATAGATTTTTATTGCTTGTATCTATAAAAATGGAAAGGTACTTTATTATTTACCATTGCAATTTATATTAAATTATAAATGGTTAAGTTTATGTTTTATTAAGTTTTGTGGCCGCACATATGCAGTTGCAGCAATGGGTTTTGGCTGTTCGAAGCCGACATCTTTGGAATGCGAAGCGACTTATAAGGACATTTGTGTCAATAGAAAAACACAAACATATTGAACGAGATGTCGTGGTTCACCCATTAACGAAAAGGTATATCTTGTCCTTGTATCCGAATGGTTCAGAATCTACTGAGCTGTAGGTTTCTTGGCGAGGCTGTAGATAATACAGTAAGATAGCTATTTGTGTGAGCGCAAAATAGGACATTGTCGGTTGAGAGGAAGTTGCCGCGCTCCTGCATCGCGCGGCATTCTTTCGAAATCGACAATGTCCATTTGCGCTCGAAACACACATAAGATTTTTTTCTACAGTCGCCACAGTGGGGTCCTCCACCATACAAAAAATAATAAAATGTACACTTTGTACATACACTACTACTCAATTAATAAGGATTAATATAAAGAAAAAACGTCTTTTATATTTAATTTTAATTTATCGTTATTTCCCATTCTTCTTGACCTATTGCTTCAATCTAATCTAAACGTTCTATTCTTTCGTTTTTGTGAATGAATGCCCTATTTTATTTTTACAATAGCGCGGCATTTTTTTTTTTGTTATATAATATACCGACAGAGCAGTTATATGTCAGATTGATTTGTAAAGGTGGTAAATGTGGCACTACAGTGCCATTAGTTCCTGACTAAACGTTTCCATTAAGAATGGACAGCGAGCGTTTTTTCTACTTTCTCTCGCTAGAGCGGCAAAGTGACATTTTACGTTGACAAAAGAGAGCGTAAATGGCTACTTTCTATGTAGAAAAAAAAATTGTGTTCAAATATTTTGTGTTAATGTAAATTTGTTAAAATAATACATTTTTTTAGTAAATATAACAAATACATAAACTATAGTCGTACTTCATTTTGTTAAAATTAACAAATAAGTATTGTAAATTTTAATTTAGTAATATATTTTGTTACTATTCTCTCATTTTATAATTAATGCAACATCTTTATTAGTTATTTTAGAAAGTAACAAAATGGATTTGTCAAGATAAAAAAGTGTGTCTTAATTTAACACTATTTTGTGCTTATGTCAGCCATCTGGCATCTGGGAGTGCTGGGATCCACCATTTCCCCCTTTCCTGTTGAGTGTTCTTTCTGTAGTTAAGATACGACGTAGTTTGCGTAGTGCATAGATATATTGTACTTAAGTGTATGTACCAAATGTAATTTTTTAGCTGATAGTTATTAAAACGAATATGATCCCATATGAATATAACAGTGTTATACAAGTAGCCAGAGACGCCGAGAGGGAGACCGGGGCTTCCAAAAGGTATAATATTTTTTACAATACTTTATGTGAACCTTATTTAATTTAATGAATTGTTTTAATGTGCTAACAAAGGAGCAGATAGCATTTTTTTTTTAAATTATAGATAATATTATTGTAATATTAGAAATTCTTTTATAACAGATACGCTACAGCATGTGATTTATTGTTTAAATTATTTTTATAATAATGATTCGAATTTATAAACTTTTTATTCAAAGCGATTTTTTTACTGCTTTCCAGGAGCTGTAATTACAGAATAGAGGAAATAAGGAACAAATTAAGATATATTAAAATGTATTTTTGCCACATGTGTCATTTTGAGACTTACAATTTGTATTTCTGTTCTTTATAAAATAAATATTAATGAAATATATATATATATATATATATATATATATATATATATATATATTTACTTGCAATATTTTATTACGAATTATACCTAACAAATAAATTATTTAATATTAATATTATGGTATTGTTAAATGTGACACAATATAATGCCACAAACAACAAATTTAATTTGTTAATTAACCATGGTAATAGTAGAATCAAGTATAAGTCGAGTTAATTTTAATACAAAACCATAGTTACTTTGTGAAAGTTTTAGTTAAAAAATTTACGTTACTTTAATGTTAAAATAACAATTCGTTTTAGTTACAATTTCTTAAACAGTTGGTTAAATATTAATAAAATTTAGTTTTAAGGCAATACTTTTTAGTTGATTGTGCGTTAATTATTTAGTACCTTCAGTTAATTAACATTTAACAATAACGTATATTGTTAAATTGACAAAAAATATTAGTGGACCTTCAGGAATCATCCAAGTTGTTAAATTTGTGATATTTTTTTTTTACTGTTTAAAATCTGACACCATAAAATGAAAATAAAATTAACCAATAAAACTAGTCGAATTGGGTCATCCCCTATTTTACATTTCTTTTAAATTGAAAGCGATTTGAAATACTAGAAAATCTTAATTGTTCATACACATATATGTCACGTAAATTGATACTTTTTCAACACATAATAGTATATTATAAAATTATTGTATAATTTCATAAATACCATAGTACTGAATTAGAAAAAAAATCATGTACTATTTTATTGTCGACTAGCATTACAATTATTTAAAAAAAACTAATTTACCTACTTCTTTTTTTTTGCTAAAATAATAATTATTCTGGCATAGAAAATTATAACGTGTTTGTCGCAAAACAGTATTTGTTACTATGACGATTGATGTAGTTGTTAGATTTGTTTTGTTGTTGTTGACCTTTCTTAAATTCTATGTATTTTATATAAATTACTCACAAATAAGGTAGTGTCTTGCAAAAAATTATATATTTCCAGTAAAATTATTTCACGAACTATGCAAATTTACTTTTTCCATTGTGGTTTCCATTGCAGCAGATTTATGAAAATTAATTTCTTCATAATTTTTTATCTCAAAATATATCAAAAATGAAGAAAAGAATGCAATCAAATCGTAAAGAAAATAGTATTTTCTTTAATAATTATGATAACATAAAATGTCGAAAAATTACATTTAATTACGTTTTTCCAAACAAAAAAAAACTGTTACGAATTTCAAGTACTTTTCAAATGGACGTACAAATGGGGATTACGAAAGAATTACAATTTTTGAAACTGTAGTATTGGAATTATCGCAATAGATATTTTTGTCACACATACACACGCACCCCCACACACACACACACACACACAAACACACACACACACATACTATCACACACACACATACATATATACATACATACATACATGCATACATACAGACATCATTGTTGTTATAAACACAAAATGTTGCTATATTTTGTACAAATTTCTGTTATGTTATGTACATTAACATTGTTATATTACCATCTTATATAGCATATGTGGACGGGCTTTAACATACATACATACATGTAACAAAAAATAACTTAGGTTTTGAAGGCGTAAGAAGCTTTTATAATACTCGAGGGAAAAAATACATCCTGAAAGTATCGGCAATAATTCCTAAAATCTATTGGCTGGATGGGCTATCTCGACGATAAATTTATATTCTGCTAATAGGAAGGTACTCGTTTAATCGGCAATCTAACTTTTCCCAATATAAGTTTACGGTTTTGTACAAAGCATCGAAATGCTTCCAAGTAATTTACCTTTGATAGCGTAAGATAAAGAAGTTGTTTCATTTTCACTTGGGGCGATATCTAGAATTTCTCGATACCTCGATAACATTCAAGTGCTCTTTCATTCATTTGTAATTTCTGATTAAGCGTTGAAGTATTTTCATTCACAGTAAATCTAACGGCCCATCCACACTGTATAAGATGTCTTGTGTAATTATTTAAAATAAAAGTAAAAAATAATAATAAAAAAATATTACTCTCTGAAATATCGCACCAAGCATCATGTTTGCATTGGCAATTATTCAAATCTTTGTTTTTCATGTCTCACAACACCATTTTTCTTTAAGTAAGTCTATAATTAGAATAGTAAATTCTTTTAACCACTCCACTTCATTGCGCATACATAGGTATAACCAAAGAAACTGTAGCTACTACACACTACACGAACATTTCTACTGAACTTTGTCGAAATGTTATTATAGATATTAAGAATACAAATTTGATATAGTGTTCATAATGAAATCCGGGTGATGTTAAATCACGAGGCGATAAACCGAGTATTTTAATCAGGCAAGTTTCATTATGAGGCTATATCAAATGTGTATCCTCCAATATTTTATCTACTACAGTTTAAATTGATCTTAAAATACATTTTTCATTTTGACATAATGAGAAACATTGAAATGTTCATTACGCTTACGTTATTAAATCACTCCAAATGACATTCAAATTGGTGTACTCATTACATATTAGCGCACTGTCGCAGATAAAACATTATTTATAAATGTGGGTATGTTATAACAGATCTGTTATATAACATTCTTTGATCTTTACCGCCCCCCAAATACTGAGTTAGAATTGGCAAGAATATTATCATTAAAAAACTCACATTCAAGTGGGACAGACGGAGTATCATTTAATATTTAAAAAAATATATTATAAAGATATTTTTACACCCCTAACTAACATCATTAATGCATCATTTGAAGATTCGTGGACTTTTTAAAAAGTAACAAAATTTGTAGGTACCTATTTGTACAAAAGATAACGGGAACATACTATTTAATTATATCAGTATTTGATAACGTATTTGAGAAGTGTTTTGCCTCTAAATTAATTCCATTCTTAAATAAATTTATTAATATTGGAGAACAACAGCATGAGTTTGTTAAAGGAAAAAGCACGAAAAATGCTCTTGTAGCATTTTTGAATAAAAGTTTATTCTAACTTGGATAATGGTAAGATAACATTCACAGTCTTGATTGATCTATCCAAGGATTTTAAACTAGTAGACCATGAAATATTAGTACATAAATTAGAGCACATTGGTAGTCGTGGGAAGTCTCTTATGGGTAGAATCTTACTTGAATCTTACTTAAAAAACAGACAACAATTTATTTCTAACAAAAAAATTACTTCTGAATGTATACATAATACAAAGGGTATGCCCCAAGAACCTGTGTTAGGGTCATTACTATTTATAATTTATTTAAATAAATTTATGTAATATAAATATTGGGAAATATGTCGCCTACGCGAACAATCTGACGTATGTGCATAATTCAAAGTCAGAAAAATCACTTACAAACTACGTCAATATTATTGTAACGTTTATTTATTTGGGTGAAGTGTAAAAATCAGAGAAATGTTATTAATTATTTTCTGATATGACGTTAATTTCTTTTCAATTACAAAGATATGAAAATTAATTTTTATACTCCGATGTGTAAACTTCATACTTAACACGTAGACAATGTGTAAAGTAAAAGATTTTCGTATTTTATTTTATTTACACATTACAGAGCTACCACCATCAATACACGTTTGGCATTTTAATTGTCTTACTTAAATTTAGTTTTTTTCTATACATTCATGTTGTTTCATCATGCAACCCTAACTTTAAATATTTTAGCACTCTTCAAAATTATTTTACCCTGCCCGACCCATACAATATAATTACCCTCCTCTGCCGTCTGCGTACGTCAAACCCTGAATTAACATTCCTTAATATAGAGGGAGCATATCATACATTCAATGGCGCAGAAATCTGCGATATCTGCAATACATTTAAGCCAAACAACCAATACCACCTCCTATTCGAGTGCCCTATATATGATCCCCTCAGAAGAACCTATATTCTGAAGCATACCACCCAGGGAGGAGAGGATGTCCTAGAAGCTACCCACAACACAAGGATCCTCCTAGGAGAAGTTTCCGTGCAGAAGATGTACGACATATATAATTATATTAAAGCAGCACTTAGACTGCGGGCATTCATAATAAATATGTAAAAATCAAATATAGCTAAATATTGTATTCACGTATAAATCTAAATAGCTTTAGTAATACTTTAATACCAACGAAATGTAAGCACTTTGCCAACTCTTTTGTACAGAGATGTATTTTCTTTTTCTCTAAACAATATATATATATATATATATATATATATATATATATATATATATATATATATATATATATATATTATTACTATATTATTGCTATATTATTACATTCATGTTTTTAATACTGACAGAACTACAGATTTAACTACAGGTCTGTTATCTGTTAAATGTGAACTCGGTATTTAGTGTGTTCAAATTGTCGTCTGCTCGTCTGTCAAATTTCTAATTTGTTTCAGGAATTTTTTTAAGGTCATATAAAAAATGTTTCATGCAACTCAAGCGTAAACAATCCTTATGTCATCCGGTCAATAATTTTCGAAATACTTGACCTCATGTCATAAAGATTGTATTTACAATCTTGTTCCATAAATAACTATTATTGATTAGATATTTTATAAATTCATATTTTAAAATTTTCTTCTTAAAATACTACCATTAGTAATTTGAAATGATTAATTTATAGACAGTGCCAGTTACATAACATAAATTTAAAATCTGTACTGTGCAGCCTAGGAGATATATTTATCTTTAAAGCATAGATTTTTAAAATAAATTATTTTATAAATTTATTAATAATATAAATAGAAAAAGTATTAATGCATATCTGTAGAAAATTTAATGAACTTTATTTTTTATAAGATAAAATGTAATTTAAATGTAGTTTTCGAAGAAAAATTGTTTTGAGCTTCAAGTAAAGTGCCATTTCCGGTTATCTTATTTACAGCAAAATCCAATGGCTTCTTTCCATATTAGAATAAGGTTTCAAAATTTTCTGAATAATAATATTTGAGTTAGAGTGAAAAGAGAATCCATACATACATACATACATACATACATACATACACACACACACACACACACACACACACACACACACACACACACACACAAACACACAGACACACACACATACACACACAGGAATCATCGAGGAATGTTAAAATCTGTTTCTAGGAACCTTAAAACGTGCTCATTTGCCAAAATCTCGATATGCGATTTTTAGCACGATCCCTATATACCTCCCTTACCAAGGGTAGCGGAAAGTAAAAATCAGTAATATGTATAAAACTAATCGCTTGTATATAATTGACACATGTCACGTCTGTCATTCGTTTAATTTCTATCAGCGGCAAATATAAGCCACTCCATCATTGGTGAGTAGTTTTTTGATGTCATTAGGCGACAGAAAAGGCGGTAATTTAAATATTGCATTTTCAGAGACAATTTTCTCTGGAATAAAGAGTAATATGTAAGAAAATGAAAAAAATATGGATAAAATATATTTTCTTATTCTTTCGATTAGAGCAAAGAAAAACAAATCTTGCAACACCTCATTGCGCATATGTATTTTAATACTTACTGAAATAAATTTATTTTGCTCGTTATAAAACTTTTTCATCTTATTTTTGCTTTTTCACAATGTAGGCACTTATGTACCTACTCACAACTCACTAATATCATTTTTAAATTTCTCACAATGTTTTAAACAAATTCAGATTTTATAGTGGTACAAAATTAAAACAAAGTGCTTTATAAGCTGACGTAACATTATATTTCATATCCCTGTCCATGACATTAGGTCAAATGTCAAAGCCTAATGCGCCCCTATAAGGTCACTGCAACAAATGGTTCCTTCTACTAATTTGAGATTAATTTTTTTTAATTAATCACAAAATTTCGTTAGCTAATTAATGTAAAATATCACTCGAGTAATTTGTCATGATTCGCTGACATAAAACCTTTTAATTATACCTACGCCTGTAAGGCTCTTGCTGCTTAAATGACTTCCAGTTCAAATTTCAAAGCTCAGACACCTTTAAAATCATCGTTTCCAATGCAAAATACTCGTGGGTGTTATTGAATCACTGAAGTAATATAATTAGAGCTTTTACATGTAGATTCACCGTCACATGGGGTGCTTCATCACTTCATCTTCCTTCTTGAAACGTGACGATTCGTTCGGCGTTATATTCCTTCGCGGAGCTCGTTTTACATTGCAAATTACAACGTGAATAAAGAATAAGAGATCCCGGCTTCGAGCCGACATGCGGATGATAATTGTTTGCTTGGTTCCGGCATCCTGGTCTAATTTGCGCCGTTGCGTTTCTGCCGTGGTAAACAAAAACGGGATTGTAACCAGAACCACCTGAATATGTTGTGCGAAATACGAATTAATACAGGTATATTAGATAAAATATCATAATTTTCAAAAATTAATAACTAGGTCATTTTGAAATGCAAGTATTTCGCACCACTGTAAAGCTAATTTAAAATACTTTCCGTAAATATAAATTTAAAAATCTGATGTGACCAACACAATACCTCCCGCCATTTAATTTTTATTAATTTAAATACATATACCTATGGGATCTCCTGGCTGCGTGCCTGAATGTCTGGTCGCGAATCTGGGGAATCGGATTCAATCCCTACCAACACCAAATATTTCGAATTTTAAATGGCACAAAATTGTGATGCGTGGTGCACTCTCCACGCCAGAAACGAGTACCCCCTAGGCGACGCTTAGTAAACACCCGCACGATACAACTTTGTTATCATCATTACCAAAATCTGTGTACAAAGCAGATTAGCACACCCAGCCATGGGGGTAATATGCCGTGATAGATATATACATATAGTTTATCCAGGGATCATGTTCCGAAGACTCGTTATCGTTTTATTACGGCAGTACAATAGAGGGTCCCAATAGCCTGGCATGTGCCAGGGCTGTAATGAAAAATTTGAGTAGGGGTTTGAAATATTTCATTTCACACATTTTACTTTTCAAAACAGTAAAAAAAAAATGTTTAATATTTAACTGTTTTAAAAAATATATTGTATAATCAGATTTCCGTGACCATCCAGGAGGTACTAATTGCGGACCGTTAATCTTTGTTTATAGTGGCGATTTCCCCAAGAGGCCTATAACCACATGTCATTTAAAAAAATCTGATGTGGCCAGCACATAACCTCTCGCCGTATATTTTACCTGGCTGTATGCATAAAGCAAAGATTATTTTTATAAATACAAATAATATATTCATATAAATCTATGACGTATAAACTTCTTTATTATTCAATAATAGCATGTCTCAACATGAAGATATTTTACCATAAATTATGTTACAATAAATTACAAAGTAGAGTTTACCATATATAAATATTAGGCTGGTAACAGCAATTTTCAATTCGAACAACTTTGTTTACTTTCTCTTCATATTCTTCTAGTAAAAACATTAATTTTGGGCGGTCTAAAATGTATATATCTGGATTGTGCATCTATTCTTATATATCTTCTTTTACATTTTATTTTTTCATACTTGTTATATCTAAATAACCTTAATTCCCTTTAATAAAGTGACGGATAGATTGCACTCCGATTTTGTCAATATTTACAACTTACTTGAGAAGAATTTGATAGCTTTTTCGCAATTCAAAGTTACTCTAGTCTACAGTACTGGTGTACATTGTCCCATAATGTTTGAAACAAATTTAAGTCCTTCAACCTAGACTTGTCATCTCCATAATAGTCACAGATCAAGAACTAAGGGATTCTCCAAGTACATTTTTAATTCATTACTCATTATTTCTGACACTGACATTTATCTGTCAGTTACAAATAATTTAAATTATCAACTATTTTTCATGGCATTCTTTCGGCTGTCAAATTTATTACAACAGATTATTTTATATATTATACTTCTTTTATCTCTAAATCTATGGAATATATAATAAAATATTTAAATGTATCAGATAGAGAATTTAATTTTCTTTAATATTACCACGAAAAATTTTCAAAAAATAATATTTAGAAGATTTTTTTTCAAGAATCTTCTACTTCCGGTTGTCCAATTATTACCAAAACCTTTTCAGATCTTCCCATGAATGTCCGATTGGGAAATACGTTGTTAAACAAATTTTAAGTCTTATAGTTTTTGAGTAACCGTCCTTCCAACATCCCACACACATACACACATACACACACACACACATCCACACACACACACACACACACACACAGACATCATCGTAAAAATGTTAAAATCGGATTGTAGAGACCTTAAAACGTGCTTATTCAATAAAATCTGGATATGCGATTTTTAGCATGAATGCAATACCTCTCTTAGCGAGAGGTAAAAATATATGAATATTTATTCGGACATAGTGCACTCGTCCTCGTCTTCAGAATTGTTATCGGACATATCTGAATCCCTTAAAGATATAATTAATGGATTCACGTCTTTGTAAAGTGATAATAAATAAATAATAAATAAATAAATGTTTATTGTGAAAGGCTTAGCCTATACAAGAGAGTGGTGAAATATATATAAAATACAAATAAATGTCAATCAATTTTGTTTACAGCATAATTTAAATGTTCATGGCAAATGCTCTTAATTGAAGTGCTGAGATCGTGAAATTGTATATGTCGTACATCTTGTCTTTGGTTAAGGATTTGAACAGCTGGTTGTGGTAGTTCATTTCGTCTGGTTCGTGGAGATGTTTTTGGAGGAAGGCCGACCTCGGAGCAGTGTAGAATGGACACATCACGAAAAAGTGGTAGAAATTATCAGGCTGTAAACAGTTACATATTGAACAAATGTTATCAAGATCAAATTTAAATACCGATCCATTAACATATAACTGAGTTGTAGTTCTTGTTGAAGAAACTCGAATCTGGCTGATGATCTTTACAACGTTAAAGTTTACTTCAGCTGATAAATAAGTTAAGTCGGCTTCAGAAGTTGTTATATCCTTGTACATGACACTGTACGATGAGTTCAAAATTCTAGATTGGTCCTCGTCTTCCAGTATTTGAGCAGCGTTATCCAGAAGTTCGTGTTGACAGAGTTCCAGTGCATTAAAACTTTGTTTATTCCACGTTTCCAGACTGTCAATTTTTGCAAACATATTCTTGACTTGGGTTACCCAGTTATATTTTGGGTTATTATTTGGGCGTTTGTCTAGATGTACCAGCTTGCTGTAGCATATCTTTGGATATCTGGTGGAGTTCATTAGTAGCAGTTTTTTGCAGTAGTTCACAACCAAATTAAATATAGTAATTTCTAATTTTAGTTGGTTTATTTCTGTTCTTACTATATAATTCGGTGTATATCTTGACCAGTTAAACAAGTTTTTGAAAAACCCTACTTGGACTTTTTCTAGCTCATTGACGTATTGCAGGCTGTAAAGTTCAGCTGCGTACAGTAGAGTAGGAAGAACTACTGTTCTATACAGGTGTAGTTTGCCCTCCCATGATGTCATTTTAGTTTTCTGCATGAGAATTTTGACATTTCCTGCTGTTGTTCTCGCTTTACTCATCATGTTGTCCTTTGCTTTCCTGAATGTGCCTGAGCTTGTGAATATAACACCCAGATACATGTATTCTGTTGCCATTTCAATGTTTGAATTTTGACAGTAGAAGTTGGTATCTAGTCGACAAGGCCTTCCCTTAAAGAATTTCATAACTTTTGTTTTTTGATGGTTTATTTGCAAGTTATTGTTGTTGCAGTATTTTTCCAAGCATTTTAGTTTTTTATGAACATCTGGTATAGAATCGCATAGTATTGCTAGATCATCTGCGTATAGTAACATCAGGATGTCTATGGAGTGAGTTATAAAGACGCCTTCTGTTCCTTGACTTCTAAAAAAGTTCTCAATATCCGCAATAAATAGACTAAATAGTAGTGGGCTTAGAGAGTCTCCTTGTAAAACTCCCTTATTGACTTTTATGGGTTTTGAGTGCATACTATCGATGTTCAAGATGATTTCAGCATTGTCATATATGTTTTTCACGAGTCTGATCAATTTTGCACTAATTCCTAATTCAAATAGTTTATACCATAATTTCTCATGGTTGATAGAGTCAAAAGCTTGCTTAAAATCGACAAATATTACATAGGTGTTACGCTTCTCTATAAGACGTGATTGTGCAATAGCGCTCAATGTAAATAGATTGTCTAAACACGATCTCTTTTTCCTAAAGCCACATTGTGCTTCAGGAATAACGTCGAAGCTTTCAGCCCATGTTTCAAGACGGCCTGAAATGATGTTCGTTAAAGTTTTTAATATGGTATTTAACATAGCTATTCCCCTATAGTTATTTGGATCGGTTTTATCTCCTTTTTTATGAATTAGGATTAGATTTCCTTTAGCAAGATCTGGCGGTATGGTTTCTGATGTTAAACAGTTGTTAAGAAAATTATTTAGTGTTTGAAACCATCTATTTTCGAGTGACTTTATTATTTCGTTTAAAATGTGATCGGGTCCGGGAGTCTTATTATTCTTCAAACGAGTTAAGGTACGTTTCAGTTCAAATTCAGTTATTGCTGTGTCGAGGAATGGATGTAAGACTGATGTAAACTGGACATCCGCCACAATATTGGGTTTGTATATGTTTTCATAATAATGTTCCCAGTCTTTCATGTTAATGGGGTTGGAGGTTTCGAATCTTATTTTATGCTGTTTATAAGTTTTCCAAAATTGTTTCTTGTCAGATATGTTGTTAATTTCTTCTTGAATTTTAACTGCGTGGTTCTTTTTTCGAATATTTAAAGTATTTTTATATATTTTCTTATCTTCCAAGTACTGATTTCGTTTACTGGTATTTGTTCTGTCATTTGCAAATTTGTGGTAGCTTTTTCTCATTAACTGTTTATTTTTTCTGCATTCTTTATCGTACCAAGGTTTGTTTGTTTTCTGGCCTTTGTATGGTTTTACTGTATGAGTCATTCCTAATTCATTGGATACTAGGTGGCAGGCTGATACTATTTCGTTATATAAATCTGCAGGCAAGTTCATTGTGCATTGAATGTCTATGTTTTCTATCCTTTCTCGGAATTTTTCGATTTTGTTTGGTTCCCAAATAATTCGTTGACCTGTACTAATATTTGGACTATTAGAGTTTGTAATATCTGAGATATCATTTTTCTTGATGTTAGGTAGATCAAGTTTTAGTCTGCACAGGAAATGATCTGATAATAAAATTGTATTTTCTACTTGAAAATCATGAACGATATCCATGCAGTTAATGTTGGTCCATATAAGGTCTATAATGCTTTCACCTGTCTTACTAATGTGGGTTGGATGAGCCGGGGTGTCACTGTGTGATCTGCCATTGAGGACATAGAGACCTTCATTTTCCATTGCTTCGACTAGTATTTTTCCTTTTTTATTCCAATATCCGTTAGATAAGCGTTCATGATATAGATTAGTATTTTCAAAAATTAAATCTTCTCCTTGGTTCATATTTCCAATATGTGAGTTGAAATCTCCTCCCACGATTATTGGTAGATGAGCGTATTTTTCATTGATATTCTTTAGCGCATTGGAGAATAAATCTACTATAGTATCGAAATCGTAGCTTGGCGAGAAGTAAACGAACATCAAAATTATTTCTTTTTTATTTTGAGTGAAAAATATTTTTAGTATAATCCAGTGAACTGTCTTTTCTATAAGCGATACTGTGTTAGCTTCATTTTTAATATACACTGACAAGCCCCCTTTTGCCCGACCTCTGCTAGCATCTTTAATTGCATTACTGTAATAATGTTTATATGAATGTAGGAATTCTGGCTTAATATTGCATTTTTTCTCCTCTTGCCAAGTTTCGCACACACATAACACGTCTATGGATTGCAAATAATTTATTTCTCTGTTATTTAGCATGTAAAAGTTTTTGTGACCCTGCATATTCCAGATTGCAATTGATGTATAATGTGTATTTTTATTTGTTTGCAGGGTTAGATTGCTTTTTACTTTTTTGAATCCTTTGCGGGTGTGGTTTGAGCTTTTGGGCGTAGCAAGCGGTCTATCGGGCCTTCAATTTTCTTTTGTGGTTTCTTATTTTTTTCTTTTTTAGGTTTATATGTGTTTGAATTGTTGGTGGTTGGATCTTTTTTTTTATTATCTAAACTTCCCGCTGCTGTCTCAGTTTCATTAAATTGTAATTTATCTTCAAAGTTGGAATTAAAATTACTGTTTTCTTGAATTTCTATGTCCTGTTCCTGCAGTAATATCGGAAATGATGGAGTTGATAATCTTCTACTTTGCATTGTTTCTAATTTTTCGGTTTCATCGGTTCTTTGATGATTTAGTTGCTCAATAGAAAATGTTTCTCCATCAATTACCAACTGTGTACCCTTAATATATGCTTTATATCCCGAATTTCTGGCTTCAGTAAGATGAGGGTATAATTTGCTTCTGGTTTCCATTTGAGCCTTGGTATAATCTTCCTCTATAAAGATTTTAGTACCTTTTAATAATTTACGGCTTTGCAGTATTTCACGTTTCTTATTTAAATTCCATAGTGTGATGGCTACTAAGCGGTTCTTGTTGCTGTTTCTTGTACCTATTCTATAGATGTTCTCTATATCATCGTTTTTTATTTGTAATCTGATATAAAGTGATATAAATTTATTTTCTTCTTTTATGATATGTTGAATACAGTTACTCCATTGTTGCTGGCCAATATTTTCAACTTCTTCCCTGACTAATTGAACTACACTAGAATTTAATTGTGGTGATACATTTTTTGATCTAACATTGTTTTTTAGTTGGCTCCAAATTAACTCAATCGGATTGAATATGCAATAATAAGGTGGTAAACGTAATATTTTATGCCCTGCCTGTTGTGCCATATTGTCTATAACGTAAGACTTATCAAAATTCTGCTCTTTTATAATTTTAAGTAAATCATTTTTTGTTGCCCTTTCTGGTATTGGCATATTTTTCTTTGCTAAAAAATCTATTATTTCAGCCTTTCTTGTTGCTGTCGTCGGAATTTTATTCTCTTGTTGCGAATGGTAGGTGGCATTATCCATGACTATTACTGAATTTGGTGCAATATTAAGAAGTAAATTATTTTCAAACCAACGTTCGAAGAGTTCAGCCGACATATTTTCATGATAGTCTGCAAAAGATGTTTTGAAATCTTTTGCTGATAAGAAAAGTCCATTTTTAATCCAGCCGTTTTCGTCACCAGCGTGTAAAATAATTATCCGTCGTCCCTTCGATACAGGTGCATTTAGCGAACATTTACCTTTATCATTAACCCATCCTTTCTCAACAACATCATGCGTGTCATACCTTGTTTCATCTAGATAGACAATATTTTTCCCTACTTCGCGGTACGATTTAATTTTATTTAAATATTTGTGCCGTAACTCAACTATTCGCGGTTGTTCTAGTACTGCTTGTCTTTGATCTAATTTTTTGTAAACAAAACCCATTTTCTTTAAACACTGATGTAGGCATGATCGAGAAGGTACAAAAGAAATATCTTTTCTTAACGTTGTATGTAAAGATGATAATGTGTGAACAATATTATTAGCATAAGAATTATGTATTGTTCGTACTATATATTGTTTCGTAAAATCATCTATTTTGTCAGTATCTGAATCTTTTCGAACTCTTTTAGGTACCGAACCACCTATTCTGATAATTTTTTTAACAGTTTTATCACATACCTTTGTTAGTTGGCAAGTTTTCTTAAGAGCAACTGATTCTTCATATTCCTCCAAAAGTCCATTGTAAACATTCAACACGATTTGTTGTCCATGTTCGTGCAAAAAAGGTTTAAATATATTAGGCGATGGTAATACACTTTTACTAGCACTTTCTAATTCTTCGGTTTCTTCCCACGGGCGAAACATTGTTAACGTTGTTGACTGTTGAATTTAATTTAACAAAACAAAAAACACTTTCAGCCTTCGTACACTAGTTAGGAGGTACAAATGACAAGTGAAAATAATTAAACTCACCACCTATTTATATACCTACATAGCCACAAATAACGGTTTTATAATCCTTTGGAGACAAGTTCACAGACCTTATAATAAGCTATAAGAAAATTAGGGAAATTCTAAGTTCAAAAGATTAACGCATTAAAATTTTAGATATTAGCAAATACAGCCCTGGTAATCGGTTTAGAAAATCTGAAAAGTGCAGTCTTGGTCTACAGTCGAATACTGGGCGTAAAATATATACCAGCATTGCAAATAGTGAACTGGCCGACTGTACGGATCGAAATATTTTGGCATTGCGGTTTTAGCTATTGTGAACCCATAATAAAACGATAACGAGTCTTCGGAACATGATCCCTGGATAAACTATACCTGTATTTACTAATGCTGGAAACTATGTATATTAAGTTCCTTTCCATATAACTATTGTTCTATTTCCAATTTTCTTTTTAAAATGTTACTATTATTAATTTAAAATGATTTTTTTTGACAGTGACATTTATCTGTCAGTTACATATATTTAAAATATGAACTGTGTAACTAAGAAATTGAGGTTATCTTTAAAACATAGACTCCGGGATTTATAAAATTGATTATTTTATTAATTTATCTATAAAATTCAATAATCTGTAATTTTTATAATGAAAATGACATTTAAAGGTATTTTTGGAAGAAAAACTTATTTGAGCTTCTAGTAATGTGCGATTTCCAGTTATCCAATTTACATCAAAATCTAACGGGTTCTTTCCATATTAGAGTAAGGTCGAAATACAAGGTTTCAAAATTCTGCGGTTGAGAGTATTTGAGCTAGAGTGACCAGAAGATCCACACTCACATACATACACACATACACACACACATCCACAGTAACGACCCACCTATGAACAATAATGTTACTCTTGCTTATCCTACAATATTTGGAAATAATCACACACCTATTATGACCTCAATTGTGTGGTGACCTTGATTAACCAAGGCGCGCGGCCACGAGACCCCATAAAATTGACTAAAATTGTTTTATTAAAGCACACTAAAAATATTTTACAATATACGTAAAAACATGAAATGTTAAAAAACTATAATATTAAAAATTATTTTGAAAAAATGTGATGGGGCCAGTACAATTCCTGCCGTCATTTAATTTTTATTAATTTAAATACATTATATATATTGTGACAATTTGGAACCACACTGTCACGGTTCTCTTTATAATTTTTTTGTTAAATTAATTTAAAAAAAAAATATTTTTTCTGGTGCCACCGGTTGAGAACCTCTGATCTCTCAGCTGTCGCTTACGCGGTGCGACATCTTGTTTGAGTTATGTGAGATACTTTGGTAATAATTTATTACAATTCATTTGTTTTTTAGTTCTCCGGCTTTTTATTTCATTTTAGATTACGTTTAGTAACTCCTGAATAATTTCATTTTAATTGTTTGGCATCGGTAAAAGATCTTACATTATTTTAGTACGACAATTGTCCACTCAAGAGAAGGGGCTCATTTATAACGCGTGTCGAGGATAAGTTTTTTCTTCTGGCGGACGGCACTTGACCGGTTGAAGTCAAGCAGGATGAGTTGCTGGGAACCCAGTGCAGGCCTTGTTTTTTTTTGCTTTCATTTTTTTTCCCAAATTGAGTTATATTTTGGCGTCAACCACAGCCGTTCTGGGTGAGTTTACTCGAATTATTTTTGTTTGTTTTATTTTTTTTGCTGGTTGTAATTTAAGATTCAGGCCACGTGGGCTTCGGTTTGGGCGGGCCCCAAAGCGAGTTCGAGTAATCTCTCCCACGGTCTGTGGGGGTTTTGGGACAAAATTTTGGGTTTAAATTTTTATTAGACTTCTAATGTTTGTGGATTTAATTTAAAGTTGGTTTCGAGGTCGGTCATTGCTTTCACTGGGTTTCCATCAGCTCATCCGTTTTTTTTCTTTTTTTTTTGGCATTTTAAGTTTAACTTAATTTTTTTCAAAATTTATATAAATTTTTGATACTACCAAGGTAGTAATTTTTGAGTAACTCTGCTTAACTTCCCGAGCCAATTAACAAGACGGCTCCGGTTCCCTGGGTCATCGCACCCTTTCAATTTTGTTCTTGACCATTTTTTGTAATATTCTGCTTAAATTTTTTCCCGAGCCAATTAACAAGACGGCTCCAGTTCCCAGGGTCATCGCACCCTTTCATTTCTTTTGTTTGACCATTATTAGTAATATTCTGCTTAAATTTGTTCCGAGCCAATTAACAAGACGGCTCCAGTTCCCAGGGTCACCGCACCCTTTCAATTTTAGTTTATTAGCCATTTTTGTAGTAGTTCTGCTTAAATTTCACCCTTCACCTTCCTACCTTGTGATCCGTCCCGTATGAACGTGTGTGAATAGTGTTGATTTGCGGCCATCTTTTTTTTTATCCTGTCGGATCACGGTTTGGACTCGTTCCCTTTTTCAACCGGATTAATATTTTTTTCTGCTCTTTTTTGGGGTTTTGCGTGATTACAATTCTATTTGGGTTTCTTTTTGAATTGTCACGATTTTTTTTGCAGTTAAATTTTTTGTCCGTCAGGGTCGTAAATTATTAGCGCGATTTTTTTTTGCGAATGTTTGTTACGGTTTTTTATCGCGCCCTAATAATTGTTTTTGGACTGCAGTCAACCTTTTCCACTTTCCTCTGTGTCTGTTGTCATTCAGTCATGTTTTTATGAGTTTAAGTTTTGAAATCAGTTTGTATAACGCCTGACGGGGTACAGAGCGCCCTTAAAGTTTGTGTACTTTTATTTTGTAATACCCACGTCCTTCAGACGATTCTGTCATCCCATTCTCGTTCGAGATACTGGGGTTTATTTTTTGTAGGGACAGTAGCGGCTTTGGTGGTGGTGACTGGCCCTTTGGCTCGGACTTTCCAGCAGCTTCTTGGCAGTCCTAGCGGAGGAGATAGCACCTGGACCCGCCAAAACCTTCTCTAGGTTTAAGGCCAGGCTAGGCCGAGTAAGAGCTCACCATTCCACCGCGGTGGGAGATTTTCGCCGTACCTGCGAAGGGCCTTTGCACCCACAGTCGCATCAGCTCTACCAGGCCACCTAAAGCTTGTCGCCGAGGTCCCTCCCCGTTCTGCAACAGCGGCGTCCTGGACAAGGGCTCGGTCACTCCCCAAAGTGGTTCCCCAGCAGTAGCTAGGAGGCGTTCTGTACGGCCGTCAGTTAGTATTTTTTTTTGTTGTCAATTTCAAAATTTTAAACTTGCCTTTAATTAAACTCATTCAATTTTATTTGTTGTTGTTTTCCTTCCTTGAGTACACCTTCTCAAGGGTTTACCCTTTTTCAAGGGGTTGGCGCCCGAATATTAATTTTGTGGTAGTAAATTTTTTTTGCACAGGCGCTGGCCTGATTCAGTTTTTACTTTAGTTAGGCTACATCAACCACAAGGTTAAAATTCGAACCCCGACCTCTGCTTCCGCTACAACCCGTGAGCTGCCAGTGCATTTGTGTGCGACACCGGTAAGTAGCCCTTAGCAAGTGTCACAATATATATATATATATATATATATATATATATATATATATATATATATATATATATATATATATATCTTTAGTTTAGATCTTTAGTTATTTTACGTTATTTGATATGCACCGGTACTAGTTGCCAGCATTGGTAAATATACAGGGTGGAAACGAACTTTATGTCATAAATTTAAGGCTGAGTAGTTATGACATGTGTAGATTACGAAACTGAAAGATTTTTTTTTAAATTCGAAAAACAAAAATTCGACTTTCTTAAGGAAACTTTTTTTTACTGCTGTTTTAATTCATATTTCATTAGAAATATGGTTATCAAAAATACATTCAAAATTAGTTGTATAAGGTATTATTCTTAATAATTAAATTAAATAGCATTTTTAACGAAAATAATTGTGTAATAGATAAAATAATGCAAATGCGTTGCCAGTGGTCCAGTGGTACCCAAAATGTTGGTTTCATGGAAACTACCCTTAAATATGCGAATTTTAAAAAAATTCTTTCTGTTTCGTAATCTACATATGTCATACTACTCACCCTTAAATTTATGACATTAAGTTCGTTTCCGCCCTGTATATTTACCAATGCTGGCAACTAGTACCGGTGCATATCAAATAACGTAAAATAACTAAAGATCTAATTTAAAGTATTGTTAATATATTCTTCTTCAGCATCTTACCCATATGTTAATTCAAATTTATTTTTTGATAGTGACGGTAATTTATTTTTAATTACAAACACATAGAAATTGATTTATTGATTAAGTATTTTATCAATTCGTATTTTAATATTTTCTTCTTAAAAATACCACGTATTTTTTTTTTTACAGTGAGATCGAATTGTGTAACTAAGGCGCTTAAAAGGGGAAAGGAAAAAGGTAAAACACTTTACAGTTTTAAAGAAAGTTTCATTCCCGGTAGCGTAATAATAACAATAGAAAGAGGATCCTTAAATACTCGTATCAACAAATGTAATTTTTCAAATTGTGGAATTTAAATTATCATAACTGGGAAAATTGTCACAAACATTCACGTTACAAAATTGAAAATATGAATGAAGTGATCGGATTGGGATATTTGATTGATTAGCTGAATTGTTATTGTTGAATGAGTGGTTTCAGTTAAAGCAGATGACCCAGTTTAAAATAGTATTGAAAAACAAAAATTTATTATACTCTACCCACAACCTACAACATGTTGGTATTAACCGTTTCAATATATATCTGTGATACCCTAGCAGAAGCAGATATGTCATATTTTCAAATATTTTAGATAAAACTTTAACATTTACTGGTTCATAAAAAATATATTTTTAAAAAACTGGTTGGTAAGAGTACAAATTAATAATTAAAAACTGATAAATATGTTTTTTCCGATGAAAATATTCTATAGTTTGGTACTGGGTGGCACTGAAAACAACCCAGTTCATAGAAATTTAAAGTGGGAAACAATTTTATTCACAATAATTATAGTAATATATCGATTCCGAACCTTTTAGAGGTTGGGAAATATGTCATTCCTAACTGCAATGACAATCTCTTGGGTTGGAAACAACAGATTTCATTTCTACCCCACGGGTTGGAAATGTTTATGCAGAGGTTGCCTAGCAACATTATCATAGATTCGTATAATAAAGTACGCTAAACTAATTTTAATAGAGCTGTCAAAAATATTAATAAAATTATAGGTTATAACTCATTGATTTATTTTGAAAAATATTGATTTAAAAAGAGGATGATTGTGAATAAAATAGTATACATACTTCGGTGGGAGTTTCATTACAACCTCACGCTGTATCTCACCTCGAGGCTTTATCTCTCGGTAATATACATAAGCCCTTGGCTGTAATGAAACATATCTCACCTCGGATGTAATATACTAATTCCTAGCGCGTTGCTTCCCAAATTGGTATCTATTTTAGAAAAAAATCGTTGTAGGGTATAAAATTATACTTATGAATCAGTACACGAAATTCATTTGGTATATTTTGTAAATGCAGAAATTTCAAAAATTACAAAATAATAAATAAAATCAAATATTATAATTTTTTGTTAATGAATATATGTTTTTGGACAGTATGCATTTGGATTTTACATTATCATCAATCTCGATGGTGTAGTGGACAACGTAGCCAACTCACAACCCAAGGGTCTCGGGTTATAATTAAAAATAAAGTATGGTTGCTTGTGTGTATGTCCTTTTATAATTTTGTCGTTATACGCAGCGCAAAAAGTGTGAGCTTATTTTCTTACATGAAATCTTCGAAGATATCACTCTCATATATATTCCCTGCTTCGCTAATTATTTTAGACTTGGCCACGTATTAGCTTAGTTTATTTTTATTAATACTTCGAATTCCAGTTCAAGTGAGTAATTACATATTTAAATTAATAGAAATAGGTCACTTGAACAGAAATTATAAATAATACCTAATAAACTAAATTAGCCTGACGGCATATAAACCATTAAACCATTAATTTTTACCTTCCGTCACCTTTAGGTAAGGAAGGTATTGTCTTTAGTCAAAAAAATCGATGATGAGTTTTTAGTGAATAAGCACGTCTTAGGGTATCTAGATTACGATTTTACCATTTTTACGTTGCTGTCTGTATGTGTGTATCTGTGTGTGTGTGTGTATGTGTGTGATGATTTTTTCATAGACGATAACTCCATCATTAGAATTCTAAAAATTATAATTCTTCCGCATTCCCTTTTCTTTACATTTATATCAAGAGTTGATTAGATTTTGGTTATAATTGGTCAACCAGAAATATCCTTATTTGCAGATTTTAACAGTTTTTCTTGAAAATATAATTTTTTGACATTTAATGATATTATAAATATTAAAGAATATTCTGGTACCTATACGAATTGATTGCATTTTAGACTTCATATTCAATGGATATAGAGTCCAAAAATTATAAAGAAAATAAATTTCATATATGAGCAAGCTATGTTATAACAATAGAAACAGCTACGATATTTATAAAATTTTAATTGACAGATATCAGTGTCAATAAAAAAAAATGAATGTGGCAGAGAGATGAGGATATTGAGATAAAAGACACGGAAATATAGGATAATGAATGAGAAGATAAGCGAAATGGCTCGAATGATAGAAGTTCCTAGAAAGATAAAAGAGAGACAATAATAATGGTTTAAAAATGTCATGAGGAGAGATGAATAATGTATTGGAAGAAAAATAAACAGCTTAGTAGTAGAAGGTAGAAGAAATAAAGTAAGACCAAAGAGAAGATGGAAGGACTGTATTGCAGAAGACTAGACAGAAAACAGAACTGAATGAGGACGACAAGCAAAATAGAAATGAATGGATGAATAATGTAACGTTTTTGTTTATATGGGTGAAGTGTAAAACACAGACAAATATTATTAACTAAAAGAATACGTTTATTAAACGATAAATAATTAAAGATTAAATATTAAAAGATAATAAAAACAACTAACACTATAATTAAATAATTATAAACACTAAGAATATTATTAAATGCTTAAACACTACGATTATTTATCTATACAATATTTATATCACTACACTTATTTATATAACTACATTTATTTATGTTAACCACTAGTAAACTGTATATTTATATCACCAAGTTCATTGCTCGTTACTTGTGTTATACCAGACTGTCCCTCCGCTTTCTTTCGGCCGGTATTTATACCGCTTATATCGTTCTCGAACACTCGGGAGCGACAATGACCTGTATACAAAGGAATGAGGTCACGGCGTAATTAGCCTCTAGCCGCTGCGGCGCCGGGGATTGCGTCATCGCTCTGGAACGTTCTGTTAGTGGCGGCTCTTCTCCCAGGGGCGCACGTCACAATAATATCAAGAATAGTGACCCCTAACAACGAAAGAAGATGTCAGTGTCAAGTGCAATTTACATAGTTTATGAAGTAATTTTACTAGAATTATAGAATCTTTTCCAAATATTTGTGTGTAGAATTTGTACATAATATATAGAACTGACGCAAGGTAATGTGCTGGCCACTTCAGATTTTTTGTTTCAATTGAGGCTATCGCTATTTTTGGGGTGATTTTCGATATTTTTAAACCCAATTTCGGCCGTTAGAAGTCATGCTTATTGCTCCAGATAAAGAATATTAGGCTCTACATCTTTTATTTGAAGCTTTTTTACCAAAAAGAATTAGGGAAGTATGAAGTTATGAAACTATGCTTTCCTATGTTCGGGAACTCTAGTTGCCAGCCTTTATATCACCGCTTACACAGAAAAATTGTATCAAAAAACGTTTAATAAATAAAAAAATAATTTTATTCACAATCAGTTAGTAATGTGACAATTTCTGATTTTTAAAAAGTTAATTTCATTTTCCAAGGCCGAAAGATGCCACGTCCCAACTTCAGTATCATTTCCTACACTCACCCCAAGAGATGAGAATATGTATTTCCCTGTAAACAAAGCTTCTTTACATGTCATATATACATGTAAAGAACCGAACGAAATTGTAAATAATATAAATAATTGTAGATAAATGTAAAATCAAAATTTACGGTTAGAAATCAAACTGACAGTTCATGTGACAAATGAACAAGCTCAGGCTATTCGATTATTCGTTAGGTTATATTATATTATTTAAATATCAATTACTCATTATTAATTTCCGATAGTGAATAAAATAGTATACAAACCTCGGTGAAAAGTTTCATTATGTCTGGCTACAGGTAACCTCGCGGTGCTTCGCGCCTTGGTTAGCTATCTTCGACCTCGACAGTAATGAAGCACTTTCCACATCGGTTAGTAATATACTATTACATTATTATAATAATAAAAAATAAATTCAATTTTATGACACATACACAAGACCCATTGCATATCTTTGGGTAGCGCTACTAAATTGTAATTTAAAAAAATTTCGTATATAATTTTTGCAGTTACATATTGTGACGTGCGCCCGGAGAGAAACGTATACGTACGCCGCTGAAAGAATGTACTAGAGCGATGACGTAATCCCGGAATTTCCCAGATGTTGAAATCCCCGCGACGCGCTGGCTAGAGGTTAACTACGCCGTGACCTACTTCTTTTGTATACAGGTCATTGTCGCGTCCGAGGCTTCTAGAAGGAGATAGGGTGTATAAATACCGTCGGGAGAACGTTACAATATGAAATGAATTTACTGATTTATATATGAATTTTATACTCCGCAGCTTTTATTTGTATTTATCTATAAAATAATTTAGGAAGTATTGCGCATTGCAAGGCAAAACTGTTTTCCATGTTAAATGCTTGTATGACGGAATTCGAGCATCACTCGACTCGGTTTATGCTTTTGTCATAGCATAAAACTACAGAAATATGAGGAAGGGCATAATAATCTAACTAGATAGATATTTTTCATGGAGTTACTGTCTCTTTTCAATCAACAGTATTAATGTAAAAAATATTTAAAAATTCAGTATCAGTTCTAAGGTGAAATGTGATGTAAATTCTAAGAAAACGTGCCAAATTCTCTAGTTACTGTCTGTTCGCGAATTTAGGGAACTGGGTTTGATCCCGACCGTTGCCAAATATTTTGAATTTTAAATGGCACAAAATGGTACTCTCCACGTCAACAATGAGTGCCCGTAAATTGACAGCTGATAAAAGCCCGCACGGTACAAATATGTCATTATCATTACCGAAATCTGTGAACAAAGTAAATTGCCACACCGAGCAATGGGTAATATGCCGTGATGATATATTTATTTATTTAAAAATAATAATCATAACAATACTTTATCGCCCAATATATTTATTACAAGACGATATATTTTTTTATATTAGAAAATTTTGTCCACATATGACAATAAGAAACGTTGATAGATGATACATAAAAATCCGGGAAGACGTTCCCGCAATTATTTGTCTTTTTCAATCACGAGAGTTTCGGCACGTCTACCGTCTATTTTCTACTTTCTAGTGTTCAACAGCAGCATTTCGCATACGTGTATCATAATAATTTGAAGTGACCAGTGGAAAATAATGCTATAAATTTGTAAAATTGGAAAAATATACTGCAAACATTTTTTACTATTTCTTATTCAAAGTTGTCTTTCTTTATAAATGATTATTATTTCCAAATAGAGGTATTATCAATAAATTAATTATATGTCTATAATTTGTTTACATTATTTTTGTGTAGTTTATATTATTTAATAAATTGATCAGTAAATACATATTTAAATATTACTGATTTGAAAAAGTATCGTATTAAAGAAAAATCGGATACATATGTAACCAAATAATTGTTTTAATTCGAAAACGATACATTTTATCGAATGACAATAAGAGTACCTACAACTCGTTTGTACCTTTATTCTAATTAGGAAATATTTCAAATGAACTAAAAAAAAATATCAAAACCTAATAATAAAAAGTTTCCATTATTTTTTACCCATTGCTCTTCAGTAAATACGTAATTGAAAAAGGACAATGATTATTAAAAATAATATCTAAATTTTTATAATACAAAATATGTATTATTAATAAAAGATAGAAAGCCTGTTCTTACTTTCTAAAGATTTTTTTTATTAAAAACACTGCCTTACTTGTATATGCAAACTATTTTGCTTATACAAAAATAAAAATAAAATTGTAAAACAATTTTTAATTACATAATCATACAACCCTGAAACTTTATAACAAAATTAATAGTTATAATTTTATAAAGGACCCGAAACCGTCCGGTACTAACAAACTCAGTCCACATTATTACCGTCTAAAAATAAAGCAAAATCCTATCTTTCGCGGCTCCTCTGCGAAATGTGGTCCGCAAAAATCCGGTCGGCGTTGGCGTGTTTCCCTGCAAACAATCCACTCGGGAACGCTGTTTGGTCAGCGGAGTCATTCTATCCGCGGTGCGAGGGACGCGGTCCAATGTAGACTTCGTGATTTGATTAAGGGCCTTTGGGGAGCACCTGTTCCGAACTATAACGCACAAAAAATGTATTTCAAACTTTGTAGATGTTGTTACTTTTTTATAACGCGTAATATCCCTGTTTGTTGATTGATCGTTGATTTGCATTGCAATTGTTTTTGGTACACTTTGGATGTTTAATTAGTAAATCACTTTGGGAATTACGGAAACTATATCGATAGCGAATTTATGAAATGAAGTTGATGAAGATAATTTGGTTATTGTGATCTATGTACGATACAAAACATTCAATACCATGCTTTGTGATTTTGTAAAATGTAAATCATCTAATTTTAACAAACATTATTATCATGTACATCAGTACCGTCAGCCCTAGTTGAGCCTCAGCCGCATGTACACGGTCATAGTTCAATGATCAGTTTAAATAATATAATGTTGTATTTCAACGATTCAAGTCAGTTCTCATTAGACTATAATTATATTTATTTTCGAGTAATTGATAATACTTTATAATTTTATTATTGCATTACACTACACAAACCAAAGAGAAAAAGACCATATTAGAGATTCATTTTAGAAAAATCTGTTGTGGCCAGCACAATACCTTCCTTCAATCCTGTGTATTATGTATAAATTCCATATATAAATTTTGTTGCAAAAGATTCAAACTTCCAGTAAAATTATTTCATAAACAAACTATGCAAATTGCACTTGACACTAACATCTTCTTTTTCTTTAGCGTTCCCCATTTGTTAGGGGTCGCTATTTTTTATATTCTTCTTCCACTCATTTCTGTTTTACGAGTCGTTCTCATTCAGTTCCTTTTCTTTCAAGTCTTCCGGAATACAGTCCTTCCATCTTATCTTTGGTCTTCCTCTGTTTATTCAACCTTCTATTACTAAGCATTCTTCCAATATATTCTTCATTTCTCCTCATGACATTTTCAAACCAATGTAATCATCTCGCTTGTATCTTTCTAGAAACTTGTAACACTATAGTTATTTCCTTACCTATCTTTCCGTGTATTCCCCCAACATCTACTTCAACATCCTCATCTGTGCCACATTAATTTACTTTTTATTTATACTAACATCTGTCAATTTGAATTATATGAATATATTAGTAGTTCCATGTTTAGCATAGCTGGCTGATTTATAAAATTTAATTTCTTTACCTCTATATCTATTGAATATGAAGAGAAATTCAATCAAATCGTACAGAGAGTAATATACTCTTTAAGTTATAATAACGTTAAATGTCAATAAATCAAATATAACTGTTAAATCTTCAAACGAAGATACTTCCGGTTCACCAATTATAACCAAAATCTAATCAGTTGTTCCTCTGGATGTTAACTTGAGGAATACGGAAAAAATAAAATTTTTGGAATCGTGGTATTGAAGTTAAGCGATCCGAAACTTTTGTCACACACACACACACACACACACAAACACACACACACATCATCGTAAAAATGGTGAAATCGTAGGTAAAAAACTGTTTTTTGTGTCGTTTCCATTATTTTCTTTGAATTTTGCCAATAAAACTTTATATCTCTGATCTCTTGAAAATCAAATTATATCTTTTATTAAAAAAACCAAGAAGCATGCGTGATTTTCTTTAGTAATCATGTATTACAACGGTTTTTATTACGTAACCATGGCGAGACAAATATACAAACGTTTCTATATTCGAATAAACCAACCCTTGTATATTCACTTTGGTGCAGTCAATTTCATTTTAAATTCTATCAGAAAACGGTAAAAATAACTTTTTATTTGGTATAATAAATTAACAATGTAATTTAATCATATAGTAAAACATTAAAGCGGTTCTACTGTAACGTAAGTAGTTATTTATTAAATATAATATATTGAAAATAGACGCGAGATTTTCCACTACGCTAAAGTCTTTGCCGCTCAGCGCACTGCGGCCCGAGTTGCTATGACAACGTAACGTACTGTTTGTGTAACTAACGTGCACTAACCACGGTTTTTAAGCGATGTATGGCTGCACTTTATGGCTTCAACACAGTTTTAAAATGGATACCTTGTTATAGTGCATTGTTTTGCAGTTTTGCGGTACGACAAGTCACTAATAAATTAATATGGCAGTGAATAGTGTTAATGTTTTGTTAAAAACGGACTTTAATAGACTTCTTTTCGAAGATAAATTAAAAATTAAAGAATTAACAGGCATTGTCTGATTTAAAATTAATACAAATTAGTGAAATAAAAGCCCAGAACAGAATATTTACTCCCTATTTTTCAATTTACATTTACGAAAGACAAGAGCTGAATCTCCACACCAGCATTCAGTGCGCGTGAGGTGACGCCTGGTAAGTGCCCGCACGGTACAAATATTTCATCATTACTGGCCGGGTGATTGGTTCCGCTATATTCAGACTTCGATCGGAGGTAACCAATCACCTTCGAAAAACAACCTTCGTGTCAAGCATAGGTTGAACTTTCAAAAATATGCCAGTTTGTAGTGCTTTTAGATGCAATAATCATTCTTTTCACAAAACAAATAATATCAGAATAAACAGGAAACAATACTTTTAATAGGAAGGTATCCTACAAAATATAATATACAGGGTGTCCCAGAAGTCGACGATCAAACTAAATGGGGTGATAGAGGAGATCATTTCCAATCAAAATAACTATATATATTGTAATGCAATCGTTGATGGTTCAAAAGTTATTGCAACTTTTGTAGTTTCTCCTAAAAACGGCAAGGCGTCCAATAGAATTATTATTATTTTTATTACGAGACGTTTGTTTCTCTTTTTCTTTTTTATTGTATGCACCTGAAGGGTTCTACTTTCTAATAAAATCATTTCCTTGAACATGAGTACCTTCTATTAATAATAAAAATATTGTTTTGTGAAAATTTTTTCTACCGAAAAAAAGCTACTTGATTTTAAAGTGACGCTGACAGAAATAAATGTCCTAAAAAAAATTAACCAACTATCAGAAGAAGTTGTGTATTTAATGTAGATTTTAACGCGGTATAACACATGGGGATATTCAGAGCAGATTTTCTTAAATATTTTTTTCTTCTACAAGAAAGTATTTCAGTTAAAAATACAATTGAAAAATTCGAGAATTATCTTAGATGTTGTGTCAAAAATAAAACAAAAGAAGGTATATGAAGTGACATATCGATAATAACTTTACTGTTTGTGTGTTTTTGATTTATCAGTTCTTCGTTTCTTAAACTTTGTTTTAATTCTTGTGATTTTGCGTATTTTTTGGTTTTTGATACTCCTTTCATTTGGACTTTGTTCTTCTTGGTCTCAAAAATATGTCTTATACCCCTCGAGAATATGCAGAAATGCATTACGTGTACGGGTTTTGTGACGGGAACGCTCGAGCTGCTGCAAGAGAGTATCGGATACGATACCCTAATCGAGAACGCTATCCTGATTATAGGGTATTTCAAAATGTTCATCGGTCTTACTTAGAAGGCGAAATCCCTGGCAATCCGCGAAGAGAAGGAAGACCTGCGCTTCAGTGCAATGACGACGATATAATTGAAATGGTGACAGAGAACCCGTCAACACGTGTTCGTCGTATATCCAGACATTTGGAAATTCCAAAATCTAGGGTTCATCGTGTTTTGCAAAAGGGCCAGTTTATCCATAACATGTGCAGCGCGTGCAAGCACTTTTACCTGCGGACTATGACAAAAGAGTGCAATTTTGTCGGGAAATGCTGCGTCGTCATAGAGAAGATTCCGAATTTTTTAACAAGATTTTGTGGAGCGACGAATCAAACTTTTGTAGAACCGGGATATTTAATATTCACAATTTACATTTTTGGGACTATGTGAACCCTAGAGTTGTTAGAAATGACAACTTTCAACACAAGTTTGGGGTCAACATATGGGCGGGAATAATTGAAGGAAAATTGATTGGTCCATTTGAGCTCCCAGGAAGGCTTAACAGCGAAAATTATCTGCATTTTTTACAAAATGAGTTACCTTATCTACTTGAAGACGTGACATTGGAGACACGCCGAGATATGTGGCTGCAACAAGATGGAGCTCCTCCTCACTATTCTGTAGATGTGAGACGACACCTTGACACAGAATTTCGGAATCGGTGGATTGGTAGAGGAGGGTTTATTATGTGACCACCGCGATCCCCTGATCTTAACCCCTTAGATTTTTTTCTATGGGATTATTTTAAAGAAATAGTCTACATGACAGAAAGTCAGAATGAACAAGAGTTGCAACAAAAAATAAGAGAGGCTACCAACATTATTAAAAATAATCAACGGGCGTTCCGAACAATAAAAAGAAATTTTATTCGGCGATGCTTAATGTGCATTAGAAAACATGGTAGAAATTTTGAACACTTTTTGTAAAATTTGAAAACATCATGAAAAGCTTCATAAACCCTATTTTGTTTTAATGTTGTATAAAAACTATTACAACTATTATTTTGTTTTATTTTTGACACAGCATCTAAGATAATTCTCGAATTTTTCAATTGTATTTTTAACTGAAATACTTTCTTGTAGAAAAAAAAAATTATTTAAGAAAATCTGCTCTGAATATCCCCATGTGTTATACCGCGTTAAAATCTACATTAAATACACAACGTCTTCTGATAGTTGGTTAATTTTTTTTTAGGACATTTATTTCTGTCAGCGTCACTTTAAAATCAAGTAGCTTTTTTTCGGTAGAAAAAATTTTCACAAAACAATATTTTTATTATTAATAGTAGGTACTCATGTTCAAGAAAATGATTTTATTAGAAAGTAGAACCCTTCAGGTGCATACAATAAAAAAGAAAAAGAGAAACAAACGTCTGGTAATAAAAATAATAATAATTCTATTGGACGCCTTGCCGTTTTTAGGAGAAACTACAAAAGTTGCAATAACTTTTGAACCATCAACAATTGCATTACAATATATATAGTTATTTTGATTGGAAATGATCTCCTCTATCACCCCATTTAGTTTGATCGTCGACTTCTGGAACATCCTGTATGTCTAATGTAATACTGAAATATTAACAGGATTTCACTGTTTCTATGATGATGTTTTTTTGTGTGCATGTATATACCTATTATATATATATATATATATATAAAGATCTGATTAGTGTTTGGACATTATTCTTTAACCGGAAGTGCTACTTTACTTGTAGCCCATAACAGGTTTTAATGAAAAACTTTATTAAAATATAGTCTGAAACATTTCAAATTTGGTATTCAAGACTTTTATATTAATGAGAACGACATATTAGATTTTTACTACAATTAATGAACCGGAAGTGGTACTTTATTAAAATATTAAAAAAATATATATGCCGACGACATTACCGTCTCTTGACAGGCCACCATTTTCACATAAACATCTCACTGACGATTTAAGGAAAATGAATGTGAACTGTTATGTACTTTTGGTTCTGTTGTTTGCCTTCTTTAATGAATTTCTTGTTCTTTGTGCTTGTTTTGTATTTATTAAAATATAGTCTGAAACATTTCAAATTTGGTATTCAAGACTTTTATATTAATGAGAACGACATATTAGATTTTTACTACAATTAATGAACCGGAAGTGGTACTTTATTAAAATATTAAAAAAATATATATGCCGACGACATTACCGTCTCTTGACAGGCCACCATTTTCACATAAACATCTCACTGACGATTTAAGGAAAATGAATGTGAACTGTTATGTACTTTTGGTTCTGTTGTTTGCCTTCTTTAATGAATTTCTTGTTCTTTGTGCTTGTTTTGTATTTATTAAAATATAGTCTGAAACATTTCAAATTTGGTATTCAAGACTTTTATATTAATATGAGAACGACATATTAGATTTTTACTACAATTAATGAACCGGAAGTGGTACTTTATTAAAATATTAAAAAAATATATATGCCGACGACATTACCGTCTCTTGACAGGCCACCATTTTCACATAAACATCTCACTGACGATTTAAGGAAAATGAATGTGAACTTGTTTAATGACAATTACAATTCAGAAATCGCTTGGAGGAATGAATGGCTTCCAAGCAATCAGGACTCACTCCATTCGATTTCAGATCCAGTGCAATATCCTCTAGGATTCATACTCCATAGGAAAACATGGGTAAGAATCGGCTGCGCACTAACCATGGCAGAAGTTACTATTGGACACACATCTGGAGAATAGCCGATACATCTGACTGCGAGTGTGGTCATCCAAGATAAACTCCGCACCACCTCATCACTGAGCGTCCCTCGTCTGAGATAATTTTCCCAGTAGAACATCTTCATCAAGCTACTGAAGAAGATATTGAATGGATTAATAGATTGGGGGTTCAATCATAATTCTTTTCGATGTTATGTACTTTTGGTTCTGTTGTTTGCCTTCTTTAATGAATTTCTTGTTCTTTGTGCTTGTTTTGTATGTAACCGTATTATTTATTATGCCATACGAAATATTAATATTAAAATATGATCTAAAACTTCTCAAATGTGGTATTTAAAACGCGTATGTTATTGGGATTGGAAACAACATATTAGATTTTGACTATATATGATAAACCGGATGTGATACTTAACTTGAAGCTCTTAATAGATTTTCAAGGAAAAACATAATAAAATATAATCTAAAGTTTCATCCTATACACTTTTCTATTTAGTATATTAAAATACAAGGCGATGAAAAAAATTTAATAGAAGAATGTAGAACGAGTGACAAGACAATATTGTAACGTTTATTTATTTGGGTGAAGTGTAAAAATCAGAGAAATATTACTACGTGAAATAAAAGTTTTTTTAAACGATGAATAATTATGATAAAGATAATAAAAGTAACTAACACTATGATTAAACAATTATAAACACTAATTTAAGACTAAGAATATTATTAAATACTAAAACACTAAGATTATTTATTTAAACAATATTTATTTATATAATTATATTTATCTTCACCACTCGTAGACTATTTATTTATATCACCAACTGTTCATTTCACGATGCTTGTCTATAACCGAATATCCTCGCTGGCTTTCCTGACGTGTTTATATATCCGGCGTCCATTCGACACGACAATAACATCGAATACAAAGGATCAGGTGACCCTAAGTAATTAAACAGGTCCCGACGTGTTTGTTTACTATGCCGATAGCTCTCCCGATTACGTCATTGCCCAGCGCGGCGGCCGTTCTATCACGGTCGACCAGCGGCGGCGGTCATGTACTCCTAGTCAGGGGCGTCGGGTCCACGCGCGTTACAATATTATATAAACTATTTTCGAATGACCTTTAGCATTTCAAGCCAAAACAAAACTAAGTGATGAATACAACATACGTCTCACTGGACTGAGTTGAAACTTGACGAACTCTGTCGTCCGTCGTTGATCCGTCACCACCCACCAACTTCATAAATTTCTGTCTAGCGAATCAGAGCTCCAGACGGACACAACATGACGGATTGAACGTATGCATGGAAACTTAGCTGATTTTGTTTACAAATGTTCAACCGGAAGTGACACTTTACTTAAAGCACATTGCTATTTTAAAAATATAATTGGCGAGAGGTCATGTGCTGGCCACATCAAATATTTTATTCATGATATAGTCCACCTGTATACAACTCGACAATCAAAAATTCTCGACATTCTCCCTATGTTCTCGACTTTCGGGCTCGTGGTATTTCCAGGCGTCACATCTCGTATAATCGGGAATTTTCAATTGTCTTGTAGTATAAATATATGAAAGTAGTGTGTGTTCATAAAATATTTTGACAGTGTTAAAAGATATTTTATATTATGGGGAATTTGAAACACGGCGCATAGCAGAGAGGCTTAATCCAGAAAAAGAAAAATATAAAATGCCTTGTTCAAGAAAATAACAGCATACAGGGTGGTGACAGGCACATCCAAACATAAGACTTTAACATGTAAAATCAGACTTTCCTAATTTCCTGCTTCCCTAATTATTTCAGGTAAAAAAGCTTGCAGAGCATAAAATTCTGCATCTGACTCAATTAGCAAACTTAATTTTGTATGCCTTGTAATAGCAAAAATTAGGTATGAACATGTCGAAAATCACCTCAAAAATAGAAATAGCCATACAATGGAGACAAAATAAATAACAAATTTCTAACGGTTTATTTGTCATGTTAGGGTAATTTATTTTTATTATGTATTATTTCTAATTTCTGTACCAGTTAACAATTATGTTTTAATTTAAATTGATATTTGTTCACTTACAACACAACAGAAATTACAAATATTAATATTTCTGCTGTTACAAGGCATACGTAATGTGACGTGCGCCCCTGCGAGAAGAGTATACGTGCGCGCCACTGAAAGAAGGTACCAGAGCTACGCACGTTGAAACATGTTAACTACGCTGTGACCTAATTCCTTTATATACAGGTCACTGTCGCGGTGACGTAATCTATTGTGTTATGTTGTTTACCTCTAGAAGTTCTCCAGGAGATTCTAGAAATAATCCGCCAGATATATAACCCGCCGCCAAAGCCAGCGAAGGCACTCTGTATTATACAAGCAACGAGTAGAGAAGTCTGATATAAATAAGTGTCGTGAATAGTTGGTGATATAAACAACAGTCGACAAGTGAACATAAATAAATGTAATTAGTGACATAAAGAGTGGTGTTAATTGTTTAAATAAATAATCATAGTGTTTAAGTGTCTTATAATATTCTTAGTCTTTAAATTAGTGTTAATATTTATTTATCATAGTGTTAGTTACTTTTATAATCTTTTAATTATATTTCTAATATTTATTTACCGTTAAATAAACGTATTCTTTTAATTAATAATATCTCTTATGTTTTACACTTCACCTATAGAAATAAAAACGTTACAATTGGTGCCAGGTGTGGGGTTGTTAAACTGTGAAGTGTAAATAAATAAAAATAAATAAAATGGCGACTAAACAAATAAAATTAAGTGAATTAAAAGTAAGTGATCTCAAGAGAGAACTGGAAGAACGAGAATTAGATACGACAGGACTGAAAAGCGTTCTACAATCTCGTCTGCGGCAAGTATTAATCGCTGCTGGTGAAAATGCTGACGATTCCTTATTTGATCTATCCGAATTTGGTAGATTAAAACAAAAATTAGAACATTAAAAGAAGAATTAAAACAGGAGATGGTAGAAAGTTCTAGAAAAGCCGAAGAAAATTCTAGAATATTAGAAAATAAATTGGAAGAAAATTCTCGAACATTAGAACAAAAATTAGAGGAGGATTCTAGAAAGGCAGAAAAAAATTGTAAAACATTAAAAGGAGGACTGACAGGAACATTAGAAGAAAATTCTAGAAGTTTAGAAGAAAAATTAGAACAAAAATTAGAGGAAAATTCTAGAAAAACTGAAGAAGACCTGAAGAATTTAGAAGAAAAGTATGACAGGAAGATAGAAGAATTACGAGAAAAAATCACTAAAATTACATCGTTGCCAATTCCGAATTCTGGTGTGGCTGAGCCAAGTCTAATAGAAGGAAGAAAAGTAGTAAAACCTGATACTACTTCAAAAATGCACATAAAAACTTCGGAATTTGATGGGAAGTCTTCGTGGCCGAATTATTTAAAACAATTTGAAGCGGCCGCAAAAGCGAATAATTGGACGTCCGAGGAGAAGGATACGGCGTTGACTGTCTCGTTGCGCGGAGAAGCTATCGACATCCTGCAAACGCTGAAAGAAGAAGAACAAGAAGACTACGACCAGTTAGTCAAGCGATTGGATATGCGGTATGGAAATGCGCATCTGGAGCAGGTGTACCAGACGCAACTGAGAAACCGGTATCAGAGTTCAAAAGAAAGCCTTCAAGAATTTGAAGTCGACGTAGCTCGTTTGGTTCATCTCGCACATCCTACGGCTCCTGACAGCGTTTTGGAGTGCCTGGCCACTCAATCATTCATTTATGGGGTTCGAGACAGCGAAACTCAGCAAGCACTACGATTGGCTCGCCCAAAAACTTTAATTGACGCACTCTCATATACATTGGAGCATGAAGCTGCCAAACAAGCTTCACGTAACCAATCGAGAGTAATGAAAACACAGAAGATTTAGATGAGAGGTTACGGCGAATTGAAAGTGAAGTGTTTACCGGAATAAAGAAATTCCGCTGTTGGAATTGAGGTGCACTGGGCCATGCGCAGAGACTTTGCAGATGAAGACGGAATCGACAAAGGAAGAAAAGGAGTCGGAAAACTAAATCGGGTTGATGCGAAGGGGCAACTGTCGACCCGTAATCTAGTAACTCCACAATCCATCAGTTATGTCGCATCTATTCATCATAAAGCCAATAGCATCTATGTGGATGGCTCTATTTACGGAAGGCCAATGAAAATGCTACTGGATACGGGTGCGACAAAAACTATAATTAGACCCGACTTCATAAGGAAAACTGGCAAGACGCATCCTCAACCAACTAAGTGGCGGTTACGCACAGCAACGGGAGAACAAGCTACGGCATTAGGAGAAGTAGATGTCACCATCTCTATTGGAAACACCTCCTTTAAACATCGTGCGCTAGTAGTTGAAGATGAATTAATACTCGGTATGGACGCAATGACAAAGCATGGTTTTAAACTTGACCTGAAGAAGGGCGTGATGATGGTCAATGAAGAAGAACTCGTATTAAATCCACGAGATGACAAAGCTGTGCGCGTACTAATGGCCGAGGACGTTACCCTCCCAGAACGAAGTGAAACTATCCTGGAAGCACATTTAGATGGTAGTTTCTGTGAGGGAAGTATCGTTATGCTGGAGCCCAAGAATGATGATGCCAAAACTGGCACTGGAGTTGTTGTCGGAAAATTACTGGTCAAAGCCAGCCGGGTAATACCAGTTCGAATAATGAACGTAAATTGTTATCCTGTTGTTCTGAAGAGAGGAAAAATTGTAGGAGAATGCTCGGCAGTATCCTCAATTATCCAAACTGTAAAGGCCAAAGGGAACACATCTCAGTAAGTTCCGGACACGTTAATCAATCAATTGACAACATCGTTTGAAGAATTGACCGCCGACCAGAGAACAAAGGCAAAGAATCTAATTGGAAATTTTAAAGATGTGTTCCAATTTGATGAGAAAACCAAAGGGAGAAATAATGTAGTTCACCAGAAAATAGACACCGGAGACGCAAGACCCATTCGTCAACCAGCAAGAAGACTACCACTGGCGAAGCGTGAGGAAGCGGAAAGAATAATCGAGGACATGAAGATGGAAGGTGTGATTGAACCTTCAAGCAGTCCATGGGCTTCACCTGTGGTGTTAGTGAAGAAGAAGAAGGATGGCTCTACACGATTTTGCGTCGATTATCGTCAACTTAACAACGTGACGAAGAAGGATAGCTACCCGCTACCTCGAATAGACGACACATTAGACACTTTGGCTGGCTCAAAGATTTTCTCCACTTTGGATCTAAAGAGCGGCTACTGGCAAGTAGATTTGGATCCAAAAGACAAGGAGAAGACAGCCTTCACCATTGGTACAGGACTCTGGCAATTTACCGTAATGCCGTTTGGGCTCTGCAATGCTCCTGCAACGTTTGAACGGCTCATGGAAACAGTATTGGCTGGGCTATTTTGGAAAACCTGTTTAGTGTACCTTGACGATATTATTGTGGTAGGTAAGACATTCGAGGACCACATGAAGAATTTGGAAGAGGTTTTCCAGAGATTGAGGAAAGCTAACCTGAAACTTAGCCCGAAGAAGTGTCACCTGTTTCAGAGAGAAGTTCATTACCTGGGACACGTGGTTTCCGGTAAAGGTATTGCAGTCGACCAGGAGAAGATAAAGGCTGTGAGAGACTGGCCAGGACCTAGGGACAAACACGAACTTAGAAGTTTTCTTGGTTTGTGTACCTATTATCGACGATATGTACCTGGATTTGTCAACATAGCCAAGCCACTGACAAGGCTTACTGAAGAAGGAAGAAGATTTATCTGGGAAATGGACTATACAATTGCATTTAAAGAACTAAAACATGCTTTGACAAGCGCACCCGTCTTGAGTTATCCTTTACCTGAAGGAAACTTCATACTAGACACAGATGCCAGCAATGTCGGAATTGGCGGCGTTCTTTCCCAGATACAAGATGGGCATGAAAAGGTTATTGCCTACTTTAGTAAGGCCTTGTCAAAACCAGAAAGGAATTACTGTGGGACCAGAAAAAAACTCTTGGCGGTCGTCAAATCCGTGGAACATTTCTACAAATATTTGTACGGTAGAAGATTTTTGATTAGAAATGACCATGCTGCATTAAAATGGCTGCTACAATTTAAGAAGCCAGGTGGCTAGATGGATTGAAAGACAACAGGAATACGATTTTAAAATCGATCATAGGACGGGTACCAGCCATCGTAATTCCGACGCATTGTCCAGCAGGCCATGCCAAGATGAATGCAAGCATTGTAGTCGACTGGAAGAGAAACATTTCACCGTCGCCAGGACAACAGTTGTCGATGATAATTGGCAGCCCGATGGACTACGCGAAGACCAAGAAAATGATTCGAATTTGAAAATTATACTGAAATGGAAAGCAGAAGAATGCAAACCAATATGGGAAGACGTTGCACCACACTCACAGAGTGTAAAAGCGTACTGGGCGCAATGGGACTCCATGGTCATTGAGGATGGCCTGTTGAAGCGTGTGGTAGAGAATGCTGATGGAACTGAGAAGAAAACTCAGTTGGTCATTCCTAAGAGTAGAATACCACACGTGTTGAAAGAGATCCATGACGGATCTGGAGGCCATTTTTGAGCCACCAAAACTCTAGAAAGATTGCGCCAGCGGTTTTCCTGGATTAACTTCACTGAAGATGTTAAAGACTGGTGCAAGAAATGTGTGGTTTGCGCTGGAAGCAACGGCCCTCATAGACGACGAAAAGCTCCAATGCGCCAATACAACGTTGGCAGTCCATTTGAGCGCATTGCGATTGATGTGGCCGGACCATTCCCAGAAAGTGACGACGGAAACAAATATATCGTGGTTGCCATGGACTACTTCACCAAGTGGAGTGAAGCCTATCCATTGCCCAATCAAGAAGCCACCACGGTAGCTGAAACTTTAGTTAAAGAATGTATATGCCGATTCGGGGTACCACGTGAACTTCACTCCGACCAGGGAAGAAATTTCGAGTCTGCCGTTTTCCAAAATATCTGTAAGATATTAGGAATTAATAAAACAAGGACAACTGCATTACATCCGCAGTCCGATGGCATGGTTGAACGAATGAACAGAACGATCAACCGATATTTGTCGAAGGTAGTTTCCAACCACCAAAGAGACTGGGACCGACATCTTCATCTGTTCCTGATGGCTTATCGTTCATCCGTGCATGAAACAACATGGCAAACTCCTGCGAACATCTTATTCGGACGTGAGTTGCGTTTACCATGCGACTTGATGTTCGGCAGCAAACCTGGGGAAGACCTGGCCGGAGAAGACTACGTTACGGGCTTACGGAGAAGAATGAATGACATTCATGAACAAGTCCGTACGAACATTCAAACTGCCAGCGACCGAATGAAGGACCGGTATGATATCAAAGCCGAAAAAGGTGGATATCAACCTGGGGATTTAGTGTGGCTTTACAACCCACAAAGGCGCCGCGGGTTATCACCAAAGCTGCAAAAGAACTGGGACGGCCCCTATGAAGTAGTCAAAAGAATAAACGACGTGGTATATAGAATTAAGAAACGACCTACCAAGAAGCCGAGAGTGGTACACTTTAATCGGCTAGCCCCTTTTGCCGGAGACAACCACGAAGACCATAATGGAGCAACAGTTCGTCGGATCATAGCTCAAGAACCGACTTTTGAAGATTTCATGGAGAACTACTCCTTTGGACGCAAGGAGCGGTATTGCGTGACAAAAGAAGAACACCGAGATCTGTTCACCGTGTCTTCAGAGTATTCTCTCGGCCACTGCGTATCAAAAGACTTAAAGATGTCCCGCGGCATAGCCTCAGTCTTTAAGGCGAAATATGGACGACTACGAGAACTGGCCAACCAAGGTCCATCCGTCGGGAAGACGCTACGACTGAGGGATAACAATACTGAACATCAGCGGTATATCTACTATCTGGTAACAAAACCACGCTCGTACCAGAAGCCGTCATATCGCAATCTATGGAACTCGCTGTGTGACTTGAAGGATCATCTACTGGAAAATGACATTTTGAAGCTAGCGGTACCAAAGTTAGGTTGTGGTCTAGACGGTTTGGATTGGAGGATTGTAAGGAACATGTTAGAGATCCTCTTCCGTTTCACCGGCGTCGAAATTCTCGTCCGCAGCTTTAACCCTAACGGACATAAAGAAGAAGTCGAGCGGACCATCGACTGTCACTTCTTCAAGACTTCCAAATGTACCAAGGGTAATACATGTAAATTTCGTCATCAGGAACTGTTCCGGGACGAAACAGTCTTAAGGAGGGAGCAGTGTGACGTATGCCCCTGCGAGAAGAGTATACGTGCGCGCCACTGAAAGAAGGTACCAGAGCTACGCACGTTGAAACATGTTAACTACGCTGCGACCTAATTCCTTTGTATACAGGTCACTGTCGCGGTGACGTAATCTATTGTGTTATGTTGTTTACCTCTAGAAGTTCTCCAGGAGATTCTAGAAATAATCCGCCAGGTATATAACCCGCCGCCAAAGCCAGCGAAGGCACTCTGTATTATACAAGCAACGAGTACAGAAGTCTGATATAAATAAGTGTCGTGAATAGTTGGTGATATAAACAACAGTCGACAAGTGAACATAAATAAATGTAATTAGTGACATAAAGAGTGGTGTTAATTGTTTAAATAAATAATCATAGTGTTTAAGTGTCTTATAATATTCTTAGTCTTTAAATTAGTGGTAATATTTGTTTATCATAGTGTTAGTTACTTTTATAATCTTTTAATTATATTTCTAATATTTATTTACCGTTTAATAAACGTATTCTTTTAATTAATAATATCTCTCTTATGTTTCACACTTCACCCATAGAAATAAAAACGTTACAGTAATTAATTTTGTTTATTGATTCAGATGCAGAATTTTATGCCCTACAACTTTTATTTGAAGTTTTTTATCTAAAATAATTAGGGAAGCAGGAAATTAGCAAAGTCTAATTTTACATGATAAAGTCCTATATTCGAATGTACTGGTCACTACCCTGTTGTATACTTAGAAACTACTGAATACTTAGTCATTTTAACGTTCATGAGTTAATACTACTATCTATTTATCTCCAAGTTCGTAAAATACTACCCGAACCTATATTGTAACAAATTTTTCAAGATATGTAGCGACATGATAACGACATTAGCCATACCCACTTTGTCGTTTTGGGCAACGTGGAACTTTGTTGAAATTATGTTCACAAGAAGTAATTAATTCGCTTGGCTATCTCACTAGCCAATTTTGTTCTTCATAAATTCCCGGATCTAACGTTCTCAAATATAGTTTATTTCATTAGAATTTCCTGTGATCTTAACTTAGGAGAATATCTTGTTTTATTTTGGGATACCAATACTTACTAAATACCTATTAGTTTTGAACATAAAACAATATGTAATTAGATATACCTATAATTTGAATTTTAATAGGGCGAATAATTAATTGGAGTAGAAATTCATAATTAAAAATACGCAAATAATAAATATAAATTTTAATTATAAATTTTAAGTACTTCAATATACACAATTAACCATGTTGTTTCCATAGAAAATCACAAATATAATTAATATTCATGATATCCATTATAATAATGATAATTATTATTATTCCTTGGCAAACCAACGAAAAACAGTGCATCATAAAGAAAAATTAAATATGTGACTGTTGATATAAAATAAAAAATCTGATGTGGCCAGCAAAATACCTTTCGTCAATCCTGTGTATTATGTAGAGTAACGTTTTATTTATATGGGTAAAGTTCAAAAATCAAAGAAATAATATTAATTAAAATAATACGTTTATTAAACGATGAATAATTAAGGATAAATAATAAAAAGATAATAAAAGTAACTAACACTATGATTAAATAATTATAAACACTAATAATATTATTAAATAAACACTAAGTTTATTTATTTTACCAATATTTATATCACTACTTTTATTTATATAACTACATTTATTTATGTTCACCACTCGTAGACTATTTATTTATATCACCGAATTCATTGCTCGTTGCTTCTATATCACAGACTATTCATTACACGACGCTTATTTATATCAGACTATTGCTCGTTGCTTCTATATCACAGACTATCCTCGCTGGCTTTGGCGACGAGTTTTTATACGCCGGCGACTTTTGTTCCAGAAACGACTAGAACATTCTCGAGATAAAAACATCGTACACAATAGATCACGTCACCGCAATAATTAAACAAGTCCGAACAGGTCTGTTACGCGCAGAGATTCGGGCGCGACACGGTGGCGCCGGCTATGGCGCGGCGGCGGCGAGGGCTACGGCGCGGCGGTGGCGGGCGATATTACAGTATAAATTCCATACAAAAATTTTCTTGCAAAAGATTCTCAATTTTCAGTAAAATTATTCCATAAACAAACTATGCAAATTTTACTAGACACTATCATCATCTTCTTCTCTAGCTTTTCCCATTCGTTAAAAGTCGCTATTTTTAATTTTCTTCTTCCACTCATTTCTGTTTTGCGTGTCGTTCTCATTCAGTTCCTTTTCTCTCAAGTCTTCCGCAATACAGTCCTTCCATCTTATCTTTCGTCTTCCTGTGTTTCTTGAACCTATTACTAAGCTATTCATTCTTCTTCCAATATATTCTTCATCTCTCCTCATGATATGTTCAAACCAATGTAATCGTCTCTCTCGCATCTTTCTAGAAACTCATAACAATAGAGTTATTTCCTTACCGTATCTTTCCGTGTCTTCCCTAACATCTACTTAATATTCTCATCTCTGCCACATTCATTTATTGTCATTGATACTGACATCTGTCAATTTGAATTATCTGAATATATTAGCAGAAAAATATTTATAATTGCAAGTTTTATCTTGCAATTAAGATTAATTTCAACTTGTATCTTGCAATTAAGTATAATTGCAACTTTTATCTAGCAATTAGTCTAACCTAACCAAACCTAACCTAACCTAATTGTAAGATAAATCTTGCAATTAGAGTAGGTTTGGTTAGGTTATGCAAGATAAAAGTTGTAATTATGCTTAATTGCAAGATACAGGTTGCAATTAAGCCTAATTGCTAGATACAACTTGCAATTAAGCCTAATTGGAAATAAAACTTGCAATTATAAATATTTTTCTTCCATGTTCTTTCTACGCCTTCGTGGGATGTAAACTTGAGGAATAGAAAAAAAAAGTTATGCGACCCAAACTTTCGTCACACACACACACAGACACAGACACACGTACATACATACAGATATCATCGTAAAAATGGTAAAATCGTATTATAGGGACCCTAAAACATACTTATTCACTAAAAACTCATCATTGAATTTTTTGACCAAAGACAATACCTTCCTTACCTAAAGGTGACGGGAAGTAAAAATGTTCAATTCTAATTTGCTAAACGGAACATCGCAACCGAATATAAAACTGAACGCATATTCACACAGAAATAGTTTACTTACATACATCTACAGTATAAAAAATGAGAATTTGATTTACAAAAACCGTATGCTTGAGAGATGAGAACAGATATAGCGTAGGTGCTGTGCCGAATTCTGTTCTTTTGTAACGCATTAGTTAGCAATATTCAAAAACTACTGGTTTCTACCATAAATTAAACAGTAAAAGCTAAGATCAGACAAAAAACATTTTACTACGGCTAACTTTCAAAGGATATCTCTTACGAAGGCTTATATAAAAAATATGATGTGGCCAGCACAATACCTTCCGTCAAACCTGTGTATTATGTACAAATTCCATACATAAATTTTCTTGCAAAAGATTCTAAATTTTTGGTATTTTATGATTCCCTTTCTCGGCAACTGAATTCCATACTCCTGATAACAAACAAACCACACGAAATAAGAAAATCATGAAATTGAATGAAAAGTTATGACACTTGCCAGTTATGAACATAATTAATTGCTGTAATTTTGACACGGGTCCCTATCTACTTGCCATAGTCAGCAAAGTCACGTCACTGCACGCGCCCTAAACATAAATTTTCTTGCAATAGATCTTATATTTCCAGTAAAATTATTTCATAAACAAACTATGCACTTGACACTGACATCTTCTTTAGTTTTTCTCATTTGTTAGGGGTCGCTATTTTTTATTTTCTTCTTCCACTCATTTTTTTGCGTGTCGTCCTCATTCAGTTCCTTTTCTCTCAAGTTTTCCGAAATACAGTCCTTCCATCTTATATTTGGTCTTCCTATGTTTCTTTCACCTTCTATTACTAAACTATTCATTTTTCTTCCAATATATACCTCATGACATGTAAACCAATGTAATCGTCTCTCTTATATCTTTCTAGAAACATTAGAGTTATATCCCTTATTCTTTCATTCATTTACTTTTTATTCATAGTAACATCTGTCAATTTGAATTACCTGAGTATATTAGCAGTTTCCATGGTTAAGTTAGCATAGCTGCCTGATTTATGAAATTTATTATCTTTATAATTCTTTAACGATATATCTGTTGAATATGAAATATAAAATGCAATCAAATAGTATAGAGAATAATATATTTTTTAAGATATAATAATATTTAACTGAGTTTTTCAAGAAAAACTGTTAGCATCTTCAAATGAGGATACTTCCGGTTGACCAATTATAACCAAAATCTAATCAAGTTTGCATATGGTTGTAAGGAAGAGGAATACGCAAGAATTTTATTTTTTGAAATTGTAGTATTGGAGATATCGCGGCCGAAACCGCGGTCACATACACACGAACACACACACACGCACATACACACACACGTCCACACACTCATACAGACATCATCGTAAAAATAGTAAAATCGTATTGTAAAGACCCTAAAACGTAAAAATCTGATATGCCAACACAATACCTCCCGTTTAATTTAAACTTTATTCATGTAAATATTTAAATTAAATTAAATATTAATACCGGGTTTGATCCCGATCGACGCCAAATATTTCGAATTTAAAAACAAATTATCCTTGTGGTGCACTCTCCACGCCAGCAATAAGTGCTCGTGTGGTAAACGCCCGCATAGTACAAATACAGGGTGTTCCACGACTCGACCGACAAACTTTTACCATATATTCCAGGGGTCATTACGATCAAAAAATGTTATATGACCTATAGTTGAATTCCTCTTTGTTTCGGAGATATATTAATATTATTATTTGAAATGATTAGTTCGTTGACAGTGACATATATCTGTCAGTTACAAACATTTGAGATCTGAATTGTACACACACACACACACACACACAAACACACAAACACACACACACACGCACACACGCGCGCACACACACCCGCACACACACACACACACATTTTTGGAATTCTAATATTGGAGATATCGCGGCCGAAACCGCGGTCACATACACACGAATACACACACATTTACTAAAATCTCGATATGCGATTTTTAGCACGAGCCCTATACCTCCCTTACCAAGGGTAGCTGGAGGTAAAAATGACGTTCCACAGTAAAAACTACAAAAAAAACTGTTGTGGCCAGCACAATACTTCTCGCCACTTCCGTTTTTGGTTATATTAGGGTACCTCTATATACAGGGTATGGCCATGGGCCAAGATCGCCGCCATTTGCGGGCCAATGTCAAACATACTGAGTATTCATTTCCCAATTAATGTGTAAGAAATGTGATATTATATTATAAAGGGATATTAAATAATCACACTATGAATCTATAATGGCAATAAAAATCATTTATTTAAGAGATACACAATTATTATTATGATATACATTTAGAGGTTATGTAGAGCATAGGTTGTTATTATTGCATCCAATTTAATAACTGTAGTTATTATTTACATAATAAATATATATTTTAAATTTACCTTTTAAAAATTTAAATGATTGTGCTTAATATTGGTAATTTTTATGTGTTTTCAATATTGCCAGTCATCGTAGTCAGTATCTCCAGAAAATACACAAATAAATAAAATAAAAGTATTACTTACACTTTAAATAAATATTAGAAGTATATTTAAATGTGTTTTGCATTAAAATAAAACAAATAGCCACGAAAATACAAAATAATTTGCGCAACAACAACGTCATGGCCATACCCTGAGTATATAGGTACCCTAGGTTACATAAGTATAGGGCGCGAGCAGTCATGTGACATTGTCGGCTTGAAAAACAGATATGGGAGTTCGTGTCAAAATGACAATTAATAATTTTGTACATAGATGTCAAATGACAGAATTTTTCATCAAAAATTTAAAGATTTTCTAAATTCACGTAGTTAGTTTGTCATACTTGACCTAGGCAAGCAGATATGGAGGCCCTTGTCAAAATGACAGTTAGTAATTATTTACATAAAGGTCAAATGTCATAATTTTTCACGTGGTTAATTTGTCACCAGGAATATGGAATTTATTTGTCGAGGAAAATAAACTACATGGAATTGGAATATCATAAAATTTTGGATGGAAAATTGACATTTGACATATACGTACATAATTACTAGCTGTCATTCTAACTCGGGCCCCCATATTTGCTTGTCAAGTCCAACAAAGTCACATGACTGCTCGCGCCCTATAAATTTCTCATGTCTTTTATTTATGTTTAGATTATTTTTATAATTTTAAATATATTTTTTGAGGTAGTTTTCTCCTATAATTCTAAATGTTCGAATTTCTTCCAATTTCTTGACGGGATTTCTGATGGATATACGAGGTGTGTTCAAAAACTATCGCGAATTTTGAATTTTCGCGGGTTACGTATATTCGAATTTCGATCTTTTTGTGGCTTTATGTTGGTACTCATGTCTCTCACTTATGTCGACAAGCTCGGCCATTTTGAATGTTCACTTAATTGTTGACAGCTGCTTTGCTTGCACGTGTTTTGGATCGTCTTCGATTTTTACCTATTCAAAAAAATGGAACAAAGAACCTGTATCAAATTTTGTGTGAAAAACGAAATTAAGTGCGCGGATGCATTCCGAATGTTGACTGTGGCATACGGAGAAGCTACCTTGGACCAAAGCAACGTTTATCGGTGGTACAAAATGTTCTCAGAAGGCCGAGAAGATGTGAACGACGAAAAGCGTGCCGGACGCCCGAGCACTTCAACAACAGACGAAAAAATTAATGAAGTGGAGAAAATGATATTGGCCAATCGTCGAATCACCGTTAGAGAAGTTGCTGAGGACCTAAACATATCGATTGGCTCGTGCCATTCGATTTTTATCAATGATTTGGGCATGAGACGGGTCGCCGCGAAATTTGTACCAAAATTGCTCAATTGCGACCAAAAACAGCATCGCATGAACATTGCTAATGAGATGTTGGACTCTGTCCGCGACGACCCAAATTTGCTCCAGAGGGTCATAACTGGTGACGAATCGTGGGTTTATGGTTATGACGTGGAAACCAAAGTTCAATCATCTCAATGGAAGCTGCCGCACGAACCAAGACCGAAAAAAGCGCGCCAAGTTCGGTCGAATGTGAAAGTTTTGCTGACAGTTTTCTTCGATTGCAGGGGCGTGGTGCATCATGAGTTCTTGCCACAGGGTAGAACGGTCAATAAGGAATATTACCTGCAAGTTATGCGCAATTTGCGCGAAGCAATCCGCCAGAAACGCCCGGATTTGTGGAAGAACAAAAATTGGCTTTTGCACCACGATAACGCCCCTGCTCACACATCGTTGCTTGTGCGCGACTTTTTAGCCAAAAACAACACACTAATGATGCCGCAGCCACCGTATTCCCCAGATCTGGCCCCCTGTGACTTTTTCTTGTTCCCTAAACTGAAGAGGCCCATGAAAGGACGACGTTACGCTACGCTTGACGAGATAAAGACGGCATCGAAGGAGGAGCTGAACAAGATAAAAAAAATGATTTTTTGAAGTGCTTTGAAGATTGGAAAAACCGTTGGCACAAGTGTATAATATCTCATGGGGATTACTTTGAAGGGGACAAAATAGATATTCATGAATAAATAAATAATTTTTGAAAAAACACAAAATTCGCGATATTTTTTGAACACACTCGTATGTATGTATGTAGCTATAATTTTAAATATTTAATTGTTATGATTGTTATACAACAAGAAATAGTAAACTTACCAATATCACAGAAAAAATCTTCAATAATGTCAGCGTATTTTGACGTTTTACTACTATGTTGCCAAAAAAGAATACCTAAGATTTATTTTCAGCCAAAATCTACATAAAAACATACTCGTATTCGTACTATGACAAATTCTGAATCGGTTCTTATCCACTGTCATGTGTTTAGTTAAAATAGAATTAAGGTCAAGTTTTAGAATCGAGCTGCCAATACCGCCCAAATAGGTTTATCAACTACTGTCGGTTTTTGACACCGACATTTTTCTGTCATTTGTTTAGGCTCTGAAATTTATTACAACAGATTATTTTATATATTACTTTTTTATCTCAATATATAGAATATATAATAAAAATTTAAAATGCATCGAATAGAGAATTTTACGTTCTTTAAGCCTAATAATAAAAAAATTCAAAAAAATAATATTTAGAATTTTTTCTAAGATACTACTTCTTCCGGTTTTCCAATTGTTACCAAAACCTATTTAACTCTTCCCATTAATGTAAGATTGAGGAATCCGTAGTCAAAAAGGTCTTTAGTCTTACAGAATTTGAGAAATCATGTCTCCAACAACCTCTCTCTCTCTCTCTCTCTCTCTCTCACACACACACACACACACACACACACACACACACACACACACATCCACACATCCACACACACACACACACAGTTTTGTTCCAGCCGGTAATTTTGGACAAGTTTGGAATATGAATCCGTTACCTTTAGGTAAGAAAGGTATTGTCTTTGGTCAAAAATATCGATAGTGAGTTTCTAATGAATAAGCTCGTTTTGGGGACCCTAGAGTACGAATTTACTATTTTTGCGATGATGTATGTGTGTGTGTGTGTGTGTGTGTGTGTGTGTGTGTGCGTCTGTGTGTGTGTGTGCGTCTGTGTGTGTGTGTGTGTGTGTGTGTGTGTGTGTGTATGTATGTATGTATGTATGTATGTATGTATGTATGTATGTGACGATCGTTTCGAATCACATAACTCCAACACCACGATTCCAAAATTATAATTTTTACGTACTCCTGAGCTTAGATCCATATGCACACATGATTCGATTTTGCTTATAATTGATCCATCGGAAATACCCTCATTTACAACTTTTTACAGTTTTTCTTGAAAAAAAGCAGTTAAATATCATTTATTGTTTTTAATGTTATTATATTTTAAAGAATATTTTATTCTCTATATGATGTGATTGCATATTTTATACTTCATATTCAATAGATTTAGAGTTAAAAAATTATAAAGATATTAAATTTCATAAATCAGCCAGCTATGCTAGCATGGAAACTGCAAATATATTCAGATAATTCAAATTGACAGATATCAGTATCAATGAAAAGAAAATGAATGTGACAGAGAAGAGAATTTATAGGATAAGGGAAATGGGTCGAGTGATAGAAGTCTCTAGAAAGATATGAGAGAGACGATTACATTGATTTGAACATGTCATGAGGAGAGACGAATAATATATTGGAAAAAAAGAATGGCTTAGTAATAGAAGGTTGCAGAAACAGAGGAAGACCAAAGATAAGATGGAAGGACTGTATTGTGGAATATCTGAGAGAAAAGGTACTGAATGAGAACGAAACGCAAAACAGAAATGAGTGGAAGAAGAAAATAAAAAATAGCGACCCCTAAGGAATGGAAAAAGCTAAAGAAGAAGAAGATGTCAGTGTCAAGTGCAATTTGCATAGTTTGTTTATGAATAATTTTACTGGAAATTTAGTATCTTTTGCAAGCAAATTTATGTATGTAATTTATACATAATACGCAGGGTTGACGGAAGGTATTTTGCTGGCCAAATCAGGTTTTTTCAATTTGAAATTATTTCTAAACTATCATTAATCGAAAAAAATATTTCAAACAAAAAAATTAGGTATTTTTACCATTTATCCAATGGCGTACGAAAATAATTTTTCTATAGGTAAATTTTCAAGATACAACATAAATTTACATTTTTTTAAATGGAACACATATTTGCTTTTGCTTCAAAAAAATACTTCTTTCTCTTTCGATTGATATAAAGGTCCTTGTATTTTACATTTGTTTGATCCTTGAAAGCTTAGTTTTTTTTTATTTTTCATGAAATTTCTTATTTGTTTGTCATTTATTTTTCAAAATAGTATTTTATTTTACTTAAGTTACTTATTCCATATCTACCTTGCTTCATAATTTAATTTTAATTCTATAAATTTAAGATAACGTAAGTGTATGCTCGACGAATGTCCGATATAAAAAATATTTTTGAAACATGAATTTCATTGGCCAAAATATTTTGTCACAATAAAATAATATATTTAAATATAATAACGAAAATGACATGTAAATATTACAGATTCTTCCAAATAAATAAGAAATTTGATGAAAAATATCTAAAAATCTAAGATTTGAAGGTTAAAACAAATTTAAAATACAATAACTGTTATACCAATCGAAATAAAAAAAAGTTTTTTTAAGCAAAAACGAAATATGAGTTCCATTTAGAAAGATGAGGATTTATAAGATAAGGGAAATGGGTCGAGTGATAGAAGTTTCTAGATAAACACAAGAGAAACGATAATATTGGTTTGAACATGTCATGAAGAAAGATGAAAATATATTGAAGAAACAGAGGAAGGACTGTGTTGTGGAATATTTGAGGGAAAAGGTACTGAATGAGAACGACAAGCAAAACAGAAATGAGTGGAAGAAGAAAATAAAAAATAGCGACCCCTAACGAATGGAAAAAGCTAAAGAAGAAGAAGATTTCAGTGTCAAGTGCAATTTGCATAATTTGTTTATGAATAACTTTACCTGAAATTGTAACAGGAATACTAGCAGTATTTTTATATCACCCCGCTAGCTACCAAAAGTTGTAACAAAATTACAAACCGTATTTGTTTATCACATCGGTAACTACCAAAAGTTGTACCAGGTACGGTAGTGACAACAAAAATAGGTGATCGAGATGGGTAGCGATTAACCTGCTTAGTCCTGCACAATATGAAAATTTATTTGACCCGAGAGTAAAACACTAATTTTATTAATGTGAAAACTATTAAGGTCAAAGGTAGCGGAAATGCTGCCACCACTATCCGTATTTTAAAAGTCCTCGGATAGAAGGACATGGCCAAAACGGGTTAAAGAAAACAATCAATTAAAATTTGGCTAGTGTCACTAAGTAATTCAATTGATACTCACACGTTTACGCGTTATTCTACGGGTCACTAAGACACACGCTGGAAATGGGTATGAGGCAGAACAAACACGTATTTCCAACAATAACAAAATTATATAATCTTTAATAATTCCCCGCGAACAAATAAAATTATATAAGCCAAATGAAACTACAACGTGATCAATTGAATCTATATAAACTCTAAGTTCTTAATTTCTAATTCACAAAATCAATCTCAAGCCTTTTACATTGATCTACAAATCTTTCAATAGCGATTCGCAAAGAATAAAACAAAATCAAATACAATTACTTACATGAGTTAAACACACAGTAATACCAAATCACAGCACGATGAGAGAGCCCACAGTACAATTTAATTGATTATTTCACACAGAAATACCAAGCTCAGTCTAAGACACACAGTCATAGACATGAACAACAAGAACAATCAGACAACAAGAAGGAGTCAGAGTCAAAACTCTGACTTTATACTCTGTAAGGGTAGAAACCAGTGACTCTCAAACCCCTTAATTTCGGCTCATCTCATCTATAAAGCTCGAGACAGTTTACAGTTTCTTACAAAAACTTATTAGTGTTCACTGGGACACCAAGTAACGGACAAATACTTCTAAGAACTCAACAGCTCGGCACAAAGCTCTACCCTGGAGACTTTTTGTAACATCCGTCCAGAAACATAATTTTACCTGTCTCATAAATACTTCAACCTAAGAAAACACAAAACTACAAGTTTTAACGGAAAAATTCCTACGAAACAAATACGTAATAGTCGCTACGCCGAACTATTAGAAAATTTAGAATCTTTTGCAAGAAAATTTATGTATGGAATTTGTAGATAACACGGGATTGACGGAAAGTAATGTGCTGGCCATAACATATTTTTTAATGCGCATACATAAACTAGTTACCAAAGCGAGTAAGTAGAAATTTCATCTTCCCTTGACAAATGAAAAATACGAAAAATAACACTGAATTTGCAATAATTACGGAGTCTCTGACTCTTAGTCAGCAGAAAAAGTTCGGACTGTCAAAAACTAATCGAAAAGTACGCGGTGAAACACCTAACCAGTAGTTGTCAGTGGAGCGGTATTTTGTTAATACACATGTAGCTATGACAAGCCGGAACAAACCTAGTGAATATTACATTCACAATGGGGTGGAATATTGGCCCATGCTCCTAAAATCAGACATACAACGAGCAAAAAATTGCATTGTAAATTATGAAAATATTTTGAATATATAATGAGTATAATTAATAGTTATTTAACTATCAAGTGTGTTAATGAGGGCGATTAATGATCGAGACATTTTAACGCGTGAGCGTAGCGTTGAGATCATTTATCGCCAATTAACACACGTGTTAGTTACAATATTTTTTCGTTGACCGTATCTTACTTAAATTGAAAATCTAATTTTATTCCATGACAATTTTTTTTAGGTTAGTAATGGTTGACCGAACGTCAAATTTTATGTCAGAAAATCAATAAGTTTTGTCATCAATTGTTTTCAGTGGTTTTTTATGTTATTTGAGGAATTTTATTCTTTCAAATTCATTTTAAAGGTATGCTACGTGAATATACCTAGCTAGTAAGTGTCAAAAGCATGACTTTTAATTGTCTACCTTTTTGCTACAACTTAGCGTTAACAATACATGCTGTGTTCCATGTGGTGAACGCACCCAATAAATCGTTTATTAATAAAAATCATGCATTAATAGGGGTCATTAATGAATGATTTTCTATACATTAAAATAACCTATTAATAAACGGTCGACGGAAAATAAATTTTATCTATTACAGTGGGATATGTTATACCATATCGCACTTATTTTAGGTATGTAATATAGTCCTGTCTCGAGTCCTGTTATGCCACTGAATGCGACAATAAAATTCTAGTATGATAATAATTTCATTATTGCACTCAATGGGATAACAAGGAAATTAAATATCTAAAATGAATGTGATATGATATACAGTGACAGATAAAATTGTGTACGATACTCGTGGGATACTCACGATACGTGGGTTAATAATGTTTTTCTTCAAACGTCATAAAAGCAGCATCTATTGTGACTTGATTCACAAGGTAGAAATAAAATAAATAAATATCCATAGAAACTATGCAGAGTAACGAATAAGAAGTAAGGTTAATAAAAGAAACCTGTAATATCGCCCTAAATGTCACTATAACACGCTAGGTAACCTAAGAATAAAGTTACTAAATATCAATAGCTGTCAAATTTAAATATATTATAACCTGTGAATTGAAATATAAACAGAGTTTACTTTTGAGGAAATAACATTATTAAAGAATAGCAGACTTACAGATTACAATGACAGAGACGGTAATGAGCATAAGAATACTTAGAATTAAAGTGATAAGAAAAGATTATATTGTTTTGCAGAGATTCCTGGACATATCTTTCAGCCACACTGTTAGATTTCCATCCAATCGAACAACTTCAGGGGGCGTACATTATAATCGTTCAAATTCCGACATAGTTGCACACAAGGAGGATATAAAATTGCACAGATTTTATTTAAACGTCAAAACGTGAAAATTTTCATTTCTTTGTTTATAACAAAAAGTGAACAAATAAGTATCCATAGCTACAGGGCAATTGAAATCGCAAACGTAATTTACGTAAAATATAACGTCAGTAGTAGATATTTTTCTTTAAATATTTACGTTTGAAGAAAAAATAGAATGTGTCATTCGGAGTTAAAGTGTCTTTGTGTGCCTCGCGTGCATTTATCCGACTCGCTTCGCTCGTCGTTTAAACTTCCACGCTCAACACACAAAGTGTCACTTTTACTAATTACACAATATACTATTTTCTACACCCATGCGTGAAGTGAGTACTTCACGTATCAAGCTTCGCGTGAAGTAAATAGTTTTACACAAACAATGAATATCTTTATATACACGTAAATCATGTGTTGGTAAATGGTCCGTAGAAATAACAACTTCATGAGAAATGTGTTGTGACGATGTGGATCTGTCACAAGTTTTGCGGATTAAATAGTTCAAAGCCGTGTAACTCAGCCCTTATTAATCCGCGAGCCGTGAAAACTTTTCTTCCCGACAATTGGAATAAGGCGCGTAATTTGACCGGGAAATAAACCACATAAAGGGTCGTCAACATCGTGTTCCATTTTTATCCTATTTGCCCTGTTCTTTTATGCAGTTTTTGCTATTAGTAAACAAACTTAAGCTGGTTTAATTAGTAGGGCTGTATAAAAGCAGGGCCCGCGTTTGCAGAAGACAGTTGTTGACTGCGAGTATTCCTCTCAACAACTAAAACCGATTGCGAGTATTCCATCGACTCTTGATTGCGAGTAATCCGTCAAGACATCGAAACCGATCTCCAGGTGAGCAAAATTTTCGTTTTCTTTAAAACCCGTACCGTGAGCTCTCCGTCCGAGTTGTTTAGTTGTTTATTGAAAGTCAGTCTTAGTGTCTCGCTTGCTGAGCGTAAGCCAAAGCATCTTCGAGGGGTGTATTTGAAAACATCCAGAGACACTACGATTGACACCAGCCGTAATCATCTCCATAGAGTAAATTCACCACTTGCGCGTGTCTAGCCATTTTACAGTGACTCGTTGCGAGTTTTACCGACTTGACGTTTCGACGTCGCCGGCGTGTAAACCCGGGTGTTACAGACGACAAGTCAGCGTGTTTATCCAGAGTTACTGTAAAACGGTCCGTTATTCCAAGTCGTGTATTTTAGCGTGCATCGGCCTAAGTGCGTTTTTCCGACTCTGCGCCGCGACGCCCCAGTGCGTAAGCCGGGGCTCTCAAGGCCTAGAGTCTGTGAGGTTTGCCTGGGTCGACTTTCTCGTCGTGCGCCGTTTATAGCATCGGTCTCCACGTATTCCGCGAATAGCCGGTTACGAGCGTCGCGACGCCCGGCGTCGATTTGCCGATTATTTCAGAAACGCGTAGCTTCACCTCTTTCGTCGTTATTGCCGTTAACCGCCGAACCAACGCGACATCAGCGTCGCGACGTCAATCACGCCGTAACCGTCCGAACACATTTCCATCTACATTTTTGGATACCCGTGCATCTACCGTTCATACGCCGACATCACCGCCGTCGCGACGCCCGGCGTCGTTTTTCTGAAAATTAGTAAATCGTCGAATTCGCACGCCCAGCATCTTATTTTACCCATGAGCGACCACCATACTCTTTTGTACAGCGAGCTATTATACAATAAACTCGTTTTGTACCTTTTATTGTAATTGTGTTCTTCATATTTCACCCTATCTCCAAACCTGCTATCCGACCGTTGGCGCCCGAGCAATCTTACGCCAACTTTCTGCCCGCTCTTCCCAAAATAGCGTTACAGTGTTATTAATTTATAAAAAAGTATATATATATTTTATTGCAAAGTCGTAGAAAAAGTATAGTATGTAACACGTGTGTGAAGCCTATTTTACATTCCACCCTCATGTAAAAAATTTCAGCTTCACACACTTGCCACATAATATACTATTATATCCTACTTATAACGTAAACAACTTTTATTTATTTATTTATTTATTTATTAATGCAATGCCCAACAAGTAAAGACCCAGTATGAGAGCAGGAAAAAATACATGAAATGATAATTAATAATAATAATAATAATAAAAAAAAATCTGTTGTGGCCAGCACAATACCTTCCGTCAATCCTGTGTATTATGTACAAAATCCATACATAAATTTTCTTGCTAAAGATTCTAAATTTTTGGTATTATGTGATTCCCTTTCTCGGCAACTGAATTCCATATTCCTGATAACAAACAAATAATAATAAGAAATTATGATAAACTATAAACGGTAAACTATATGCACATGATAATTTGCCGGTTCTACAGTCCAGCGGATACTTAGGTAATGATAACGGCGTTGATGTATCTGTCTCGCCTACCATTTCCCAAGATATCGACTCAGCTAAATCCTATATGTTATCAGCTGCTAAATTAATCCCTGATCACAATTCTTCTGTCCCGGCAACAAAAGATAGTAAGAAAATTCGTCAAACGCAACAACTTCAAATGCGAAAAATAATGAGTCAGCTCCGAAAGTCGTAAAGTCGTATAACTTTCGTGGCCAACCTAAATAACAATCTTGATTTATATTATATCAATATTCAAGGAATACGTGATAAAGCACTTGAACTAGAAACTTTTCTTGATAGCTACAATTACCATCCAGATATTATTTTACTTAATGGCTCACTGCCGAAGAATTTACTGCATTACATATTCCAAACTATAAAACTGCCTGTTTCTTATGTAGGAATGAGCATATCTTCGTTAAATAAAAGTATTCAAGAAAAAGATTTCGACTTTTCTCTCATAAAATTGAAATGTCTCAACGTACCCTTATTCGTATTGGTATTTTATAGATCACCAAGTGGAAACTTTCAAATTTTTGAGCAACAATTAGAACACATTTTACACGATCACCCCAATACAAATTTATTTATTTTTAGTGATTTTAACATTGATTTCTTAAGCTCTTCATCTGAACAGCAAATTTTTTTATCGATGCTTTCGTCGTTCGATTTAAAATCAAACATCAAAGTACCTACACGTATTACTGCAACGTCCTCTTCATGCATAGTGACGTCTCCAAAAATCCAAGGCACATACCATGTTGCAAGTAATCTCCTATCTGATCATGAGAGTATTATCTGTAACATTAACATTGAAAAAGTAATAAAACCTACCGAAACTCAAGTCAGGCGCATATACTCTAGGAAAAATCTTGCAGAATTTAATAATAAATTTCAATGCACTTCCTGGACTGAAGTTATACAAGAATCAGATGTGGACCTTTCAACCGAATTGTTCCTGCATAAATTTATCGCCACTTTTGAAGAAACGTTTACTTTAAATTTACAAAGTCCGGCCATCACACACTCCAGTGAATCACGAAAGGAATACGTAGGTATCTCTTGTCATACTAAAAACAAATTAAGAAAAGAGCTACGGAAAAATAATATTCCTGCCACTAAATTTCACTATAAGAAATACTGTAAAATTCGAAATGATACAATAAAACTTGCGAAACAAAAAAGTGTTTCTAATTATAATTCAAATAATAAGACAAAAGCAACATGGAGAATTATAGACAACATTAAGGGTAAATCCAAAACACATCACTTGCCATCTGCAGACCCCGCATCACTTACAAATGATTTCAATAAACACAGCGACTCTCCAGTATCTAATTATGCACCGAAGAACTTCTCGACACTAAAGTCTTACTTTCTACAACCTATTATTGAAGAAGAAATCCTTCAGGTCATCAATTCTATAAAGAATTCAAATTCATTTGGAAGTGATGGGATACCTAGTTCAGTAATTAAAAAATGTGCACCTTTCATTGCAGAACCATTGACTTTCATATATAATTTATCTATTGAAAATTGCATTTTCCAAATGCGTTCAAACAGTCAATTGTAGTGCCATTTTTGGTATTATGTGATTCCCTTTCTCGGTAACTGAATTCCATACTCCTGATAACAAACAAATAATAATAAGAAATTATGATATTTTGAATGAAAAATTATAACACTTGTCAGTTATGGACATAATTAATTGCTGTCATTTTGACACGGGTCCCCATATCTGCTTGCCAAAGTCAGCAAAGTCATGTCACTGCACGCGCCCAGTACATAATTTTTTTGCAAAAGATCCTATATTTCCAGTAAAGTTATTTCATAAACAAACTATGAAAATTGCACTTGACACTGGCATCTTCTTCTTCTTTTGTTTCTCCCATTCGTTAGAGGGTCGCTATTTTTTATTTTCTTCTTCCACTCATTTTTGTTTTGCGTGTCGTCCTCATTCAGTTCTTTTTCTCTCAAGTCTTGTGCAATACAGTCTTTTCATCTTATATTTGGTCTTCTTATGTTTCTTCCACCTTCTATTAATATATTCATCTCTCCTCATTACATGTGCAAACCAATGTAATCGTCTCTCTTATATCTAGAAACTTCTAACACTAGAATTACTTCCCTTATTCTTTCATTGATTTACATTTTATTGATACTGACATCTGCCAATTTAAATTACCTGAATATATTAGCAGTTTCCATGGTTAAGTTAGTATAGCTGGCTGAATTATGAAATTTATATGAATTTTTTTATCTATATTATTCTTTAACTCTATATCTGTAGAATATGAAATATAAAATGCAATCAAATCGTATAGAGAATAATATATTCTTTAAGTTATAATAACATTTAACTGAGTTTTTCAAGAAAAACTGTTAAAATCTTCAAATGAGGGTACTTCCGGTTGACCAATTATAACCAAAATCTAAACATCTGCATATGGTTGTAAGGAAGAGGAATACGCAAGAATTGTAATTTTTGGAATTCTAGTATTGGAGATATCGTTGACAAAACCGCGGTCACATACACACACACACACACACATACACACATACACACATACACACATAAACACACACACGCACATATGAACACACACACACATACAGACATCATCGTAAAAATAGTAAAATCGTATTGTAAAGACCCTAAAACGTGCTTATTCAATGAAAACTCACCACCGAATTTTTTGACCAAAGACAATACCTTCCCTACCTTAGGGGACGGAAGGTAAAAAACACGCGAGGATGTCACTGTATATTTTTACCTTTAGGTAAGTAAGGTATTGTCTTTGGTCAAAAAATACAATGATGAGTTTTTAGTGAATAAGCATATTTTAGCGTCCCTATAATACGATTTTACCATTTTTACGATGATGTCTGTATGCATGTATGTATGTATGTGTGTGTGTGACGAAATTTTCGGATTATATAACTTCAATACCACGATTCCAAAAATTATATTTTTTTCGTATTCCTCAAGTTTACATCCAGAAGAACAAGTGATTAGATTTTGGTTGTAATTGGTCAACCGAAAGTAGCCTCATTTGAAGATTTTAACATTTAAATATGATTTAATGGCATTTCACGTTATTATAACTTAAAGAATATATTATTCTCTATACGATTTGATTGAATTTTATACTTCATATTCAATAGATATAGAGTTAAAGAATTATAAAGATATTAAATTTCATAAATCAGCCAGCTATGCTAACCATGAAAATTGCTAATATATTCAGATAATTCAAATTGACAGATGTCATCAATAAAAAATAAATGAATATGGCAGAGATGACGATGTTGAAGTAGATGTTGGGGAAGACACGGAAAGATACGGTAAGAAAATAACTCTAGTGTTACAAGTTTCTAGAAAGATACAAGAGAGACGATTATATTGGCTTGAACATGTCATGAGGAGAGATGAAGAATATATTGGAAAAAGAATGAATAGCTTAGTAATAGAAGGTTCAAGAAACAGAGGAAGACGAAAGATAAGATGGAAGGACAGCATTGCGGAAGACTTGAGAGAAAAGGAACTGAATGAGAACGACAGGCGAAACAGAAATGAGTGGAAGAAGAAAATAAAAAATAGTGACCCTAACGTATGGGAAAAGCTAAAAAAGAAGTCAGTGTCAAGTGCAATTTGCATAGTTTGTTTATGCAATAATTTTACTGGAAATTTAGTATCTTTGGCAAGAAAATTTATGTATGGAATTTATACATAGTTCACAGGATTGACTGAAGGTATTGTGCTGGTCACAATAGATTTTTTTAGATGATTTATGATTTTTTTTAGGGAAGTAACGGAATACATCTACATTTTAATTTTTTTTATATAAATGTGACACATTCGATATATACAAGATAAGAGATAGGGCATTAGTGCGAGGAATAAACAGATAGAAAGTTTGGAAATAGCGAGTGTGTACATGAGAAGTGTGGAAAGAAAGTAGATTTAAGCAAATATGATCATCTATTTCACTGCGGAGTATTTCAGACGAATGATACACAAGTTGGAATTCACGACGCTCAACTAGGCTACGGATCTTAAATGTCTGTAACAACTATGAGTATTTATATGAATTGTCGAGATAATTTCTATTAATTTTGAAGTATGTAACCCTATTAGATGACGAGATAATAAATATGTGATGAATCCCTAACGGAATCTCTCACGCTGTAACAAGAATCCTTATGATAAGAAAACGCTATAAATACGTGTAAAACAATGAAATGTTATTCCTTTCTGCTGTGTAACTTCAAAGTAATAACTGCTAAAGTCTGTGTGTTAAAATCAAAAATTAGTTTTTTTTATTATATATCGGTCACGATCATATAATTGGCGCAGTCACGGTAGGATCACAAATAAAGAAGTCAGTGTGCTTGAAAATTTGCCGTAAATCTGTACAACGCTTTATTCAACAATTTCAATTGCTGTCTAGTGTGATCGAACCAAATAACTAATACTGCGAAGAAACTTGAAGCCTAACAAACAAGAAGTCTTCGTAAAAGTAAAGCTATACCTATAAGCCTTTGCTTTAATCAACAATCAACCTAAACAGTGGTTGCATCACAGGTCTATTCATACGACCCATCGAGTTCACCAGGCCAAGCAGTTCGCAGAAAGAGATATCCGTCAACTGAACGTCATCAGCCCCTCGCAACAAAGGAGTTGTCAACAATACAGGCACTCAAAATAAGTCTGTAAGTCTCATTGTTTGCTCTTTAATTTACCAAATACATGTCAGAAAACAAACCACTGTCATCTGATATAAATCAAGAACTTGAATTAATAAGTATCTTATTAAACAATATTACTTTACAACCAAACAGGTTGAATAATTCTGAAATCCATAATATAAATAATGCAAACAATTCAGAAAGCAAAATGACTACTTACGCAGAGATTAAAAACCTTGCCAGTGTCATCCTTGAATACAACGGTGATGTAAATAGATTACCAAATTTCATAATACAAGTAGATTTGTTCTACGAAATTTTGCAATGAACAACTATCGATGCATTGCAAACAAAGTACGCTTTTTCACTAGTTATAAGTAAATTAACAGATAAAGCCGTAAGTTTGATTAATGAAAATACTTTTAAAGACTGGACAGATTTGAAAAAACATTTATCTGAAAATTTCGAAGATAAACTCACTATTTTATTAAAAAATTTAAGTACCAAAAGTACGAACAAAATATATGACACTCTAATACAATTTAAAAATGATTTTTCAAAATATAAATCAAAAGTCCACTTATTAAAATATAATACAGCCCAGAAAACTGTATTAATAAATGAAATACAGGAACTAGTAGTATTTCACAAAAATCAAGAAACACTCTTGATCTTGTCTTGATCTTGTCTTGAAATCAAGACAATACCAAGTCAAGAAATATATTTTATGTCCCAAGATAAGACAAGAATGTATCATCAAGAATCAAGATTTCTTGACAAGAAATCTTGATTTCTTGACAATTAATTTTGTAAATCCGCATTTATAATTATTAAAATATAAAATTTTGTATCTCTGACTATGATTTTCAAAATAAATAATTAAATCGAAGCGACAGTTGAAGGTATAAGTCTAAATTTTCAGGTAAGTATACTTCGTCTTCATAATATAGACTTGTGCGTTAACAGATTGTCTATAATGAAACATGTTTTTTAATATACTATTATTTTAGTTGGCTGTGACCGGTCACTTTAATTTTTAGTTTTGTAAACGAAATTAGTAGTTTTGTAAACAAAATTATTAGTTTTGTAAACAAAACTGATAATTACTCTGTCTACGTTTTTTAACGAATGTATCAAAATATGTTAGGTACGTTACAATGCTTGCATTGAAATTGATCGTTATTATTTGAGCAATTATTAATATGTATAAAAAAAGAATAAAATTATTTTAAAAAAATCAATGGTATGTAAACTAATAACTGACGCCATAAGTCAAAACCAATTAAAATTAGGTAGATAATAATTACTCTTTTAAGTGCTTGTAATTCGAAAACGGTTCGTTTCCGGATATGAGTTTATTAGTAAAAGTCAGTCTATTTTACATACCCTATGAAATTATAGCATGTAAATATTCATTAACATTCTGTATATGATAGAATCTCACGGAGGATATCCCATGGGGAGTTTACACTATCTTTATTTTTAAAACTATTCAATATTATTTTACAAAATTTGATATCTAAGAGTTTTCCGATATGTCCGTTGCAACTAAAATATATACTTTCAAAACAGTGTCTAACTGGAATTAATTCGTAACTTACTTTATATGAAATAATATTATGCTATATTTTTTATTTTACTATTTAATTAAGCAAACAATTTTATATATAAAATAATAAAAACATTTTACTCATATGATCAACCATTTCCTGCGTAATTCAACTTTTTTGATTTTTTGCTCTAAAAACAGCCACTTCCTTATCGCTCTATTGGAATATGTAAATAAGAATGCGGACCTTATTTTATTCGTATGCGCGTACAGTTTATATGTTAGAAAATAAATAATAGAACTAATATTTACAATTAAGTACTGAAATATCTTCGGAAATATCCCAATATCTCGTGAATGGAATCAACACTTTTATATAGAAATCTTTTCTTTATACTATTATGATTTTTTTGTACATGTACATCAACGTAAAGTTAAAGTTTAAAAATATTAGAAACTATTTTTGTTTAATAATACTACATACTATATAGGTACATGTTAATTTGGTGTGTGTACTCGTAATGCATCATATAAAATAAAAAAAAAGTTGCCTGTTGCCTTTATTAAAAAAAAAAAATAGTATAACAATATATTGACAAACTGGCGATTAGACTGTTAATTAATTAGGTTGCCCCCCGACCACTCCGGGGTCCGGCCCATCGCGACGCGACGAAATCATAGTAACATTTTAAAAGAGCCAATGGCAGACGCCAACACTGCACTTGAGCGTTCGGATTGGATAAAGCGATAGAGAAAGACGTCAAGAATCAAGAAATATCAAGAAATCTTGAAACAAGACAAGAAGTAAGTCGCCAAGAAATGAGAAAGACAAGAAATTTTTATTTTCTTCTCTTGACAATCAAGTCAAGACAAGAAATTTCTTGTCTTGATGAAACACTAGGAACTAGTCGTAAGACATTTCATTACGCTATTACCAATCCATGTTCGAGGATCTTTTATTACTAATAACCCCACCACAAACAATCATTTGCGACTCAGGTAAAGAATTCGATAACTTAGCGTTTAAAACTTTCTGTCATAATAATCAAATAAATTTACATATCACATCTGTTGGTAATCCAAAATCAAATGCAATGGAAAGACTACACTCCACCCTAATAGAACATTTGCGAATTTTATTCCAAAAATATCCAAATAAAAACTTAGAGGAAATATTGACGATAACTATACTAGCATACAACGACACCATACATTCTATAACGAAATTATCACCCAATGAAATACTTATACGGTAGAGATTACTCACACATCCGACCAAGAATGTCCTTAACAGACGAACAACAAATAGAAACATTTCAAAAAATAAACAAAACGAACATGATAAATTACGAAATAAAATTGTGACCGAAAAATTAAAACGTTATAAACCAAATAAAACCCATACAAAATTCCAAACCGCCTCTCAAGCCTTCCTTAAACAGAATCCTAGATTGATAACAAAATTTAAAAAAACCATTGTTCGAAAAGGTAAAAATTGATAATTTTAATGACAAGAACCACACCATTGAAGTAGAAGGGAAAGTTCATAAAAGAAAAGTAAAAATTGACAAATTAAAATTATAATTTGTTACAGATTAATATCCTTATCTCACGGTCAATTCCTTCAAGATATTTCTGATAACAACGGATACAAACTACTAGAATTAGGTAAAACCCACATTAACGAATATGATACCTACGCCTATTTTAATTATGACTTACAACCCTTATTTTCAAATTTTCAAACTATTACCGACGTAATTAACACTTTTAACAATAATTCTAAACCATTGCAAAACTTACAATATGATTTATGAAAATACAAAAAATCAAATCAACAAATTAAATATTCATAAAAGAAATAAACGAGGACTAATAAACGGATTAGGTACAGTTATAAAATCTATTTCCGGAAATCTAGATCAAAATGACGCAGAACATTATGAATAATTATTTGAACAAATTAAAGGAAATGAACAAAATTTAGAAAAAGAAATAAAAAATCTGATGTGGCCAGCACATAACCTCTCGCCGTATATTTTACCTGGCTGTATGCATAAAGCAAAGAATATTTTTATAAATACAAATAATATATACATATAAATCTATGACGTATAAACTTCTTTATTATTCAATAATAGCATGTCTCAACATAAAGATATTTACCATAAATTATGTTACAATAAATTACAAAGTAGAGTTTACCATATATAAATATTAGGCTGGTAACAGCAATTTTCAATTCCAACAACTTTGTTTACTTTCTCTTCATATTCTCTAGTAAAAACATTAATTTTGGGCGGTCTAAAATGTATATATCTGGATTGTGCATCTATTCTTATATATCTTCTTTTACATTTTATTTTTTCATACTTGTTATATCTAAATAACCTTAATTCCCTTTAATAAAGTGACGGATAGATTGCACTCCGATTATTCTTATATCGATGTGTAATTTTGTCAATATTTACAACTTACTTGAGAAGAATTTGATAGCTTTTTCGCAATTCAAAGTTACTCTAGTCTACAGTACTGGTATACATTGTCCCATAATGTTTGAAACAAATTTAAGTCCTTCAACCTAGACTTGTCATCTCCATAATAGTCACAGATCAAGAATTAAGGGATTCTCCAAATACATTTTTCTTTCATTACTCATTATTTCTGACACTGACATTTATCTGTCAGTTACAAATAATTTAAATTTGCAACTATTTTTCATGGCATCCTTTCGGTTGTAAAATTAATTACAACATTATTTTATATATTATATTCCTTTTATCTCTAAATCTATAAAATTTGTATAAAAATATTTAAATGTATCAGAAAGAGAATTTATTTTTCTTTAATATTATCAAGAAAAATTTTCAAAAAATAATATTTAGAAGATTTTTTTTCAAGAATCTTCTACTTCCGGTTGTCCAATTGTTACCAAAACCTTTTCAGATCTTCCCATGAATGTCCGATTGGGAAATACGTTGTTAAACAAATTTTAAGTCTTATAGTTTTTGAGTAACCGTCCTTCCAACATCCCACACACACACATCCACACACACACACACACACACACACACACACACACACACACACACACACACAGACATCATCGTAAAAATGTTAAAATCGGATTGTAGGGACCTTAAAACGTGCTTATTCAATAAAATCTGGATATGCGATTTTTAGCATGAATCCAATACCTCTCTTAGCGAGAGGTAAAAATAATTTACATTATATGGAAGATTTTACTAAACATTTTAATGAACAAATTAACAAAGTAAATATTAATGAAAAAGAGCTTCTTGAGCAAATTCAACTATTAAAAGAACAAATTAATAAACGAGAATATAAAGATGCACTATTTTTACTCAATTCAAAATTACATTTAATAATCTCTTTGCTAAATCATATTCAAATGATTATTTCCCAAATAAACTTTCGATGTAAGTCTAATATCTTTCGAAAATTTACAACAAATGTTACCTATGTATGATATAGTTGAAATTTCAAAATTATTAACAGTCAATTGTAATCATGATAAAAATAAAATATATTTCATAATAACTATTCCTATTATGTCAGAGAAGACTTACGATTTGTATCAAATGACAATGATCCCCTTTAAACAAAACGACATGTACTATTTATATGACCAAGAGACAACAATGTATATTGACAATAATGTTAAGGTTGATGATTGTTTAATTAATAATAAACAATATTATTGTAGGACTAACAATATAGAAATAAGTAAATGTACTAACCAATTGTTGTACAGCAATAATAGTAAACAAATAACATCCCATAATAATATAATTCGTATACCAAATTCTAATGAAATAATTACATTTAGCCCTGATAAACAGAATGTCGAAATTGATTACAAAAATATTAAAGAAATAAAAAGCATAAGGAATATTTCAGATTTCTAGTACAAGTCAATGTAAAATTAATGACTATGTTTCTAAACCTTAAAGTAAACGAATACAAAGAAATAAAACTTCAGTTTTCACAACCAATGATGTTAGAAATAAAACGAAATAAAAATAAAACTTTACAGAATAGAAGAAATTACAAAAGCTATTCCTACTATAAGATCACTGAAAGAATTAGATACTAAACATGAAACACATATCACTATATTGTATGTACTACTAATTATTATTGTTTTAACTTTAATATGTTATAAATTAGTAAATTAATATAAGAATAAAATTTGTAAAGGAAAGACATCTGAGGAAACAAGAACTATTCAAATACCACTTTCAACTAATAGAGTAGAACATCAGATATCTTTTCCATCCACTATTTCTTAGCCATCATCTAGACGGGGAGGTATTATGTAACCCTATTAGATGACAACATAATAAATATGTGATGAATCCCTAACGGAATCTCTCACCCTGTAACAAGAATCCTTATGATAAGAAAACGCTATAAATACGTGTAAAACAATGAAATGTTATTCCTTTCTGTTGTATTTTTTTTATATTATATGCAAATTTATTAATACATACAAAAATGTAAAGGCATTTTAATGTACTTCAGTTAAATATATAATATAGAATAAAAATATTGTTAAATTATTTTAATATATTATTTCTTCTCCTTAAAAAATAATTTGCCTTGGACAGAATAAATCATACACTTTATAAAACTATTTATTTAATTATTCTGTTATCATTCATTATTCAGAAATTTATGTTATAATAAAACTTTGGAATCTATCTTTTTGGTAATGTGCTCTGGGTAAGTATTAGTCGTTATTCGTTATTCATACACAAAATCAGCAGAGAGTACAGTGAGTTTTATTAACTCCGTGTTTTATTCCATATTTTTGTGGCAAATTCTTCAATTTAATTGTGTAAAATTGTGTTGAATTGTGTGCAAAAGTGCGTTTAATATAGTGAGTTATTTGGATTTCCATTAGTTAGCTTGGTGCTCCAGTTTTTTGATTTTTTTTCTATATCTCGTGTTCGAAGAGTAAATTTTGGCAAATTGGCAAGTCTCATCAGGCAATACAGCTGAATGAATATATCTCTACCACTTCATTTTAGCAGTGCTCAAAGATGCTAATTGTTTGTAATTCGTGCAACACTTCATATAATTCAAATTCAAATTCAGCGGTGAAATGTGCTGGATGCAGTCAATATTTTCACGCCGATTGCACCGATACGACCCAAACTGACTCGCATGTTACGCTGTTACCCTTTCGCCTTTGCTGGGTCATATAGATCCCGAATTTTTTTAAAAAATTCTGCAGTGAAATAGATAGGTTTAAAATGCATTGGGATGGGATATTTCAGTTCTACGGTGTCCCGGCTTGGTATCGTAACCTAACTTTATCACATGTTTTTGTTTAGTAGGCGGTCGAAAGCGATTTATCTGAGCACGTACGCATTTTACTAGCAAATTTAGTTAATATTTGTAGTGCGTTCATCATTCAAATGTGTGTAAGTATTGTGTAAATAATGTGGCATGTTTTTTATAAATAAAATGCGTAGTTTAGTGTTTTATTATTCCTTTATTTGCCGTCTGGGACAAATATATCCCTGCAGTACTGAAGGTTGGGATATATATATCCCAGCAGAATTTCATGCACTGAAGTAAGGAAAAAAATTCAGGATGGATCGTAAGGGAAAGCGCCTAACACAGGAGCAACTCATGTACTATGCTGACCATTTGTCGGATATAGAAGACATAGAAGATCCTTACCATGAAAGCGATGACAGTGAAGACTCGGACTATGTATGTTCAGACGAAGATTATGAGAATAAAGAGGAAGAAGTAGAGATGAAAAGCGACAATGAATGTGGCAACGGAAGTAATGAAACAGAAGTTGAAAGTAGTGATAACGAAAGTATAGCTAATAGTGAAGATGATCCTCCTCCTTTACAAATAATACCCACAAAAATTTTATGGACCAGAAATGTAGATAATTTCATACCAAAGAAAACTGTCCCGAGAGAAGAAAAGGCAGCCATCACAGCAGATATTAATAGAAACTCGACAGTACTAGACTGTTTTTTAAAACTTTTCCCCAGGAGTCTTATAATGCAAATAAGTCATTATACAAATATTCGTTTACAATTACTGGAAAAAGCAAAGAAAAGGGAGATTCGGCCAACATCTCCCGGCGAGATACAGGTCTTACTAGGGTGCATGCTTATTATGTCGTATAATCGTGTTCCGGCTCTTCAAATGTACTGGTCGCAAAAAAAATCACTCGGAAATGTTGCGATAAAAGAAGCTATATCCAGAGATCGGTTTACATTGCTAATGTCAAAGTTGTACTTCAATGATCCTGAGAAACCAGAAAATGCCTCCAAAATTTATTATCTAGAATATTTAATGTCTTGCTTGAAAAAGACCTTTCTATCGGCAAGAACAGATTGCACGTATCAATCTATAGATGAAGCAATGGCTAAGTTCAAAGGGCGGTCAAGCCTCAAGCAATATCTTCCGATGAAACCAGTCAAACGTGGAATCAAGTTATGGACTAGATGCGATGCTGTTACTGGTTATGTCTATGATACCAACATATACAGTGGCAAAGAAGTTGATCCTATCGAAGGAACACTTGGAGAACGTGTTGTCCATAAATTGACTGAAACAATCAGAAGCCCCAATATAGTAGTGTGCTTTGATCGTTTCTTTACATCTACGAATCTTTTAGATTTAGATGACATAAAATTTCCTGCTCTAGGAACATATATCTCAAATAGAAAAAATCTGTTGTGGCCAGCACAATACCTCTCGCCACTTCCTTTTTTGGTTACATAAGTATAGGGCGCGAACAGTCATGTTACATTGTTGGCCTTGACAAGCAGATGTGGGGGCCCGATTCAGAATGATAATTAGTCAGTATGTTTCATTCAGAATTTCAAGATTTTCTAAATACACGTAGTTAATTTGTCACCAGGAGTGTGGAATTTACTTGTCGAGGAAAATAAACCATATGGAATTGGAAAATCACTAAATTTAGAATGAGAAATTATGATACATCTATATACTCGTACATAATTACTAGCTATCATTCTGACATGAGTCCCCATATCTGCTTGTCAAGGCGCCCTATTGTATTTAACATTTCTTGTATACCTACATTCTACACTAAAAATTGTACTTACATATATCTATTCCTTATATTTAGATTGTTTAATTTTAAATTCATTATATGAAGAAATTTTGTCCTCTTCTAATTTTTCGAAATGTTTCCAATTCATTGTCAGGATTGACTGAATTTTTGAAGGATATATGTAATAGACCTATAATCTTAAATATTTAACTACTAATACATTAAGAAATAATATAATGTATATGTACTTCCCAGAAAAACTCTTTAGTAATATCTATGAATTTCTGACACTGACATTTATCTGTCAGTTACAAACAGTTCAACTGGTCAACTATTTTCCATGGCATCCTTTGGGCTGTCAAATTTATTACAACAGATTATTTTATATATTATACTTCTTTTATCTCCAATCTCCAAAATCTATGGAATATATAATAAAATATTTAAATGTATCAGATAGAGAATTTAATTTTCTTTAATATTACCACGAAAAATTTTCAAAAAATAATATTTAGAAGATTTTTTTTCTACTTCCGGTTGTCCAATTATTACCAAAACCTTTTCAGATCTTCCCATGAATGTCCGATTGGGAAATACGTTGTTAAACAAATTTTAAGTCTTATAGCTTTTGAGTAACCGTCCTTCCAACATCCCACACACACACATACACACACACACACACACACACACATCCACACACACACACACACAGACATCATCGTAAAAATGTTAAAATCGGATTGTAGGGACCTTAAAACGTGCTTATTCAATAAAATCTGGATATGCGATTTTTAGCATGAATGCAATACCTCTCTTAGCGAGAGGTAAAAATACACCAAAATTTGGAGGTAAATTAGAAAGAGGTGAAAGTGAAATGGTTGGGTGTGCAGAAGGCATACTAGGTGTTAAATGGAAGGACACTAAGGATGTTTTGTTGATGAGTAACTGCCATGATAATACTATTGGTACTATAAAAAGAAAAATGAAAAATGGTACATCAAAAGATGTTGAGTGTCCAGAAGCTATCATATTTTATAACAAATATATGGGCGGAGTAGATCACGCCGATCATATGATTACTTTATATGACTTAGACAGAAAAAGTACTAAATGGTGGAAGAAAGTATTTTATAGGTTGCTAATGACAGCGGTTTATAATGCGTTTGTTATCTTTACAGAAGTAAATCGCAAAAAGACAAAATTCATCGATTTTGTTGTTGAGTTGGCTGAACAGTTAATAAGCGTAGGAAGAGCAAATGCTACAGTGAAAAGGACAAGAAAGCAAGGAAGGATTTCAAAAAAGGTCAAATTTTGTGCGAATATTGGCGATCACCTCCCTATAGAAGCTGGTGGGCGAAAGAGATGCATTCGTTGTAAACAAAGAAAAATTGAAAAACGAACCAAGTTCACATGTCGCCAATGTCAAGTGCCGTTGTGTGTCACTTGTTTTACACCTCATCATACATAAAATGTAAAAAAATGTATATGTATTTGCAATAGGTATAAGAATAAATCATTATAGTTTGAACTGTTGGTATTATTACATTACTACTGGGACGTATGTGTCCCACAGCACAATACTGCTGGGACATGTACGTCCCAAGCCTTTTTTCCAAAAAATATTCAAAATAAAATTTTCAAACTTCTCACACAACTATTTTAGGTCCTTATCAATGTAGTTATACCATTAAATAATTAAAAAAATTGAAGGCCAAAAGTCGGGGTGAAAGGGTTAAAAAAAATGAGAGATGGCTTTGTAATGAATGTAATTCTTCTCAACCTGCGCCAGAGAGTAAATCTTCAATTGAATTTTTGGAATTAAAAAAACTTATTCTAACTCTCCAGGCTGATATAAATGAGTTAAAAACTAATTTGACAATACAAAATAAAACTAATCTCGAACAATCTATTGAGTTTGAAGGCTTAATTGCCGAAATTAATGATAGAAAATATCGAGAGAATAATATTCTTATTCATGGTCTCCCTGAAAACCCCAAGCAGGATATTCAAGTCGTTACAGAAGTCCTCTCAACAATTTTGCCCAACATAAGTGCTAATGACTTTTCCTTTAAACGTCTGGGTAAAACTAATATTAATAATTCTAAACCAAGGTTAGTGAAGGTATGTTTCAAAAGTTCTAATTTCGTAATTCAAATATTTAAAAATATTAAAAGTCTGAAAAACAATACAAAATTCACCAAAGTATCCATCACTAATGATAAAACTGTCCGTCAACGTGAACATTTTGCCCTGCTTAAAGAAGAACTCGATAAATTAAATGGGGACGGCAGCAAAACTTACATTATAAAATATGTGAAGGGTGTTCCTACTATATTAAAAGCAAAAAACTAATAAATAACAGTGAACTAGCCAATCCAATAAGTGTTTACTATCAAAACGTGCGTGGCTTAAACACAAAGCTATCTCAACTTTATCGAAATGTGTTGACTGTGAACTATGACGTGTTAATATTTGGTGAAACTTGGCTCAAGAACAATGTGTTGGATGCTGAACTAATGGATCGGCGCTACCTGATATTCCGCAGCGACACAGACCTGACGAGAACGATGAAGACGCGAGGGGGAGGAGTACTCATCGCAGCTAAGTCCACACTGACTCCAGCAAGTTTTTACATCCCTTGTATGTTGCCAAATATTGAATTGTTAGGTGTCAAACTGTCTAGTCATATTCATAGTCCACCTGTGTTCTTAATTTGGGTTTATATTCCTCCGGATGCCAATTCAGAAACTTATGAATGTCCTTATGATACTCTTGTTGTTCTTCCACATATTCATGAGTGTAATACAGTAATTATTGGGGATTTCAATTTAACTAAACTAAGCGATGTTTACAATGACAACTCACTTTTTGATACTAATGTATTTAATTTTAATAATACTTTAAAATTATTAAACATGAAACAGTACAATCACATACATAATAATAATGGGCGTTTGCTCGATGTTGTAATATCTAACTTTGATTGTAATATTGCACGTAGTATTGAACCAGTTTTACCAGAGGTTCTTCATCATCCTGCATTAATTTTTGATTTATCTATAATGCTCAAAACCAAATCAAAATCTTGTTCTAAATCAGATACATATTATCAATTTAAAAATGGTAATTACGAACTTTTGTATGACATGTTGAGTCACACAGACTGGAATTGTTTTCCTGAGTATACAGATGTTGATTCTGCTGTTAATAATTTCTATAATGTACTTTTCAATGTATTTGATTCCACTGTTTCAAAACTAAAGAATCTTATAGAAAACTCTATTGTAAGTCAAAATTGTCAATTCATTATTATAATTTTAAATCAACCCGCAGTAAATGTAAAGCACTCACACATAAACTATACAAGAACTATATTCATGAAATGGAAAATAATATTCTATCTAATAAAAATCCCTCTAATTTCTGGAACTTTGTGAATAGTAAAAAATGTAACAATGGTATACCTACAACTATGTTTTCTAATGATGTAACATGTACAGGCGGCTCTGAAATTGCTGAAGGTTTTGCTACTTTTTTCAAAAGCGTATTTACTTCAGATGATGATACTAGTATTGGTTATGATTTCACTTCTTTAAATAATACTTTTATTTCGTTAAATAATATTACCCCTACCGATGTGATTGATGCTATCAAAGCGCAAAGTAATTCAAGGGCAGTTGGTCCAGACAATGTACCAATATTTATAGTTAAGGGTTGTGCCGAATTATTATCACAAGTACTTTGTGATCTATTTAATTTATGTATCAAGTTCCAATCATTTCCTGATCAATGGAAAATTGCTAAAATATGCCCTATTTTTAAATCTGGCGATAAAACTCAATTCTCTAATTATAGATCTATTTCTTGCCTGAGTATTTTTGCAAAAAATTTTGAGTACATTTTATTTAAAAATATTCAATATCAGACAGCCCATCTTATTAGTATTTATCAACATGGTTTTGTTCCGGGGCGGTCCACAGTTTCCAACCTAACAACATTTACGCAGTACGTATCCAATGCCTTTGCAACAACTAATCAAGTAGATTGTATATACACTGACTTCGCTAAAGCGTTCGATACTGTTTCTCATAATTTATTAATTTCAAAACTGTTTCGTCTTGGTTTCGGTTCAAATTTTTTAAATTTAATTTCGTCATATTTAAATCACAGAAAGCAATATGTTTTTGTTGATGGATTTTCTTCGCAGTATTAATATGCTACATCAGGAGTGCCGCAGGGTTCAATTCTTGGACCCTTGCTTTTCCTATTATTTGTCAATGACATTGTTGATGTTATTAGTAGCTCCAACTATCTCTTGTATGCTGACGACTTTAAATTATTTCATGTAGTTAGTAATACCAACGATTGTCTTAAATTACAAAATGACCTTGATAAAATTTTCGAATGGAGTTTAGTAAACAAATTATATTTCAATATAAACAAGTGTGAAATAATGACATTCTCCAGAAAGTTGCACTTAATCGACTTTAACTATTCTCTTGGCGGCAATTCCCTGTCAAGAGTCAAAACCAAAAAAGACCTAGGTGTTACATGTGATATGAAAATGACATTTTCTCCACACGTTACTCAAATTGTATCTTCTGCTTACAGAATCATTGGCTTCATTTTGCGTACAACGTATGATTTTAATAATAAACAATGCTTATATAACCTATATATTTCATTGGTTCGTAGTAGGCTTGAGTATTGTTGTGTTGTCTGGAATCCATTTTTTAAGTATATAATTTTAAATTTAGAAAATGTGCAGAAAAAGTTTTGCAAGCACTGGTATCATCGCTTATTCCGAGCCTGGCCCGACCTCGAATATAAATGTTTGTTGTCTCTGTTCAGATTGGAATCGCATCAAACAGCAATTATATTTTTTATACAAATTAATCAACAACAATATCAGTGATCCGAATTTGCTGTCTCAATTAAATTTCTTTGTGCCACCTTGCAATACTCGAACTTCAGCTACCTTTCTTTTAAACTTTTCAAGAACTAATTATCATCTCAATTCGCCAATCCACAGTATTTGCAATAGTTTTAATATCTATGGCGACAGTTTAGATTTTTCTGAAAGTTTTTTAATGTTTAAATGAAAACATGCTGAATTATTGCCTAGCAATTTGTAATTTCGATTGCTTTATTCATTTATTTATTTTTCTCTCAAATTTTTGTCCTGTGTATTGGATTATTTACATTTACTTTTGCCTCTATTTGAATTTATAGTTATATTCGTATCATTCTACGCTATATTATTAATGTTTATTTTTGTTTAATGGTGTGTATTTATATTTGGGTATATTTTTTTGTATTATTGCTAAATACTCTCTGTATATTAGTTACTTGTTTTATGTTATTATTCTGTAATTGGGAACTAGTTCCTGTTGAATAATTACAATAAATAAATAAACAATGTCAGTAAGACAATTTTTCATTGATTTTCGCAACTTGGTCATTCGTGATCGACAGAATGGAGTATCTATTAGAAAAATTGCAGGAAAATATTCCATTTCCATTGGAGTAGTTCAGCATATTTGGGAGAACTTCGAAATTCATGGCTACAACTCCTTGCAATGATAACAATCGTAAGAATATGGTTAAACAAAATCCAAGTTTATCATCACCAAATATTGTAGAATTTATGGACCTGACTATTGGTAGTTAACAGTGCGCCGTCGACTACGTTAATCTGGGCTAAAAAACTGTTTAGCTTCAAAACGTCCCTTCATAAGAAAAAATAAATAAAAAGAAACGACTCGAGTTCGCAAAGAAGTACGCAGCGATGTCTTTATACTTTTGGAAAACAATAGTATGGTCGGATGAAAGTAAATTTGAATTATTTGGACATAAACGGCGGTGTAGGGTGTGGCGAAAATCGAATGAATCTCTAAAAGAAATCAATATTCAAAATACAGTAAAACACGGCGACGGTAATGTAATGGTTTGGGGTTGTTTTTCATGGTCCGGTGTGGGTAATTTATTAAGAATTGTAGGCAATATGAAGGCTGAAGATTACATTAATATTTTGTGCGAAAATTTGGAGGAATCTGTTTTAAAATTGAGCGTAGATAATAATTTTATCTTCTAGCAAGACAATGATCCAAAACATACAGCAAAGAAAACTGCTGCCTTTTTCAAGTCGAACCGAAAAAAACTGTTCGAATGGCCACCTAAACCCAATTGAAAATATATGGGGTTATTTTGATCAAAATATTAACAAATCAAATGTGACGAACAAAACGTCATACCTTGCAGCACTTCAACAGGCGTGGGAGGAAATGGATCAGCAATATATGAAAAAAATCTGATGTGGCCAGCACAATACCTTCCGTCAATCCTGTGTATTATGTATAAATTCCATACATAAATTTTCTTGCAAAAGATTATAAATTTTTGGTATTATGTGATTCCCTTTCTCGGCAACTGAATTCCATACTCCTGATAACAAACAAACCACATGAAATAAGAAAATTATGAAATTTTGATTGAAAAATTATAACACTTGTCAGTTATGGACATAATTAATTGCTGTCATTTTGACACGGGTCAAAGTCATGTTACTGCACGCGCCCCATACATAAATTTTCTTGCAGAAGATCCTATATTTCCAGTAAAGTTTTTTCATTAACAAACTATGCAAATTGCACTAGACACTGACATCATCTTCTTTAGTTTTTCCCATTCGTAAACAGGTCTGCATATGGTTGTAAGGAAGAGGAATACGCAAGAATTGTAATTTTTGGAATTCTAGTATTGGAGATATCGTGCCCAAAAACGCGGTCGCACACACACACATACACACACACACGCACACACGAACACACACACACACACATACAGACATCATCGTAAAAATAGTAAAATCGTATTGTAAAGACCCTAAAACGTGCTTATTCAATGAAAACTAACCACCGAATTTTTTGGCCAAAGACAATACCTTCCTTACCTAGAGGTGACGGAAGTTAAAAAGACTGCAAAATAATATGTACTTATATAAACACTGAATTTATTTTTTAGCTTATATTTGGGAAAAACGTGGACGTTTAAATATCATTTTTATTTTTATTTAAAGTTTTAACATTTACTAATGTTTAGTTGCTGTAATAAAATATTATAGATAAGTTATTTTCACCAAGTGCATGACATTTATATGACTTTCAATTTTGAATTATCGTACCAAATATAGAGAAAATTTATATTCTGCACACGTACAATATGTTTTAGTATTGGAAACAGATATAACACAATGATTGTTTGGTTTATTGGTCATACATACTAAATCAGAATATCTTTAATTTTATTAATTGGTATCACTGAGCAATTAATTTTGTTAAAGGAAATATGAAATTCAAATTTATCACTATCGTTTCACTGGATTTATAAATTAATTATTAGTTTGCAATTGTTGCCGCACAATCAAAATTAATTTCATACGACAAGAACACATAATGAACCAGATAGATATACTTTGCTCTGTACATGTACGTGTAAATTAATCATTCATGTAAATTGAAATTAATTTGTTTATTAAAATTGTGTATTATCAATATATGTAAATTATGTAATTGATATTATTTTGTTAGTTTTTAAAAACAAACGAAAGTATCTAATTATTATAATTTATTTATTTGCAAACTACAATATTATTAACTTTTACAAAGATAGTCGATGTAAACTATAGAATAACACTGATACGACTTTATTGTTACATTTCTTTATATTACCTCTGATTGCATTATCTAAGGATGACTAATTTCTTAATTATTCAACAACCAAAACATATGTTATTTGAGGTGACTAACAATATTATCAGTATTTATAATTCCTCCCCTTCAAGATTGTTTGTCAATTATTAAGATAGTTGGCTTACCGGTTGAAGTTTTATATCAGAAGTTTTTGAGGGTTTTTGTTTAATTTTCATAATTTGAATTATCTTATAAATAGATAGTGCAACCATTACAATTATAATTATAGTAATTATTACATATAAAATAGAGCCATGTTTATTTGAAATCTGAAACAAAAGTTATAATTTTAATTTGTCTAATTTGACTTTTCTTAAATGTTGTTTTCCAACTAATTTCTGCAGTTTTTGTTTTATCGTTTAAATTTTGTATATTTACTTTTTCGTATAGAGGTTTTTTGTACTTTTACAAGTTTTACAAATTTCACAGTTATTTATAAAACTAGTGATTGTATCTATCATTTTAGGCCAATAATAAAGATTTTTTAATTTTTGATAAGTTTCCATTATTCCTCTGTGGTTTGTTTTTCCGAAATGATATGCGAAAACAAGTTCGTCTTGTTCTTCTTTGTGTTCAATATCTTTAACAAATTGATTTACTTTAATTAGATTTATAGAATTTGGTTCAAAATTTTCGTTAATTATTTTATTGGTATATTTTTCCAACTTTTCGTCTTTAAAAATACAAGAATATCGAACTTTAGGTACTATATACGTTTTCAAAAAATTTAAGATGTTTTCATTTATTCTATCCTTGTTTATTACAATTTCAATTCTTTGTTTAGTATTGTTAAAAAGTTTAATTATCTTTACATCATATTTATTTCCTAATTCAAAAATAATTTGATTATTTGCTATATTTAGTCTGTTTTCTATATATTTTAGTCCATTAATTGGGTTTTCGGGGGCGGAATGAATTGTTTCTTCTGAGTTATTGTTTATAATAGAAAGAATGTCGTCATCTTCAGTTTCGTTATTCATGAAATTATTTTCTAATTCATAAATATTAATTTGTATATTTGTATCTTTAAAAATATTATTTAAATATTTGATTAAATCTTTTCTTTCTAATTTATCTAGACCACAAGATAAATATGGAATGTTAATTTCATAGATATCATTCTTTATCAAATAATCGCGTAATTCTGTTAGTGACTTTTGTAGAATTTTCTTATTACAATTTTCATAATAATTTTCTTTTGAAAATAAATGAAAAATAATTTTATCATTTATATTTTGAATAAAGGTACCTGAATTACTATTATAATTTTTACAAAATTCTTTACTATAAAACTGTTCATCTATTTGTTTGGCTAGGCCTTTTCCGAATTTTAAGTCTTTTGAGATACAGTGGGCGAAAATGTTTGTGTTAGTTATATTTCCTTTGTGATAGTGAATTTTAAATGGTTCACGAATTCGGCTAAGGAAATCTGCTATCTTATTTGTTTTTCCTGGGACATATTCTATTTCGAAGTTGTATTCTGAAAGTTCGATCTTCCATCTCATTAATTTCTGATTAGCATTTTTCATGTGAAAAAGCCAAGTTAAAGGTCTATGGTCGGTTCTAACTATAAATTTACGTCCATATAAATAGTGTTTAAAATTTTGAATAGACCATACAATAGATTTTAATTCTTTTTCAATTGTGGAATAATTTATTTCTTGGGAATTAAATGTTTTGGATGCATAACACAATGTTTTTTCACCGTCTTCGAATTTTTGAGATAAAACGCTACCCATCACGTAGTTGCTTGCGTCAGTTGTAAGAATAAATGTTTTGTTAAAGTCAGGAGATTCAAGTATAGGGGGGTTGGAAATTAATTCTATAGATTTTTCGAAAGCTTCGATGTATCCTTTATTTGTTATATCAATTTGTTTATTTTTCTTTAAACATTCAGTAAAAGGTTTTGTTAAACTTGAAAAATTTGGGATAAAACGTCTATACCATGACAGTTTGCCTAAAAATGATTTAATTTCTTTAGTTGTTTTTGGAATTAAAATTTTGTTAAGGTAGTTCACCAGTAAATCGAGTTTCTGTAGATGTTCATAAAACTTTAACTATGTGTTAAGAATGACCTAGTACATGCACAGTTAATTTTTTATAAACTTCTGACGTACAGAAAATGAGCTATTCGCCTCGAAAGTCCGACATTTTAACACGTGAAGCTAGGACCAATACTACCAAAACCAACGTTTTGATTAATAGCATCATTTTGCTTCTATAGATTTTAATAAAAAACTAATATGTAGTAGTTTAATATGTTTCGAATGTTATTTCAAACGATGAAAACTATCTGACGTACAGTTTCAGAGTAATCATAGTATAAAATAATGTCTCGACGACAGAAAAACTCGTGGGAGAGAGGCAGCAGCAACACTGTATGTTTATGTCACGGGGAAGGGGTAAAACTAATATAATATATACACAAATATATTACTTACATTTGCATTTAATGTATGTTTTATTCATTTATATTTTTGAAAAACAACGTTTGAACTGCAAAATTGTTTTTTGACAGTCAAAAATGACATTTAAATGACAGTAGGAATAAATCACGTCCTCATTACCGGTTTTAGAACTAAGAGTTTTTGGACAGATTTTGAAACAAAATTCGAGTTATTTCCCGGTCTTCTATTAATAAAGTAGGCAGATATCAAATTAAATGTCATTTTTAGAATGTCAAAAAATCAATTTAGCTGTTATAACGTTGTTATATGGTTTTTCAAAAATATAAATGAATGAAAAATACAAAAAATGCAAATGTAAGTAACATTTTTTATCTATATAAGTATATAAATTTATTATATTATTTTTAATACCTACGTCAAAATTGATAGCGAGAATAACTCACGTCAAAACGGCGAATTTGTAACTACGGCTGGATTCAGCGGCTCTCTGGTAGAGCTGTTCCCATCTTCCCCTTCTTATCAAAACGCGACGTTGCCAGCTTTCCGTGAACAACATTTCGTAGCAATGTGAATGAACATACTTATGACATACGGCGCGAGAAAGTACAGTCACCTGCCAAAAGTTTTCTTTAGAGAGGGACTATCGTAGAATGCGCAGTATATGTTCAGCGCGCTCTAATTTTTGGCATGGACGGTAGCTGGTGAACTACCTTAATAGCTTCAATTTTTTTATTATTAGGTGTAAGGCCTTTATTTGATATTACGAATCCAAGATATTCTATTTCAGTTTTGAAAAATTCTGACTTATCTAGTTGAATTTTAAAATTGGCTTGTTTTAATTTCTCAAATACTTTCCTGATATTTTTAAGGTGTTCCTTTTCATCGTTACCAAAAATTACTATGTCATCCATATAAACGAGACAACAATTTCCTATAAGTTCTTTTAATACTTCGTTCATGCATCTTTGAAATGTCGCCGGTGCATTAATAAGACCGAAAGGCATTCTTAAAAATTCATAATGACCTGATAAGGTGGAGAAAGCTGTTTTTTCTATGTCTTTTTCTTTGATCTGAATTTGGTGAAATCCCGAGTACAAGTCAAGTGTAGTGAAAAATTTAGGTTTTCCAATTTTATCAAGTAAGGAATCGATATTTGGTAGGGGGAATTTATCTTCTCTTGTTTTTTGATTTAATTTACGGAAATCAATAACCAAACGAATTTTTCTTTTTCCAGAGGCATCTAATTTTTTTGGGACAATCCATATAGGACTATTATAAGGGGAACGGGATTTTTGTATCACACCTGCTTGTAACATTTTGTTAATATGTTCTTCAACGTCTTTTTCGTAGATCTGTGGTAATCGATAATTTTTTTGATATATTGGAGTGTCATCATTGGTATAAATTTCATGTTGTACATGGGAGGTGTAACTCAATTTCTCACCTTCTTTTGGGATTATACAATCATATTCTTTTAATAATTTATGTAGTTTATTTTTAATATTTATGTCTTCAATGTGCGAATCGCGAATTTGCATAAAATTATTGTTTGTATTTTCTGTTAAATTTTCAATATTGAAAGTTTTATTTCCGATTTTAATTTGATCGTTTTCAAAATCAATTTTTGTTTTGGTATCGCGCATGATTTTTATTCCAAAAAGTAAATTACAATTATTGTGAAAAGGTAGCACATGGAATTTGTATTCTTTTCCAAAAATTTTGAGATTTGTGACATCTTTACATTTTATTTTGTGACTGGAAGTTCGAAAAGTCATGTATTCTAAATTTGTTTTTAATTTATAATTTTTGACAATTTCAGGTGTAATTAAATTAATATCTGACCCAGAATCAATTAAAATATTTAAATTGTTATGTTTTATAATGGGTATTGTTTCACAATTGGTTAACATTACGTATCGCTTTCTAGATAACTTGGGCCTACCTCTAAAAAATTATTAGTTTCAGATTTTTGTGGTTCATCGTGTTCGTTATTATCAAACATTTCATAAATTTCGTCATTTTCTATTTCTAATCCAGTGTCTTCAGAATTTTGATTGTAAAAATTTCTTTTTTACTGTTTGAAATGACATTGGTTCTGTATTTCTAGTTTGAAAAGACATTTGTTCAGGTTTATAAGTCTTTTTAGTGTGTTGGAAATTTTTTATGTTCTGTTTAGCAATGTTATTAGGACCTGAAGGTTTTGAATTTTGAAGGTTAAAAGGTTTAGAAGGAAAATTTGGACGAGGTTTATTAACAGGAACGTTTTGTTTTAGTAACGGAGGTTTGAATAACTGTTGGGCGTAATTGAATTCATTATTAAACAATTGTTCTATTTCTTCTAACGTCTTTGGTTTTTTGTTAATAAAATTTCCGCGTACTGATATGGGTAATAATAAAATAAAAAAACGATTAATTGTTGAAAATTATCCTTTAGCACTTTTTTGCATCTTCAGAATCATTTGTTAATGAAATTTTTGATTTTATCATTTGAAATTTATTTTTAAATATGTTCAAACTGTTTTCAATATTATTTATATTATTTGTACTCATAAGTTGCCTAACTAGTGTGAAATAAGTTAGTCTATCTTCAAAGTTAGTTTGGAGATGTTTTTTTAATTCATCCCATGTTTCAAATTCATTGTTAGAAAATATGTATTGGGCTTTGTCAACAATCTTAGATTTTATAAGTGAAAACAGATAACTCTGTTGTACAATAGACAAGCCTGTTTGACTAGCAAGAACATTTAGTTTATCCACTTCTCGTATGTAATGTGGTAACAATTTTATATCTCCATTATAGGAGGGAAGAGCGTGAGCTACTTTTAAATCAGCAAAAGTTAATGCCATATTATGATTGGTATTATTGCTACTTTCTGAGAGTAGTAATTCTAATTTTGAATTATTATTTCGGATCTCTCTGATTAGATCACTATCAAAGTCTTCGGTTGAAGACATATACAATAATATTATATAGGACTTAACTTACAGTAGTATCAAGAACACAGATATTCTATATAACATTCTGCAAGAAGCGGTTCAGTTGGCTGTTGTCGGACAGTAACCGGAAGAGTGTACCAGCGTTGACTTGCGGAAGAGTTTCGATGTCTGCAGTGAAGATCGGTTTCACGGGGTATCCGGCTTTACGTTACTTCTTTTGCAGAATTTGAGCGGGCTGCTTCCCCTGCTCTAGTGTTTCTTCAGATGGTGTTGAAGAGAACGTAGTTTGTTCGTAGAATGTGTAATTAATCGATAGAAATCGAAAGATATTTAATCTTTGCACATCCTACCGCACTGCGCCAATTATGTAATTGATATTATTTTGTTAGTTTTTAAAAACAAACGAAAGTATCTAATTATTATAATTTATTTATTTGCAAATTACAATATTATTAACTTTTACAAAGATAGTCGATGTAAACTATAGAATAACACTGATACGACTTTATTGTTACATTTCTTTATATTACCTCTGATTGCATTATCTAAGGATGACTAATTTCTTAATTATTCAACAACCAAAACATATGTTATTTGAGGTGACTAACAATATTATCAGTATTATAATTTGTACATATATATATATACAGGGTATTAATAAAAAAACTTTACTCACTTTAGCAGGTGATAGTAGAGATGAAAACAAGAAAAAAATTCTAATACACTTAGGTCCAATACTCATTGGTTTTTAGAAAATTTATGTATGGAATTTGTACATAATACACAGGATTGACGGAAGGTAATGTGCTGGCCACATCAGATTTAACAACTAAGGACCACAGACCATAAGGACTCTAGGTGTTTACGATCACGTGCGTGAGTCTCTTCGACGACGGCTGCAACTTTGTTTACAATTGATCGTAAACACCTAGAGTCCTTAGTTGTAAAATCTGATGTGGCCAGCACAATACCTTCCGTCAATCCTGTGTATTATGTACAAATTCCATACATAAATTTTCTAAAAACCAATGAGTATTGGACCTAAGTGTATTAGAATTTTTTTCTTGTTTTCATCTCTACTATCACCTGCTAAAGTGTGTAAAGTTTTTTTATTAACACCCTGTATATATATATATATATATATATATATATATATATATATATATATATATATATATATACAAAGTTGACCACTCTGTCCTACTAAGTAGGCTTCGTTTGGATTTTGGATTCTCTAATAACTTGCTACAACTCATGTCTTCATATCTGAACAATCGCGAGCTTCGTGTTCGTATTGATGGTATTACCTCTAAACGTTTTTATGCAACATCTGGTGTCCCACAAGGGTCTAATTTAGGGCCATTACTATTTCTTCTCTTTATCAATAGCATCACTGATATTATTCATCACTCCAACGTTCTATTATATGCAGATGACTTGAAAATTTTCAGAATTATTAATAATGTTAATGATTGTGCTCTACTACAAAATGATATTAACAATATTCTTGATTGGTCTTTAGCCTCTAAGCTTTTATTTAATTTAGGTAAATGTAAAATTATGACCTACTCTCTAAAGCAAACAACTATACCATTTAACTATCAAATGAATAACACAATGTTGGAGCGAGTAACTATATTCAAAGATCTAGGTATTCTGTTCGATCCTAAACTTACCTTCATTCCCCATTTTAATGATACTCGAAAAGCATCTTACAGGAATCTTGGCTTCATAATTCGTAATACACAATCATTCCATAATTTACGGACCCTCAAATCTTTGTATTATTCATTTGTGCGTAGCAAGCTGGAGTATGGATTACAAGTTTGGAATCCTGTATATATCAAACATGTACAAGCTTTGGAGAGTATACAGAAAAAATTTATAAGGTATTGTTGTACTAAATTTCACCATCGCCGTATTGATGCGATTTGTAGTTACTCCAATTGTCTAATTGAGTTCAGTGTTATTTCTTTGGAATGCCGTAGAAAAATTCAATCATGTTTATATCTATATAAACTTGTAAATAATCTAATTGATGATGCTCATTCGCTAGCTAACTTAAATTTTAGCGTACCTCGCTTAAACTCTCGGCGCAAGTTAACCTACACATACAGCACCCCTAGAACTAACTACGAACTTCGATCCCCAATTAGACAGTTGTGTGCTACATTTAATACTCTGTCCATCTACATTAACAATCTTGACATTTTCAATGATGCTCAGTCCGGGTTTGGAAAGAAAATTATGAACTATTTCTTGTCCGATCTTTCGCACTTGCATTAAGTTATTCTTAACATTATTATTTTTCATTTGGTCTTGTAACTACATAAAGTTATTCTTAATATTTATTGTCACTTCTCGTTTTGTCTTACATTGTATTATTCTTGTTTTTGTAAATAATCCTCTGTAATTGGGAACTTTTGTTCCTGTTGAGTGATTAATAATAAATAAATAAATAAATAAATAAATAAATAAATAAATAAATAAATAAATAAATAAATAAATATATATATATATATATATATATTATATTTAAGTAGAAAATAAAAACATTTAGCTATATGTTTATAACATAATAATCTGCTGAATTGGCTTGTGGCTATAATCTGTTGTATTACCTAATGTAATTTGTTTTTGCCTCATTAAATTATTTAACATTTTTATATTTTCAGTAAAATCATTTCACAAAGATATGTTAATTTTGTGACACGGATGCATGTTAATTAGTAATATTTGAATATTCTGTTTCCACAGTGCAGCTTTTAGCAACATAGATTGTAAGATATTTCTTTACAATTCTTTATCTCTAAATTAATTGAATTTAAAAAAAAATCTGTTGTGGGCAGCAGAATACCTTCCTTCAATCCTTTGTATAATGTATAAATTCCAAACATAATTTTTCTTGCCAAAGATTCTAATTTTCCAGTAAAATTATTTCATAAACAAACTATTCAAATTGCACTTGACACTGACATATTCTTCCTCTTTAGCTTTTCCCATTCGTTAGGGGTCGCTATTTTTACGTGTCGTTCTCATTCAGTTCCTTTTCTCGCAAATCTTCCGCAATACAGTCCTTCTATCTTATCTTTGGTCTTCCTCTGTTTCTTCAACCTCCTATTACTAAACTACTTATTCTTGTTCAAATATCATTTCTCCTCATGACATGTTCAAACCAATGTAATCGTCTTTCTTGTATCTTTCTAGAAACTTATAACACTAGAGTTATTTTCTTACCGTATCTTTCCGTGTCTTCCCCGACATCTACTTCAACATCGTCATCTCTGCCACATTAATTTACTTTTTATGGATACTGACATCTGTCAATTTGAATTATATGAATATATTAGTAGTTTCCATGTTTAGCATAGCTAACTGAATTATAAAATTTAATTTCTTTAAAATTCTTTAACTCTGTATCTATTGAATATGAAGTATAAAATGTAATCAAATCGTATAGAGAATAATATATTCTTTAAGTTATAATAACGTTAAATGTCAATAAATCAAATTCAACTGTTAAATCTTCAAATGAGACTACTTCCGGTTCACCAATTGTAACCAAAATCTAATCAGTTGTTCTTCTGGATGTAAACTTGAGGAATACGAAAAAAATATAATTTTTGGAATCCTGGTATTGAAGTTATGGGATCCGGAACTTTTGTCACACACACACACACACACACAGACACACAGACACACACACAGACACACACGCACACACCACATACACATATACACACATACATACATACATACATACATACATACATACATACATACATACATACATACATACATACATACATACATACATACATACATACATACATACATACATACATATATACATACATACATACATACATACATACATACATACATACATACATACATATATACATACATACATACATACATACATACATACATACATACAGACATCATCGTAAAAATGGTAAAATCGTATTATAGGGACCGTAAAACATGCTTATTCACTAAAACCTCATCATTGAATTTTTTGACCAAAGACAATACCTTCCTTACCTAAAGGTGACGGAAGGTAAAAATATATTTAAATCGACTAGAGAATAAAATATTCTTTAATAATTATAAAAACATAAAATGTCAAAGAATGATATTTAACAGTTTTCTCAAGAAAAACAGTTAATAGCTTCAAATTAGGGTACTTCCGGTTGACCAATTATAAGCAAAATCTAATCACATCTTCATATGGATGTGAGGAAGAAGAATATGAAAGAATTATAACTTTTGGAATTGTATTAGGTATTCAAGTTATCGAAGGAGAAACTTTTGTCATACACACACAGACACACACACAACATACATACATACAGAAATCATCATAAAAATAGTTAAATCGTATACTAGGGACACCAAGACGTGCTTATTTAACTAGCTCAGCATGGAATTTTTTGACCAGGTGACGGAAGGTAAAACACATAATAGATACCTATGTGGTACACATACATATTTACATATATATATATATATATATATATATATATATATATATATATATATATATATATACCACTATCATTGCTTGAGTCCTTTCATGGCTAGGAAACGATATATGTTTACGATATTATGAACTTCGAACTCCTCCATACTGATTGAATCCGACGTCCAGAGTATATACTTCATGCTCATGCATATCCTATATTTTCTGACGTCTGATTTTTATATTTTTATTCATATTACTGTTACAATGACGTCCAGCAACGTTGCCCTTATTAAATACATTATTCTGATGCAGAAACCAAAGCGCAATCTTTCATAATCATATGTTAGAGAGTTTTTTACAATCTTTGGTAATGATAATTGACAGATATGAATGTCTGATACTTATTTGATTTAGTTTAGTTCAATATTTGAAGATTTAAAGCAGGATAGCATACTTTATTTTATTGATCAACGTAATCTTCCTTCCCATAAAAATCCTAATCTATTTTTAAACCTAACGATGTTTTACAAAAATAATTTTACAATTTTTTATGTATAATTTTCCTCCTAATGTGTTGAGACACAGTGCAAGAAGAGTTCGGCTCTCAAAAATTAACTCGAAGGACCAATGATGCGTGAGAGCCCTAATTCCCAACAGTTAATCGTGTTGACCTCTGATGCGCCTACTGTTGATGGTAAATTGATATGGGAACTGTGAAATGTGCGCTGGTTCAGTGACGTGTCGGTAGATTGGGATAATTTCGTGGCGGTGTAAATGGGTGCGAAACTAAAGATGTATGTGATGATTGTCTGTGACAATGTATGTAAAGCGAACAGAAAGTAAATACGAGGAGGAGTAAATAAGGGTAGACACTCTTCACCTACACGAGCGATATGCAGGACTTACACAAGATGGTAGCTCTTAGGACAGATAGGATATAAACACAAAGGCCCAAAAATGTCGGTTAGGATAACGAAGCTAAAAGTCAAACTCTTATTCCTAACAACAGCACAGAAAGAGAAGCAACAAATAAAAAACGAAACAAATGCGTATCAGAACTAAACGTTACAAAAAACGTTGTAAGTAGTGTAGACGTAGTAACTAAAATTGACTGCTATAATTGAAAATTAAATACAGTAAAATATAAAGTGCCGCGTATTAACAAATGAACGTCGATTTATTATATGTGAATTTATAAATAAATTATGAAAAGTAAAGGGTTAATAAATACTAGAAAATAATCTAAAATTAAATTACAAAGTTGCACAAATAAGCGAAGAATTATAAGGAAAATATGTGCACTTAATACCTTAAGATTAACCCACAAGCAAACAAATGACAATTTACGTACATTCGAATGATTATATATTGTTTATAGTTAAGTTGTAATTCCTAACTAAATGTGCAAATATAGTGAACAAAATAAACAAAATGCCTTGTAAATCGTATCAAATAATGAGATTAAATTGTTGACAAAAAGCGAGGTAATATACAGGGTGATTCATCGGTCTGTCCTCTCTTTATAACTCTTTTAATTTAAGTCGGATAGAAAAACTCTTCAAATATAATTTATATAATATATTATTGTCTATCTACGTACTATATGCATTTGTATACAGGGTGCTCCATTGAAGCGCAACAATATATAACTTTATATTTCTTAATGGAACACCCTATATATATATATATATATATATATATATATATATATATATATATATATATATATATATATATATATTTATTTTGATAGTAAATTAGATTTCCTTTAAAAAACTATTAAGTAATAAGGGGTCTAAAATTATAAATTAAGAAGTTATTTACGTTCATAAAAAATAGTAGTTCATAGTGGAAAAAACCATAATTTAATACAAAATTTTGATTATTTTTTATTAATACTTATTTTAAAAATTACACTAATTACAAAGAGGTTATTAAAATTTAGTGACAGACTAAATAATGCAAAATTATAATAAATGCTCGAAAACTTGTCCTTCAATAATAACAAGGTACAAAAATATCATTCAACGAATAAAGGTAAATAACTTCTTAATTTATAATTTTAGACCCCTTATTACTTAATAATTTTTTAAAGGAAATCTAATTTACTATCAAAATATATATATATATATATATATATATATATATATATATATATATATATAGGGTGTTCCATTAAGAAATATAAAGTTACATATTGTTGCGCTTCAACGGAGCACCCTGTATACAAGTGCATATAGTACGTAGATAGACAATAATATATCATATAAATTTTATCTGAAGAGTTTTTCTATCTAACTTAAAATAAAAGAGTTATAAAGAGAGGACAGATCGATGAATCACCCTGTATATAAGCTTTTGTAAAGAGAATATAAGTTACATGAACAAGAGTAAAATGCATGTCAAATGTAACTACACTAAATTGAACTAAAAATGTTAAACTTAAAAAGGTAGTAAGTATGTAAACTATGTATAGAAATTACAGAATATATTGAAATGCAATTAATAATTGAGATAAATTTAAAGTAGACTTATTTGTAATATAGAATAAGTTAAAGAATACTGCACGTGTAAAATTGTATGTTATAATGTATAATAATAAGTACTTACTGTGTATTTGATGTGAAAAACTGTGTAAAGAATACCTGATATTCGTGTACCGAGTGTGTGTGAACTTGTAGCATGTAATTGTGTGCAGAATGTGATTTCAGTTTCCAATGCAGTCAAATATGCAAATAATTATGCACGATGTCAAAGATAAACCCAGATGCATAGAAAATAAATACGCGTGCTGTAAAGGATAAATATTTGAGCTGAAAAGCAATATAAGTAAGATATATTAATGTTAGAGTGGTGAGAGTACCACGTGCGAAATGAGCTAGAAATTAAACACACAAGCGTAGTATAAATATATAAAAATGCACCATAAATACACTTTTGCGTTAATATAACTAGATATAAAGCAGTATATGTAACAATAACTATAAAAATTATTGTGAGAGAAAATTTAAATGCGGTAAATACGTGTGATCACTTCACAAGATCGACAGCGACTTTTCGTGTTGGAAAAAACTGCGAGCAAGATAGCGAGAGGATATGACGTTATGGCGCGAGGCTTAATGCGCAAAGTACTGACTCTCGAAACTATCGCCAGATGCCGCAAGTGGTCCGAACATGTAATATGTTTATATAAGAAAGGAAATTTAATATAAATTTCTAATAATGTTAATAATTAAAAAAAAAAGTTAAAATAGATAAAAAAATCGTAACGAAAGCTACCACTTTTTTGTATAATTTTATATTAATCAGCAAGAATAGAAATGTTTTTGTCACTTTTTTACGTCTCGCTAAGAGAGGTATTGGATTCATGCTAAAAATCTCATATCCAGATTACAATGAATAAGCACGTTTTAGGGTCCCTAGAATCCGATTATAACATTTTTACGATGATATCTGTGTGTGTGTGGATGTGTGTTAGGTTGTTGGAGGTACGATTTCTCAAATTCTATAAGACTAAAGACCTGTGTAACTACGGATTCTGGGGTTCTGGTAACAATTGGACAACCGGAAGTGATAGTTTCTAAAAAAAAATGCTACGTATTATTTTTTGAAAAATTGTTACTACAAATAATAAAGATAAATAAATTCTCAATCTCAAACATTTAATTTTTTTATTATATCTCGTATAGATTTGGAGATATATATATATATATATATATATATATATATATATATATATATATATATATATATATATATATCTCCAAATCTATACGAGATATAATAAAAAAATTAAATGTTTGAGATTGAGAATTTATTTATCTTTATTATTTGTAGTAACAATTTTTCAAAAAATAATACGTAGCATTTTTTTTTAGAAACTATCACTTCCGGTTGTCCAATTGTTACCAGAACCCCAAAATCCGTAGTTACACAGGTCTTTAGTCTTATAGAATTTGAGAAATCGTACCTCCAACAACCTAACACACATCCACACACACACAGATATCATCGTAAAAATGTTATAATCGGATTCTAGGGACCCTAAAACGTGCTTATTCATTGTAATCTGGATATGAGATTTTTAGCATGAATCCAATACCTCTCTTAGCGAGACGTAAAAAAGTGACAAAAACATTTCTATTCTTGCTGATTAATATAAAATTATACAAAAAAGTGGTAGCTTTCGTTACGATTTTTTTATCTATTTTAACTTTTTTTTTTAATTATTAACATTATTAGAAATTTATATTAAATTTCCTTTCTTATATAAACATATTACATGTTCGGACCACTTGCGGCATCTGGCGATAGTTTCGAGAGTCAGTACTTTGCGCATTAAGCCTCGCGCCATAACGTCATATCCTCTCGCTATCTTGCTCGCAGTTTTTTCCAACACGAAAAGTCGCTGTCGATCTTGTGAAGTGATCACACGTATTTACCGCATTTAAATTTTCTCTCACAATAATTTTTATAGTTATTGTTACATATACTGCTTTATATCTAGTTATATTAACGCAAAAGTGTATTTATGGTGCATTTTTATATATTTATACTACGCTTGTGTGTTTAATTTCTAGCTCATTTCGCACGTGGTACTCTCACCACTCTAACATTAATATATCTTACTTATATTGCTTTTCAGCTCAAATATTTATCCTTTACAGCACGCGTATTTATTTTCTATGCATCTGGGTTTATCTTTGACATCGTGCATAATTATTTGCATATTTGACTGCATTGGAAACTGAAATCACATTCTGCACACAATTACATGCTACAAGTTCACACACACTCGGTACACGAATATCAGGTATTCTTTACACAGTTTTTCACATCAAATACACAGTAAGTACTTATTATTATACATTATAACATACAATTTTACACGTGCAGTATTCTTTAACTTATTCTATATTACAAATAAGTCTACTTTAAATTTATCTCAATTATTAATTGCATTTCAATATATTCTGTAATTTCTATACATAGTTTACATACTTACTACCTTTTTAAGTTTAACATTTTTAGTTCAATTTAGTGTAGTTACATTTGACATGCATTTTACTCTTGTTCATGTAACTTATATTCTCTTTACAAAAGCTTATATACAGGGTGATTCATCGATCTGTCCTCTCTTTATAACTCTTTTATTTTAAGTTAGATAGAAAAACTCTTCAGATAAAATTTATATGATATATTATTGTCTATCTACGTACTATATGCACTTGTATACAGGGTGCTCCGTTGAAGCGCAACAATATGTAACTTTATATTTCTTAATGGAACACCCTATATGTATATATATATATATATATATATATATATATATATATATATATATATATATATATATATTTTGATAGTAAATTAGATTTCCTTTAAAAAATTATTAAGTAATAAGGGGTCTAAAATTATAAATTAAGAAGTTATTTACCTTTATTCGTTGAATGATATTTTTGTACCTTGTTATTATTGAAGGACAAGTTTTCGAGCATTTATTATAATTTTGCATTATTTAGTCTGTCACTAAATTTTAATAACCTCTTTGTAATTAGTGTAATTTTTAAAATAAGTATTAATAAAAAATAATCAAAATTTTGTATTAAATTATGGTTTTTTCCACTATGAACTACTATTTTTTATGAACGTAAATAACTTCTTAATTTATAATTTTAGACCCCTTATTACTTAATAGTTTTTTAAAGGAAATCTAATTTACTATCAAAATAAATATATATATATATATATATATATATATATATATATATATATATATATATATATAGGGTGTTCCATTAAGAAATATAAAGTTATATATTGTTGCGCTTCAATGGAGCACCCTGTATACAAATGCATATAGTACGTAGATAGACAATAATATATTATATAAATTATATTTGAAGAGTTTTTCTATCCGACTTAAATTAAAAGAGTTATAAAGAGAGGACAGACCGATGAATCACCCTGTATATTACCTCGCTTTTTGTCAACAATTTAATCTCATTATTTGATACGATTTACAAGGCATTTTGTTTATTTTGTTCACTATATTTGCACATTTAGTTAGGAATTACAACTTAACTATAAACAATATATAATCATTCGAATGTACGTAAATTGTCATTTGTTTGCTTGTGGGTTAATCTTAAGGTATTAAGTGCACATATTATCCTTATAATTCTTCGCTTATTTGTGCAACTTTGTAATTTAATTTTAGATTATTTTCTAGTATTTATTAACCCTTTACTTTTCATAATTTATTTATAAATTCACATATAATAAATCGACGTTCATTTGTTAATACGCGGCACTTTATATTTTACTGTATTTAATTTTCAATTATAGCAGTCAATTTTAGTTACTACGTCTACACTACTTACAACGTTTTTTGTAACGTTTAGTTCTGATACGCATTTGTTTCGTTTTTTATTTGATGCTTCAATTTCTGTGCTGTTGTTAGGAATAAGAGTTTGACTTTTAGCTTCGTTATTCTAACCGACATTTTTGGGCCTTTGTGTTTATTATCCTATCTGTCCTAAGAGCTACCATCTTGTGTAAGTCCTGCATATCGCTCGTGCAGGTGAAGAGTGTCTATCCTTATTTACTCCTCCTCGTATTTACTTTCTGTTCGCTTTACATACATTGTCACAGACAATCATCACATACATCTTTAGTTTCGCACCCATTTACACCGCCACGAAATTATCCCAATCTACCGACACGTCACTGAACCAGCGCACATTTCACAGTTCCCATATCAATTTACCATCAACAGTAGGCGCATCAGAGGTCAACACGATTAACTGTTGGGAATTAGGGCTCTCACGCATCATTGGTCCTTCGAGTTAATTTTTGAGAGCCGAACTCTTCTTGCACTGTGTCTCAACACATTAGGAGGAAAATTATACATAAAAAATTGTAAAATTATACCTCGTATAGATTTGGAGATATATATATATATATATATATATATATATATATATATATATATATATATATATATATATATATACAGTGGCTTAAACACCCCCAAGGTGTTGCGCCGTTTCTTAGGAAGCTCTCTAGATCCTTTTCTGGGGTGGATCAGTCCCCATTTTCCTCTCACTCAAACTTTTTCGCTTATGCTTCTCCATATATTTCTATCTCTTGTTTTCTCCTGCCATTTCTTTACTCCTGCATTTTTTAAGTCCTCTTCTACTTCTTGCAGCCATTTGGATCTGGGTCTGCCTCGTCTTCTTCTTCCTCCTGGCATCCACTGTGTTATTGATTTTATTGTATCTTTTTCATCTGCTCTCCATATATGCCCTAGCCATTTGATTCTCTGTTGCTTTATTTTCTTCACTATGTCTTCTCCTTCTAGTATTTGTTCGATTTCATGGTTCATTCTTGGTCTAAATTCGTTTTCTGCGATTTTTACTGGCCTTAATATTTCTCTCATTATTTTCCTTTCTGCTATTCTTAAGTCTTCTTCATCTTTTTTTGTCATTGTCATTGTTTCGGCTGAGTACATTATTACTGGTCTTATTATCGTTTTGTATATTTTCATTTTCGTTTTAAATGTAATAAATTTACTCTTTAAAAGTTTTTTGTTAGCGTAGTAGGCCCTGTTAACTGCTATTATCTTCTCTTTGATTTCTGCTTCTCTTTCTCCATTGCTGGACAACATGATGCCTAGATATTTAAATCTTTCGACTTCCTCAAAATAGTGTTCTCCTATTTTGATCTTCTTGTTCTCTGACTTTTTCCTGAGTCTCATTAGCTTGGTTTTTTCTTCATTTATTTTTAGTCCTATCTTGTCTCCTTCTGATACTATCTCTTTTAACATTTCCGTCATTATTCTTCTATTCTTTGTCATCAGGGCTATGTCGTCGGCGTATGCTATTATTTGTCCTCCTCTTGTTCTTATAGTTCCTTTGTTTATTTTCCTCATTACATATTCTAGGGCTAGATTGAATAAGGTTGCCGATAATGAGTCCCCTTGTCGTACGCCTTTGTTTATTTGAAATTCTTCTGTTTCTCCTTTTTGTGTTTTTATACTGACTGTTGTTTTTTCCATTGTCATCGAGATCAGTCTTCTCAGTTTTGCTTCTATTCCTAGTTCTTTTAAGGCTAATAAAAGTTTTCCTCTTTTAATGGAGTCGAACGCTTGTCGGAAGTCAATAAAAAGTATCTCTATGTTCAAATTATATTCATGTGTTTTTTCCATGATTTGTCTTATCGTGTGTATGGCGTCTATTGTTGATTTTCCTTTAGTAAATCCACACTGATACTGTCCAATTATATTTTTTGTTGCATTTGCCAGTCTTTTTTGTATTATTGTGGTCATGATTTTGTATATTGTGTTCAGTAGTGTAATTCCTCTATAGTTTTGGCATATTTGTTGATCGCCTTTCTTGTGTATTGTTATTATTTGCCCTGTTTCCCATTCTTTTGGCATTTTTTCTTCTTTCCATATTCTCTGGATAATTGTATATATGTATTCTTGTATACTTTCCCCTCCGTATTTTATTAGTTCTATATTTATTCCGTCTTTTCCTGGTGCCTTTCCATTTCTGCTTTCTTTTATTACTTTCTTAACTTCTTCTAATGTTGGTTCTGTTAAAGTTTCTTCTTCACTGGTTTCGTCTTGTATTTCAAGACTTTGTGAGGGTTCTGTTAACAATTCTTTGAAGTATTCTGCCCACACTTGTTTATACTGTTCAGCATTTTCTATTTTATGCCCTTGTTTGTCCTTTATGTTATACGTTTTAGTTTTGTATGATCTGTTTTGTTCATTAATTTTTTGATAAAATTGTTTCGTGTTTTTATTTGTACTTTCTTTTTCAATCTTTTTTATTTCATTATCTATCCAATCTCCCTTGTTTTTCCTTATTATCGAGTTGCTTTCTTTCCTTATTTTTCCGTATTCTATTTTATCTTCGTTTTTACTTGTTTTTATCCATTTAAGTCTTGCATTTACTTTTCTTGCTATTATTTCCTGGCATTCTTTATTGTACCATTCTTTTGTTTTTCCTCTCTTCTCTTCTCCTATCCATTTTTTGGCTGTGTTGTTTATAGTTTTCTTTATGTATTCCCAATACGTTTCTATGTTATTTTTTTCAATGTTCTTCTCCAATTGCTTCTCCATTTCTTCCTCATATTTCTTCTTGATATTTTCATCGTTTAATTTTCTTACGTTCCACTTAGCTTTGATATTTTTGCAGTTGATAGTCCTTTTTACTTTTTGTCTTAAAGTTGCAGTAACCATGAAATGATCTGAGTCTGCACATGCCCCTCTATATGACCTTACGTCCATAATTGACGATTGCTTTCTTCTTTCAATTAATATATGGTCTATTTGTGTATTTGTCTGTTGGTCTGGAGATGTCCGTGTTATTTTGTGTAGGTATGGGTGATTATATTTGGTACTGCTTATGACCAAGTTATTTTTTGCTGCTAATCTGCATAAACTTTGTCCGTTATTGTTCGTCTTCTCATGTATAGTGTATTTTCCTGCGACCTGTTGTATATAGTCTTCTTTACCTATTTGAGCGTTGAGGTCTCCTAATATTATTAAAGTATCTTCTTTTGGTATAATTTTTATTTCGTCTTCCAGTTTTTCATAAAATAAATCTTTTTCTTCTTTTTTTGCCTTTTCAGTTGGTGCGTATACATTTAGTATAGAGAGTTTGAATGGGTTTGCTTCTAGCCTAAGGTAAGCTAGTCGCTCGCTTATTGCTTGAAATTCTATCACTTTGTCTCTTAATTTATCCAATATTATAAATGCTACACCATATTGGCCTTGTTTATCTCTTCCTGAATATTGTAGCGTGAAATCCTTTTTATCTATTGATCCTTTCCCTTCCCATCGTATTTCTTGAAATGCAGCTACATTTATTTTGTATCTTTTTAGTTCCGATGCTATTTCTTGCATTTTTCCTGGTGCTAACATCGACATAACATTCCATGTACTAATTCTAATTTCATTGTTTTTATTTCTTGTTTTTAATGTTTTTTTTGCTTTTTTTCTTTATTTTTTCCCCATTTCTTATTGTAAACTTATCTCTAATTATTTCATGTGTAGGGGTTTGCTCTTTTTGGAGTTCCCCAACATTTATATGTTTTTACCTCTCGCTAAGAGAGGTATTGCATTCATGCTAAAAATCACATATCCATATTTTATTGAATAAGCACGTTTTAAGGTCCCTACAATCCGATTTTAACATTTTTACGATGATGTCTGTGTGTGTGTGTGTGTGTGTGTGTGGATGTATGTGTGTATGTATGTAGGATGTTGGAAGGACGATTACTCAAAAACTATAAGACTTAAAAATTGTTTAATTACGTATTTTCCAATCGGACATTCATGGGAAGATCTGAAAAGGTTTTGGTAACAATTGGACAACCGGAAGTAGAAGATTCTTGAAAAAAAATCTTCTAAATAATATTTTTTGAAAATTTTTCTTGGTAATATTAAAGAAAATTAAATTCTCTATCTAATACATTTAAATATTTTATTATATATTCTATGGATTTAGAGATAAAAGAAATATAATAAATAAAATAACGTTATAATAAATTTTACAGCCGAAAGGATGCCATGGAAAATAGTTGACCAGTTGAACTGTTTGTAACTGACAGATAAATGTCAGTGTCAGAAATTCATAGATATTACTAAAGAGTTTTTCTGGGAAGTACATATACATTATATTATTTCTTAATGTATTAGTAGTTAAATATTTAAGATTATAGGTCTATTACATATATCCTTCAAAAATACAGTCAATCCTGACAATGAATTGGAAACATTTGGAAAAATTAGAAGAGGACAAAATTTCTTCATATAATGAATTTAAAATTAAACAATCTAAATATAAGGAATAGATATATGTAAGTACAATTTTTGGTGTAGAATGTAGGTATACAAGAAATGTTAAATACAATAGGGCGCCTTGACAAGCAGATATGGGGACTCATGTCAGAATGATAGCTAGTAATTATGTATATAGATGTATCATAATTTCTCATTCTAAATTTAGTGATTTTCCAATTCCATATGGTTTATTTTCCTCGACAAGTAAATTCCACACTCCTGGTGACAAATTAACTACGTGTATTTAGAAAATCTTGAAATTCTGAATGAAACATACTGACTAATTATCATTCTGAAACGGGCCCCCACATCTGCTTGTCAAGGCCAACAATGTAACATGACTGTTCGCGCCCTATACTTATGTAACCAAAAAAGGAAGTGGCGAGAGGTATTGTGCTGGCCACAACAGATTTTTTGGTAATGTACTTTTTATTAAATTTTCCTTTTCATCATCCCATATATACCATTCAGTGTCTATCTTTATTTTCTTATAACCAAGTTTAATTTGTTTATTTTGTGTTCTTTCTTCCTTTGCTCTTTTCAGAATTTCATTTTGTATTTTCCTTTCGTTGATCGTCATATCATTATCAATATATATATTTGATCCTTTTAGTTTGTATTTATTTTTCATTACATTACTTTTGTTTTCATATGTTTCCATTATTGCTACTATCGCTTGTTTTTCTTTTCCTATTTTATACGCTTCTTTCACTTTTGTTTCTATTCCAATTTTATTTTTTAAAAAGTTTTCTATTTCTTTAGTGGAGACTTCCATTTGTACGCCTTTTATTATTATGTTGTTTTTCCTTTCGCGTTTCTCTCTCATTTCATCTTTGTTTTCAAGCACCTTTATTTTCTTTAGGAGATCTTCTTTTTCTTTTTTCCATTCTTTCTCTTGTTTTTGTAGTTTATCTTCTAGAGATTTAATCATAACGTTGTTTTCTCGTATCTCTTTTATCGTCTCTTCTTTGTTGGAGTTCATATCCGCTTTTAATTCCTCTATTGCTTTAAGTATTAATTGTTCTCCACTCATTTTTTCTGTTCTTTTTTGATTTGTTTTTACTGGCGATCTGGCAGTCCGCTTACTTCTCTTAAAGGCTTCTTCTTGATTTATGGGTTCTTCTCGTTTTCGTTTGAATAGTTCTTCTAGTGAACCTACGCTTAGTGCTCTGTCTTTTGTTATATTGTACATTTAAATCGCCTAAAAGTTTGTTTTGGTTTACACTGGTCCTCTGTGGGTTGCAACTCCTCAGGCGTATTTCTTGTTTGTTGTGTTATCAGTAGCTGTCGCTGCTGCCTCGTTTCTCACTATATATCGAGCCCTGTACTTGTTTCGCGTCTTGGCTTGAATTTCTTCTCTTCCTCACCAGATGACGAAACTAGTACTTGCAGTGTTTTGGCACTTATACTTGTACTACTTGCCAATAGATGACGCTACACGTAGTGCAACTGTCTTGAGTTAAGTTGACTTAATTTTTTTCGCTTAACCTAAGTTTCTTAAGTTTCTATCAAAAGGATATTTTTTCTTCTTCGGCGTCTCGCCTCTTCGTCACTACACTTCTTATTGGACAACTCCTATTTTCCTTCTATTTCCCAAGCTCGGCTAGGGTTTTGGATTTAATTTCACCTTTAAATTGGGATATTTACACAACTCTTGACAACTATGACCTTCACTTCACAAGCATTTTTGGATATATAGTATATAATATGATGGAATAATCTGTCGTAATAAATCTCGTTGCCCAAAAAACACTTGCGATATTTTTTTATAATTGACAAATACATGCAAAATGTCAGTGTCAGATTTATCTGGGAGGTATGAATACATTTAATATAAATATTAATGTATTATTAATTAAATATGTATTTAAATTATAGGTATGTTAATATTACATATATCTTTAAGAAGTACCGTTAATACCGTCAATGAATTTGAAGAATTTTGAACATATTAAAATAGTAGGACAAAATTTCTCATAGAATGAAAGAAGAAAAACAATTTCAATTTTTTGTGTGTACAAGAAATGTTAAATTCGTTACTTATAGGGCGCGAGCAGTCTTGTGACTTTGTTGGCCTTGGCAAGCAGATATGAGACTCCGTGTCAGAATGACGGCTAGTAGTTATTTATATAGATGTCACAATAATTGTCATATATCATAATTTTTCATTCAAAATTTCAAAATATTCTGATGTTTATTTATCATCCATAGTATGGAATATACCTGCTGAGGAAAATAATTCACATGGATTTGGAAAATCATGTTTTGAATAAAAACTTGTGATACTTGACACCTATGTACATTACTAACTGTCATTCTTACATGGGTCCCCGTATCTGCTTGCCAAGGCCAACAAAGTCACATAACTGCTCGCGCCCTATGCATCATAAAATGAAAATGGCGCGAGGTATTGTGCTGGCCACAACAGATTTTTTTCAATTGTTATTTAACTAAAGTTAAAATATTAGTCCATTTATTTACTATTTGCATCATCACATCTACTTCATTCATAGTAAAATTTTACTTGCTTTGATTTTTGTTCACCATATAACTTGCAATGTCAGGTGTCATTTTGGTACGTTGTGGTATTAAGCCAGCATTGAACGAGCCTAATACAGTTTTTGTTTCGAGAATTCCGTGTTAGGCTAAATTTTAATATAGTTTGGTTTACGAAAGATGACTATTCAAGATAACTTGTTCGATAAAAGAATACACAGCACTTTATACAGCAGTAGCTTAGCAACATTTCATGTTAAAAAGATATAGATTGGCCGCGTCCAGCATGTCACAGCGCCGGCATCGTTAAGTGCCGAAGTTTTCCGAATACAGTTGCTGGACCAATCGCATTCGTCCATTCATTGCGTTCGGCAAATTTCGGTACTCAGCGCTGGCAGCTCTGTAACGTGCTGAACGCGGCCACTATTTAACGTATGTCTATATTTCATGTTGCACGTCTATGTATAAGAAATACAGTGAAATTATCTGCATGTAATATTAGGCCATACGGTTAATAAATGACCTTGAATAGTCATCTTTCTTGGACCAAACTATACCGTGTTACGGCGGTGCTAGCTAACATTTTGGTGTCAGCTAACATCCTTTCGAGAATTTGCCTGTTAGTGTTTAATTATATTCTAAGTTTTTAATTAGTGTTTACATTTGTTTATTTATAGTGTTTGTTATTTTTAATATATTTTTCTTATTTATTTATCGTTTCATAAATAAATAAAATTTTATTAATATTTCTTTGATTTTTACAAGTTCACCCAAATAAATAAATGTTACAATACATATACGGAATCCTAAATCTTATCCATTTCTTCTAAAGTCTAAACTCTTTTAGAGTATCGTTTACTGGAATTCGATCAAAGAATCTAAGTTTAGGTTGATAATCGAGTAGAGTGCATTACTTTTAACAAGACAGTGATCTTCAGCACTGTTAAAGGAAGCTAATTCACACCTTGTGGTCGGACCTAAGGCTTCTCAGACTGGTCTGCAATATGTCCCGTGTGGGTTTATCCCAAGATAACATGTTATTCTGCATTTTATAATAAACAGCAAACTAAATTTAAGTCGCCTGCAATTAATACTACGTTAGGAATAGATAATTAAAATGTAGATGCCTGTAAGCAAATGAATTGAAAATTAACTTTATTAGTAACAATAATTATTCGTTTTCTATTAATACTATATACATAGAATATTTCAGTACCTATACCTTAATGGGGTACGTTACCAAAATACATTTAAAAAAATCCAGAAAATATAAATACATGAAACCAAAAAAGAAATATGAAGTGTAAATACATACAAGGTGTTAAAAAAATAGAGGTCACGGATTTAAAGGTAGATAATACATCTCAATACAATAAAAAAAGTTCATACAAACATATATCCGGAAATGCCTAGTTTCAGAGATATAGCGATTATAATATTTTGTTTCTGACATACACAACTCATACTTTTAACAATCCAATAAAATCATAGTGGTCGTTTACAATGGAAAACAATTGAAGACAGTCTTTTGTTTTTCCTTATTTGTGATAATTATTGTTATTGTTTGTTACAAACACAATTTTATCATGAATAATTTCCAATGGCCAATCTAATAAACTTTGGTTAATATTTTTATTTGTTACTCACTTGTGAACTTTATACATACCGTCTACTGCTTTTGAAAATTAATCTTTATAGTTACTAACTTGTCTTTAACTTATAATATTGACAGCTAACTTGTTAAAATTTTACAAGTTGGTAACCACATAGTAACATATTGTTGATAGTGGCGGATCGTCGTATTAGGAGCCCTGAAGCTTATAATTTTTGGAGGCCCTTTTCCATTGCGTGTCAAAAAGAAGAAATTATATTCAGATTGATTGGAGAACCATATATCATGAAATAAATATTTTCTTACGCCACGAATTATAGTAAATTAATTTTTATGGATTATACGTAATACACTATTTATATAGTTCGGAAATAGTAATTTGGGAGTTAGTTGTATTTGACGTGTAGCTAGAAAAAAAGTATTTGAATAAAATAGTGGTTGTTCTTTATTTGAATTCTTTATTTCACTATCATCGTAATAATTCAGAAGTGGGATAAAGAACCCGGCTTTAACTCCATTAAAACAAAATGTCGAAAAGATTTCGATACAATGATAGTGTTTCTGATTATTATGATTGTGATCGTAAAAGTGCTACACATACGGCTGTTTGAAGAGATTTAAGAAGAAGCGTCTATAACTCTAGACCGCGTACTCTCGTCAAATTATAGCACGCAAGGCAGTAATATACGAGTAATGCCACTATTCGATAAGTAATTTACAATTTGGAACGCAGAAACATGTGCGTCATCAATCAAATTAGAACGCGTAGAAAATTGTGTCATAACAACTTAAGCATTTACTACAAATCTTGGACAGAATGGAAACATGAGTTAGTGTTAGTGAATTATTATATACACTTAATTTAACGGGTTTATCTCAGCAATTTGAGAGCAGCGTACAGGTAGGCGTTTATGGATAACCAGAAGATCATTTTCAAATCATTATCAATTGCAATCCAGAGATGTAAAATGTCAATTAAGGCAACGTTTGGTCACACTTCAGATAGATGTTGAATGGTCGACGAAAGACGAAAAGGAAAGTATCATTCAATTCTTGTTATTTTTCCTATTTGTAACTGGAAGTTAGAATAGTTAAGTAATGTAGCAGTATGCTCAAATATCAAATTTAATTCCGACAAAATATGCAGTAAAGTGTTTTCAGGGCAAGTAATTTTTTTTTACAGCAAATATAATATTATAAAGCAAATATAATATTAGTGTCACTGATTTTGTTTTACCAATGGAAATAATGGTACTGGAAACAAATTTTGGGAATATTGACAGTTTGATAAGTCACCCAGTAGTATATAGGCCAAAAAACACTTTTAAAGTCAATAGCACTAATATAAAATTGGTTAAATCAAACGAAATATTTATAATTAATGCTATTACATGTATTTATTTCAGCACTAATGTTGACATTCTTCTGACAGAAAATATTACATTAACATTAAATCCAATGAAAATTGGTTTTATATCTGCGACATTCGAAGATGACTGAATCGTAGTCTAGGACAGAAAAGAAATTGTGGATGTGAGAAAATTGATGAACGTAATGGAGTAATACATGAAACTAAAAGGTATGTACATAGCTAGATCTCGCAAAACATCTGCAGTTAAACTTGCACATTATTACAAAATTAAGTAAGTAGGGGTGTACAGATAATATTGAAATGCATATAAATTTAAAAGTAGATAAGCCAGTATTATTAAAAACCGTGCCGTTTAACAGAATTTAAAAAAAAAATGTTATAGAGAAAATTTAAGGGCTGTTAGATAATAATATAATACGCGAATCAAAGTACGATTTTGTTAGTCCAGTTATTTAAATTTTTTATTACAGGTTAGCAGACTAGAGGTATCGGCTGTATGGTAAAGGAGTGACTGTAAGGGGAGGTAGGAGGCCCCTTGGAGGGTGTTTACCCCAGTACTTAGTTTCTCACGTAGCTCCAGTACAAAGGGTTTTACGATAATCATAGTTGCTATATAAGCTAAGTGCGGGCAATACAAACATGATTGATGTAAGGGTTTTACGATAATAGTAGTAGTGGAAAGGAAATGAAGTATAAGAGGAAGAGAGAGACAGAAAGAGAGACAGAGAGAGAGAGAGACAGAGACAGAAGGCCTTATAAAAGTACAATAAACGATAATAGTCGTAGTGAAAATGAACAAACTATAAGAGAAAGAGAGAGAGAGAGAGAAAGAAGGCCTCATAAAAGTAGAATGAACGATAATAGTAGTTGTGAAAATGAATAAAGAGACCGAGAGAGAGAGAGAGAGAGAGACAGACAGACAGAGAAAAGGCCTCATAAAATTACAATGAACGATAATAGTACTAGTGAAATTAAACGAAGTATAAGACAGAGCGAGAGAGAGAGACAACATAAAAGTACAATGAGCGATAATAGTGTAGCAGTGAAGTGAGCAGGCCTCATAAAAGTAGAATGAACTATAAAAATACTAAAATAGTATTATATAAGAGATGGAAAATAAATAACAATGACCCTTATAATTGCAGTATGAGCTAAGTGTGGACCATACAAACATAATTCGTGCAAGAGTGTCATGAAAATCATCGTTGCAGTATGAGTAAAGTATAGGCCATACAAATATATTCGTGAAAGGGTTTTACGATACTCTTAGTTGCGGTATAAACCATATTTAAATTCCTTTTTTTAGATAAACGAGGATATAAGTGAGGACACTTGATAATATCAGGATGGCCGAATGTTACGCCACAAATTATAGTAGCTAATTAATTTGTATAGATTATACGTAATTTAGTTTGGTTCACGGAAGATGACTATTCAAGGTCACTTGTTCGAGGAAAGAATACACAACACTTTTAGACCAAGAGCTGGCAGTAAAAACAAGTGACTCATAAAATACCAAAGGTTTGACACTCTGAATATGTAGTACTGTCCGTTCTGAATTAAAAATCACTCGTCTGCCGACTGCAACTGGTCGCCTTTACTCCCTTTATTTTTCAAAAAAAGTTCAAAATTGATCTGCAGGTGTCTCATTAATACCAGATTAAATTAAACACCGAAGTGGTAAGTATATAAATATGTATGTATATATAGGGTAGTGATTTGGACGACGCAGCATAGAGGTTTTAATGGTAAAATCTTAATGTGCAATTATTTGCTCCCCTAATTATTTTAGAGCTAAATTGTATTTAGGTTTTTGCTACAGAAAAAAATACTTCATCCAAATATTCTATTGTTTATAATTTTTCAATTTCCGAAACCGTAAAAATAGACGAAAATAATAATAACATTTTTGCAAAAAATTATTGATGCTATGGAACAAAAATTTAAAAAAAGCGCAAACATCTATCATAGATTCTTGACGTTTAAACTTAAAAAAATATTTAAATTTTGTTATTGTTAAAATGTATACAAATATCATAAACAATTAGCAAATATCAGACAAGAATTCTACAACAGTATGGGGAATTGTTTAATGGTTGTATGTTTGAACATTTGCTGTGATATGTTGTTACTTGTACGTAAGTAAAGGAAGTATTGTAATCGCGAAAAATTTCGGTTTTCAGATTTCAGCGGAAATATCCATTTTGATCATCCCTGAATCCATTTTGACTAATTTCGTCGTGACGTCTGTACGTACGTACGGTACGTATCTCGCATAACTCAAAAACGGTAAGCCGTAGAAAGTTGAAATTTTGTATTTAGAACTTCTATAACATCTAGTTGTGCACCTCCCTTTCTGGTTATTACATAATTTCCAGAAGTGGCACTTTACATGAAGCCTATAACAGATTTTGATGAAAAACTGTTTTAAAATATAATCCAAAACTTTTCAAATTTAGTATACAAGACTTTTATGTCAATCGAAATAACATAATAGATTTTGGTTAAAATAGGCTAACCGGAAGTGGTACATTACTTGAAGTTGTTAACAGTTTTTCTTGAATAAAATGATTTTATTTGGATTTTAGAAATAAATGCTTCAAATAAAAGTTTTAGAGAATTAATTTCTGCGTCTAGCACATCAAGTATTATTAAATTAGCCCTTTGTATAAGCGAGATATGTAAATTTAAAAATTATATACTTTTTTGTTTTTGTAATAAAGCTTGCTATGAATTAGGACAAAAACATAAAAAAATGTTCATGTCAAATTACGTTAAATACGTGCAATTTTATGATTCCTACAATAACAAATATTATATTTTTATTGTGATATTAGTCATATTCTTTGTTGTAATCAAATATTTCTTTGTTGTAATCAAAACTCTCTTTAAAAAGAACCGGGTTAGATTATGGTCGCTATACATATATCTTACTGTTTTGAAGTTGAAATTAATATTTTGTAATTTATTTATTAAAAAAATATGTACCTATAGTTTAATAATCATACAAGGAAGTCGTGTGGTGTCCACATCAGATTTTTTTATTGTAATTTCATGTGTTTGTGATTTTAGTTATGTCTTTTACTGCAAATAAGTTAAGGGTCGTATTCATAGACACTACTTAATGAAATTTTAAATTTCGTTCTCGTCAAACAACATTGTTGTAATCAACTTTTAGATTGTTGTCATCAACTACAATAAAGGTGTTTTCATTTTCCTCGTTTTGAAAATAAGTTTAAACATCAAGAATCTATTACAGACGTTTGTGCTTTTGTTTAAATTTTTGTTCCATGCCATAAATGATTTTTGCAAAATTGTTATTATTGTTTTCGACTATTTTTGTGGTTCCGGAAATTGAAAAATTGTAAACAATAGCATATTCGGATACAGTATTTTTTCTGTAGCAAAAACCTAAATACAAATTGGGGTAGCAAATAACTGCACATTAAGATTTTACCATTAAAACCCGTATGGCCGTATGCTGTGTCGTCCAAGTCACAACCCTGAATATGTACTTATATGTTACAAAAATAAAATTAAAAAAATCTGTTGTGGCTAGCACAATACCTCTCGCCATTTTCATTTTATGTTGCATAGGTCGCGAGCAGATATGGGGGCCCGTGTCAGAATGAGAGCTAATAATATACGTAGGTGTCCAGTATCATAAGTTTTCATCCGAAACATTATGATTTTCCAAATCCATGTGGATTATTTTCCTCGACAATGGATGACAAATTAACATCAGAATATTTTGATATTTTGAATGAAAAATTATGACATATGACAATTGTGACATCTATGTAAATAACTACTAGCCGTGATTCTGATACGGATCCTCATATCTGCTTGCTAAGGCCAACAAAGTCACATGACTGCTCGCGCCCTATACGTAACAAATTTAAGATTTCTTGTATACACACAAATAATTGAAATTGTTTCTCTTTTTTCGTTCTATGAGAAATTTTATCCTACTATTCTAATATGTTCAAAATTCTTCAAATTCATTGACGGTATTAGCAGTATTTCTTAAGGATATATGTAATATTAACATACCTGTAATTTAAATACATATTAAATTAATAATACAATAATATGTATTAAATGTACTCATACCTCCCAGAAAAATCTGACACTAACATTTTGCATTTATTTGTCAATTACAAAAAATTGAATATCGCAACTGTTTTTCGGGCAACAAGATTTATTACAACAGATTATTCTATATTATTATATACTATATCTCCAAACCTATACGAGATATAATAAAAAAATTAAATGTGTCAGATTGAGAATTTAATTATCTTTAATACTTGTAGTAATAAATTTTCAAAAAATAATATTTAGAATTTTTCTTTTTAGAAACTACCACTTCCGGTTGTCCAATTGTTACCAGAACCTATTCAACTCTTCCCATTACTGTTAGATTGAGGAATCCGTAGTTATACAGGTCTTTAGTCTTATAGAATTTGAGAAATCGTGTCTCCAACAACCTCACACACACACACACACACATCCACACACACACACACACACAGACATCATCGTAAAAATGTTAAAATCGGATTCTATGGACCTTAAATCGTGCTTATTCAATAAAATCTGGATATGCGATTTTTAGCATGAATCCAATACCTCTCTTAGCGAGAGGTAAAAATAAATTGTGAAATAAAATAAACTTCCTGTTAGCTATAATTTTTTAGTACAGAGTACAGTGTTCCAAATTACTATTGACAGTGATAAAAATCAGTGGAAAATGTTAATATAAAACAAAATACGAATATATATAGGTAGGATAGGAATAAAATTTACAATGATAGAAAAACGTGTTTGCATTGTATTATATTTAATAAATAAAAATCGTCGTCATTGCCAATGTTATTTTGAAATAAGTACATGATGTTTCCACATTATTGAATTATTAATTATTTTCATAATATATTCTATTCCATACAAAAACATTTTTCTTATGTTTAAGATTATGGATGCAAACATACCTAGTACTTCGTGTGAAATTATAAGAAACTGTTGTATTCATTTAGGAAATATAGATTTAATAGAAGATACAAAAAAAATTCTCAGCAGAAACATTTAAGAAATGTCAGTTAGCTTTGGCTTGTAGAAAAAAAATATAATATTACATATGCTGATATACAATTTCCACAGAATTACGACTTTTCTCATTTAGGATACCACTCCAGTTGTTATAAAAAATTTACTGCATTTAAAAAAGATAAAATGAAGACTATAACGAACAATGATACATAAACGTTTCTTGAATCTTTGGTCACAAATGAAAATAAACCTGCGGATGAATACAAAAGTAGCAAATATGCGGAAAGAGCTACTAGACTGAATACGACATTTTTGAAAAATCCAAAATTGGTGTTTTAAAAAAATCATATATCTTTTGCAAAAAAGTATTTTTATATAATAGTATATTACATAACGAGCGTGGAAAGTGGTAAATAGCAAGCGAGTGTAGAGATTGAAGAACAAGGCGCGTAGCGCCGAGTGATTTAATACACGAGCATGCTAGACACTTTCGAGCGAGTCATGTACACTATTTTTCAGACAACCACAAAATATTTCTTAAAAAAGTGTTTACTTTAATACAGTTCTTACTCTTGTAAGCAAATTTTTATTTTAGGCGGTGTACAGTCGATAATATCTTCGTCACTTGTGTCCATGTTTGACGCTAAGAAAATGATTAAGTTTAATACGTAAACACAAAATTTCACTTTTACTTTGAAACACGAAACCGCTACCGCCTGACGTTTGAGGATAGGTTCAATTACCGGCGCTCGGCGCAATTCAATCCGTTAGATGCGCGTAATCTAAAACTACATTATATAAATATACTAAATGATACAAGAATATTAGCAAATATAATAATTATTAATGTTCAACTTGACGGTTATTGTAAATTATCATATATTATATTTAACTTTTTGCCGAAATACCATCTGATGTCGATTAATGGAACTAAAAACTCATAACAGCACTAGTGTGTTTATATTCATAACATCACTAGTGTGTTATGTTGCACTTTCTGTTGTTATTTAGCGTGTTGTTATAGCTACTTTCGTAGATGGTCGTCTGAAAAAGAATATATGATAGAATCGCATTAGCTAAGCTACAAGATTTTATTAAAATGCATATCTTAGAAAACAAAGATGCTTACTTTTTGACAAGTATTCACCGTATTTACCATCAATATATTTTGAATCCGTCACATCCAGAAATACTGTAGAAATTAATGCAGATATTTAAGAATCAAATTGAATTTAATAAATATAAAGGAAAGACTATTATTCATTCAAAAAAAAAAATAGATTATAGAAATGTAGTATATATCTGCATGAGTAAAGCAAGGAATTTAGAAACAGACCTATTCAAAACGTGGCGTTTAATTTGCGTAAAGAGATACTGACCATATTTATGATAATTTTATACGTAACGTTATGATTTTTGATAGTACATTATTTAGATATTTTTAATTTTAATTTTCAACTATTTAGGATACCTACCTAAAAAAATATATTATAAGATACAATGATAAGTATAATAGCAAAATTTACATATATAGATACCTAGTTATAGCAGTTATAACGTTGTCTGTTTTGATAATGCGCCCACCTATGAACGATAGACTTTGTGATTATAATAAAGAATAATGTTTACATTTATTCTGTACAACAAACAATTTAGTATTTATGAGGCGGTAGTCAGACCAAAATATCAAACATATTTTTAAAATCTTTAAGTCCGTCTGCTCGTTGCATAATGAATTAATTTTCTTATCAAAAAATGAAGATTTAGTTAATGAGTAAGTTGACGGCGTTTTTTTTTTTAAATTTTGAGCGCCGTCTTCTTCAAAAATGCGACCGCGTGAAGCGGCAGACGCAAATGTTGTAATTACAATATACAATTCTAGTCACTTTGGTGTTTAATTTAATCTGGTATTAATGAGCCACTTGGAGGTCAATTTTGAACCTTTTTTGAAAAATATAGGGAGTAAAGGCGACCAGTTGCGGCCGGCAGACGAGTGGTTTTTAATTTAGAACGGACAGTTTTACATACATACAGCTACAGCGGTAATAATAAATAAGGATTAAGTTCAGAATAGCTTCTTTTTAACTCAGGAATAGCTATTCCTAGTTTATCACGAGCTTAACCCATAAATGTATAATAATAAACTTGCAATAAGACTTAACTCTATAATAAACTCTCCATAAATGTCATTTTAACACAGGGTTAAGAGATATTCTCGGAATAACTAATCTGGAAATAGGAAATTATTTATTATTACCGCTGTTAGAGTGTCAAACCTTTGGTATCTTATGAGTCACTTGCTTTTACTGCCAGCTCTTGGTCTATTTATACAACAGTAGCTTAGCAACATTTCATGTTAGAAAGAAAGATTATTTAACGTATGTCTACGTAATTTATGTTACGTGACAGATATACGTAAATGGTGTCATTGCTTTCTAACACACTATAATAATAATGACGTATGTCGTAGAATTGCAGATATCTAATTATCTACTACACTGCCCTCTGTGCTAATGTTTACCCAGTAACGTTTGACGTTTAAATCTAATTATTTTTTCATGGTTTATGTCAAGTCTATATTTTTGTGTTTTGAAAAAACATAGATTAGGAACATCAATCTTTGAGATAGGCATTATTTAAAAAGGAACATAATTTTAAAATAAATTACACTTATTTTTTTCAGTTAAAATGTATACATAAATATTTCATGTTGCACGCCTATGCATACGAAATGCAGTGAAGTTATTTGCAAATAATATAACAGACGGCTTATAAATGACCTTGAATAGTCATCCTTCATGAACAACTATACACTATTTATATAGTTTGGAAATAATAATTTGGGAGTAGGTTGAATTTGATGTGGGACTAGAGAAAGAGCATTTGAATAAAAAATAGTAGTTCTATATTTGAATTCTTTATTTCCATATCATCGTAATAATTTTAATAACAAAAACAAGCGTTTTTTCATGTTTAGTAAATTATAATATTTTTATTCAAACACAAATGTAAATTAAACAAAATCATTAATGTTAGAATGATAGGAAGTCAATCTAACGGGTGTCCAAATTTGACCTTCCGATTTACTTTTGCTGCCATTTTTACTTATCATCATTGAATGTTGTACAATAATACAGATGTCAAGTAATAACATTGCGGTTACTTGTGGTTTGGTTATCATGAAACGGTTTTTGATTGAAGAACGCGTATTTATTGTAAAAACATATTACCAAAATGGCGAATGTTTTGCTGGAACTGTAAAAAAATATTAATAATAAACTTTATTTAGCATGGTACTATACAATAAATAAACAATAATTGTATAAGTACTCGTACATATAAAAGCGTTTCATTAACTTACTAATTTACATCTGTTAAATTCTGAGTTTTATTTAAATAAATATCCTTAGCCTTTAATTTAAAGTTTCTTAAATCTATATTCTTAAGATTATCATGTAATTCATTATACAGGCTGTACCACCGAAAGTGAAACATAGGCGTCCGAATCCGAATCAATAAAAAAATTCACTTTGGCTATTTCATAACTGCAGAAATAAAATTTGAAAATTCACGGAATTCCAATTTAATAGTATTAGCCATGGAATTAGAAACAATAGACGAACAAAAGCGTAACGTTTTATACGTCAAATTATTAGTATTTATTTTGACAATCATTATTCTGACACTGACGTAATAAAACGTTACGCTTTTGTTAGTCTCTTGTTTCCATCGAATTCCATCGTGATACAGGATATTTGTAGTCTTTTGAATAGCAGTGCATTTTGTCCTTGTGCAGTGTTTTCACCTTCCGTCACCTATAGGTAAGGAAGGTATTGTCTTTGGTCAAAAAATTCGGTGGTGAGTTTTCATTGAATTAAGCACGTTTTAGGGTCTTTACAATACGATTTTACTATTTTTACGATGATGTCTGTATGTGTGTGTGTGTGTTCGTGTGTGCGTGCGTGTGTGTGTGTGAGTATGTGTGTGTGTGTATGTGTGTGTGTGTGGACCTCCGTTTCGTGCACGATATCTCCAATACTAGAATTCCAAAAATTACAATTCTTGCGTATTCCTCTTCCTTACAACCATATGCATACTTGATTAGATTTTGGTTATAATTGGTCAACCGGAAGTACCCTCATTTGAAGGTTTTAACTTAAAGAATATATTATTCTCTATACGATTTGATTGCATTTTATATTTCATATTCAACAGATATGGAGTTAAAGAATTATAAAGATTATAAAAATTATAAAATTTCATAAATCAGCCAGCTGTGCTAACTTAACCATGGAGACTGCTAATATATTCAGGTAATTCAAATTGACAGATGTCAATATCAATAAAAAGTAAATGATGAAAGAATAAGGGAAATAATTCTAGTGTTGGGCGGTTCTAGAAAGATATAAGAGAGACGATTACATTGGTTTGAACATGTCATGAGGAGAGATGATTATATTGGAATAATGAATAGCTTATAACAGAAGTTGGAAGAAACATAGGAAGACCAAATATAATATGAAAGGAGAGAAAAGGAACTGAATGAGGACGACATACAAAACAAAAATTAGTGGAAGAAGAAATTAAAAATAGCGACCCCCTAACGAATGGAAAAAACTAAAGAAGAAGAAGATGTTAGTGTCAAGTGCAATGCAAATAGTTTGTTTATGAAATAATTTAACTGGAAATATAAGATCTTTTGCAAAAAAATTATGTATAGGGCAAGTGCAGTGACGTGACTTTGCTGACTTTGGCAAGCAGATATGTGGAGCCGTGTCAAAATGACAGCTATTAATTACGTCCATAACTGACAAATGTCGTAATTTTTCATTCAAAATTTCATGATTTTCTTATTTCATGTGGTATATTTATTATCAGGGGTGTGAGGCTGACCCGCAAAATAGAAATGAATGGAAGAAAAAAATAAAAAATAGCGATCCCTAACGAATGGGAAAAGCTAAAGAAGAAAATGTTAGTGTCAAGTGCCATTTGCATGAAATAATATTACTGGAAATTTATAATCTTTTGCAAGACATTTTATGAATGGAATTTGTACATAATACACAGGATTGACAGAAGGTCACATCAGATTTTTTTTTGTGATATAGTAGGTACTGATTTTTGTTACGAGTATTGTAATTGTTAATATCTTCAATTTTAATTAATTTATTTCTAAAATATTCTGGTTGAAGTCCTATTTTATCTTTATGCATCAGTATAATTAGTTGTAATTCTAATAAATATTTTACATCACACCATCTTAATTCACTTCACATTGAATTTATGTTTGTATACAGGGTGTTACAGCTAAACGAGCTACCTCAAGTAATTTCTATATTATTAAAGATACAATAATATACTATAAGACAATCTTATAGAAGTCCAAGGGGGACATCCGATTACAGAAAAAAAAATTTAAACCAGTGGTTCTCAAGTTACAATACAATGTTGTATTTTTACCTTCCGTCACCTATGGGTAAGGAAGGTATTGTCTTTGGTCCAAAAAATCGGTGGTGAGTTTTCATTGAATAAGCACGTTTTAGGGTCTTTACAATACGATTTTACTATTTTTACGATGATGTCTGTATGTGTGTGTGTGTGTTCGTATGTGCGTGTGTGTGTGTGTATGTGTGTGTGTGTGTATGTGACCGCTTTTTCGTGCACGATATCTCCAATACTAGAATTCCAAAAATTACAATTCTTGCGTATTCCTCTTCCTTACAACCATATGCAGACATGTTTAGATTTTGGTTATAATTGGTCAACCGGAAGTACCCTCATTTGAAGATTTTAACAGTTTTTCTTGAAAAACTCAGTTAAATGTTATTATAACTTAAAGAATATATTATTCTCTATACGATTTGATTGCATTTTATATTTCATATTCAACAGATATAGAGTTAAAGAATAATAAAGATAAAAAATTCGTATAAATTTCATAATTCAGCCAGCTATGCTAACATAACCATGGAAACTGCTAATATATTCAGGTAATTCAAATTGACAGATGTCAGTATCAATAAAAAGCAAGTAATTGAATGAAAAAATAAGGGAAGTAATTCTAGTGTTAGACGTTTTTAGATATAATAGAGACGATTACATTGGTTTGAACATGTCATGAGGAGAGATGAATAAATTAATAGAAGGTGGAAGAAACATAGGAAGACCAAATATAAGATGAAAAGACTGTATTGCAGAAGACTTGAGAGAAAAGGAACTGAATGAGGACGACACGCAAAACAAAAATTAGTGGAAGAAGAAAATAAAAAATAGCGACCCCCTAACGAATGGGAAAACTAAAGAAGAAGATGTCAGTGTCAAGTGCAATTTGCATAGTTTGTTTATGAAATAACTTTACTGGAAATATAGGATCTTTTATCAAAAAAATTATGTATAGGGCGCGTGCAGTGACATGACTTTGCTGCCTTTGGAAAGCAGATATGGGGACCCGTATCAAAATGACAGCAATTAATTATGTCCATAACTGACAAGTGTCATAATTTTTCATTCAAAATTTCATGATTTTCTTATTTCATGTGATTTGTTTGTTATCAGGAGTATGGAATTCCGTTGCCGAGAAAGGGAATCATAAAATACCAAAAATTTAGAATCTTTTGCAAGAAAATTTATGTATGGAATATTTGTACATAATACACAGGATTGACGGAAGGTATTGTGCTGGCCACATCAGATTTTTTTAAATGGAATGGTATTTATTTTTACGCCCATTCGATAGAGTATTTCTTCATGTATTCATTGAATTCAACCATGTATCATTTTATATCCTAACATAACAAAAATATTGAGAAAAATACACTTGAAATTCATAAATTTTTAAAAATAGCTATAAAAATCAAATTTATTTTAATTTAAAATGATTTTTTCTCAATATTTTTGTTATGTTAGAATATAAAATGATTACATGGTTGAATTCAGAAAAAAAATACCCTATTGAACAGACCTAAAAAATATGTGTATATTATCATATTTAAAAAAATATAACTTTGTGTTGTAACTTGAGAATCACTGGTTTAAAAAAATATTTTCTTCTCTATTCGGATGTCCCCCTTAGTCTTCTATAAGATTTTCCTAAAGTTTTTTTTATCGCATTTTTAATAATATACAAATTATTTGAGATAGCTCGTTTAGCTGTTATACCAGTGTTCATACATCATGATATTGTTACGTCGCCGCTCCGTAGCCCTCGCCGCCGCTGCGCCATGGCTGGCGCCTCTGTGTCTGCGCTCAGCGCGCTCGTTACGATAGGTCGCGGTGCTAATCTATTGTGTTATGTTGTTTACCTCTAGAAGTTCTCCAGAAGGGTCTAGAAATAATCCGCCAGGTATATAACCCGCCGCCAAAGCCAGCGAACGCACTCTGTATTATACAAGCAACGAGTACAGAAGTCTGATATAAATAAGTGTCGTGAATAGTTGGTGATATAAACAACAGTGGACAAGTGAACATAAATAAATGTAATTAGTGACATAAAGAGTGGTGTTAATTGTTTAAATAAATAATCATAGTGTTTAAGTGTCTTATAATATTATTAGTCTTTAAATTAGTGTTAATATTTGTTTATCATAGTGTTAGTTACTTTTATAATCTTTTAATTATATTTCTAATATTTATTTACCATTTAATAAACGTATTCTTTTAGTTAATAATATTTGTCTGATTATTTACACTTCACCCATATAAATAAAAACATTACAATATGTACGCTGGTTATACCCTGTACTTATTACATTGTAATATTGTTCGCATTGCACTGTTTTGAATTAATTTAATTGCTTTGATTACATAAATATAATACAGATCCAGCAAAGTAAAAATGTGAGAGAATAACAGTATTATAAATTGTTTCTCTTGCTTTTTGAGATAAGTAAAAAATAGCGACCCCTAACGAATGGGGAAAGCTAAAGAAGAAGAAGAAGAAGATGTTAGTGTCAAGTGCAATTTGCATAGTTTGATTATGAAATAATTTTACTGGAAATTTAGAATCATTTGCAAGAAAATTTATGTATGGAATTTATACATAATACACACGATTGACGGAAGGTATGTGCTGGCCACAACAGATTTTTGTTTTGAAGCTAAACAGTTTTTTAACCCAGATTCACGAAGTCGACGACGCACTGTTAACTACCAATAGTCAGGTCCATAAATTCTACAATATTTGGTGATGATAAACTTGGAATTTGTTTAACCATATTCTTACGATTCTGTTATCATCGCAAGGAGTTGTAGCCCGCTTTCGACCTTTACCACAAAAATTCGTCACAATTTCATGAATTTCGAAGTTCTTCCAAATATGCTGAACTACTCCAATGGAAATGGAATATTTTTTAGCAATTTTTCTAATAGATACTCCATTCTGTCGATCACGGATGACCAAGTTGCGAAAATCAATGAAAATTTGTTTTACTGACATTGTTTTAACGACTAATACTTACCCAGAGCACATTACCAAAAATCTGTTGTGGCCAGCACAATACCTCTCGCCACTTCCTTTTTTGGTTACAGAAGTATAGGGCGCGAACAGTAATGTTACATTTTTGGGCTTGATAAGCAGATGTGTGGGCCCGTTTCAGAATGATAATTAGTAATTATGTACATAGATGTCAAATGTTAGAATTTTTCATTAAAAATTTCAAGATTTTCTAAATTTACGTAGTTAATTTATCACCAGGAGTTTAAAGTTTACTTGTATGCCTTAGATATTTAACATTTAATTCTGCTCTACATGGAATTGGAAAAGCACTAAATTTAGAATGAGAAATTATGATATTTGACATCTATATATATAATTACTAGCTATCTTTCTGACATGGGCCCCCATATCTGCTTGTCAAGGCCAACAAAATCATATGACTGCTCGCTTCCTATTGTATTTAACATTTCTTGTATATCTACACTCTACACCAAAAATTCTACTTACGCATATATCTATTCCATATATATTTAGATTGTTTAATTTTAAATTCATTTTTGTCCTCTTCTAATTTTTCGAAATGTTTCCAATTCTATTAATACATTAAGAAATAATATAATGTATGTACTTCCCAGAAAAAGTCTTCAGTAATGTCTTCGGATTTCTGACACTGACATTTATCTGTCAGTTAGAAAAAAATTAAATTTTCAACTATTTTCCATGGCCATTCTTTCGGCTGTAAAATTTATTATAACAGATTATTTTACATATTATATTTCTTTTATCTCTAAATCTATAGAATATATTGTAAAATATTTAAATGTATCAGAAAGAGAATTTATTTTTCTTTAATATTATCAAGAAAAAATTTCAAAAAATATTATTTAAAAGATTTTTTTTCAAGAATCTTCTACTTCCGGTTGTCCAATTGTTACCAAAACCTTTTCAGATCTTCCCATGAATGTCCGATTGGGAAATACGTAGTTAAACAAATTTAAAGTCTTATAGTTTTTGAGTTATCGTCCTTCCAACATCCTACATACATACACACACACACACACACACACACATACATCCACACACACACACACACACACAGACATCATCGTAAAAATGTTAAAATCGGATTGTAGGGACCTTAAAACGTGCTTATTCAATAAAATCTGGATATGCGATTTTTAGCATGAATGCAATACCTCTCTTAGCGAGAGGTAAAAAGATAGATTCCAAAGTTTTATTATAACATAAATTTCTGAATAATGAATGATAACAGAATAATTAAATAAATAGTTTTATAAAGTGTATGATTTATTCTGTCCAAGGCAAATTATTTTTTAAGAAGAAGAAATAATATATTAAAATAATTTAACAATATTTTTATTCTATATTATATATTTAACTGAAATACATTAAAATGCCTTTACATTTTTGTATGTAAATTTGCATATAATATAAAATAAAAATGCAACGGAAATTTTAAATTAATATTAGGTGTATTATTTATTTTGTCCAATACTGTATGTGTTTTATGCTGTATAACGGATATACGTAAATGGTGACATTATTTTCTAACACACTACAAATAACACTGATGTATGTCGTAGAGTTACAGATATCTACTTATATACTCCACTGCCCTCTGTCATATTTACCCAGGGACGTTCACGTTTAAATCAAATTATTATTCCATGGTTTCAAATTATTAATCTATTGTTTATGTCAAGTCTATAGGTGGAGAACATAAATTTTTGTGAAAGGCATTATTTAAAATGTATCCATAAATATTTTATGTTGCACGCCTATGCATACGAAATGCAGTGAGCTGCAAGTAATATATCAGACGATTTATAAATGACCTTGAATAGTCATCTTTCGTGAACCAAATTATATGCATATTTCAGGTGGATTTATTTTCTCATTTTTTTAAAAAAATACAGAATTTAATATTTTTATTTATTGAGATCACATAGTGTAAATTTAAATAATTCTATGCAGTTTTTAGGGGAAATTATTATTTATGAAATGACCCTGTTGCTCTTGTTTGAAATCAAAATCTATTAGAAAATTATGTTTAAGTAGATATTCAACAAACAGACACTATAATAAACTCTGATATTTAAAGAATTATTTTTCGAGGCGCGATTAGTTTATTACAGTGCGCAAGTTAGCACGCTACAAACTGTAAATTCTTGTACATGTAGACACTGATCCTCTTTAGCAGAACGCGACTCGTTTAAAAAACACCGTTTTTAATTTATTCCCCGGGCCGAGGATGCGGCAACTAGCGCCATCTCATTTCCTCCCTGCGGACTGTTCTTTCTTTTTTCTTTTCGCCAGCGCTTTCACGCTCCGGTTCGCAGCGGGTAGTAATTTGTTTCTTTGCAAAAGATGAACACTGAATATTGATAATGACGACGGGATAGTATTGGTATGTTAAGCACAATTCACGTTTATCTCAGTGTTGTGATTAGGTACAGAGTTATTTCTAGCATTGCTTTTTTTTCATGAACTTCATTAAAATGTCTAGTTTTTTATTTCTTTTCATTTTTAATTTATTTATGGCGAAAATAATTTAGATATGGTGGAAATGATTAGGCAGAGGACTCACGTCATTAACCTGAAAAAAAACCTTATAAAGAGAAATATAACATGTAGTAATAATTATTAGTTGTTATTTACTTTTTAAAAAAGAAGAAAAAATATACTAGTATTAAAGAAACATATATATATATATATATATATATATATATATATATATATATATATATATATATATATATATATATATATATATATAAATTAATTTACAATTATTTTTAAGTCAATCCTTGTTCCTTTTACGGAATATTAAATTATTTGATCATTCTCAGTAGTGCCAATGTACTTCATTTATGCACTTTTAACGTTATTATAACTTAACGAATATATTATTATCAATACCATTTGGTGGCATTTTATCCTTCATATTCAATAGATATACATTTAAAGGATTATAAAGATATTAATTTTCATAAATCAACCAGCTATGCTAACCATGGAAACTGCTAATATATTCAGATAATTGAAATTGACAGATGTCAGTATCAATGAAAAGGAAATGAATGTGGAAGGGATGAGGATGTTGAGATAGATGTTGGAGAAGACACGGAAAGGAATAGAGTTTCACGGCTTGACTTGATATTCAAGTTACTTGACTTGACTTGAAATCAAGCCAAGCTCAAGTCAAGTAATAGTAGCCGAAAGTCAAGTCAAGTCAAGTAGTTACAATTTCAAGTATAGTTTGGTTCATGAAAGATGACAAATTAAATTAAATATTATTTAGAGCAGTTCACCTAATGTCGCATTTGTACATTGTACAGTTTTCTATTTATTCTGCTAGCTAAGCTTTGCGGTTTTCCTGATAGATGGCTCTGCATGTGGTTAGTTACCTTTGCTGGCTTGAAATCTCTTTTGGATAATTTATCATCCGTCCACTCAACTAGTCTCAATGCCTCAAAAGAGGCGTCAGTACACCACACTGATGAGCTGCAAAAACAGCGAAACGCGTCTGTGGTTCTGGTTGAGTGGGCCAGTCTCTGATAAATGACCGAGAGGTTGATTCAGAGACTGATATTTGTGAACTTTGCCAAGTGTAATTTAAATATTATTTAGATCAGTTCACCTAGTGTCGCATTTGTACATTGTACAGTTTTCTATTTATTCTGCTAGCTAAGCTTTGCGGTTTTCCTGATAGATGGCTCGGCATGTGGTTAGTTACCTCTGCTGGCTTGAAATCTCTTTAGGATGATTTATCATCCGTCCACTCAACTAGTTTCAATGCCTCAAAAGAGGCGTCAGTACACCACACTGATGAGCTGCAAAAACAGCGAAACGCGTCTGTGGTTCTGGTTGAGTGGGCCAGTCTCTGATAAATGACCAAGAGGTTGATTCAGAGACTGAAATTTGTGAACTTTGTCTAGTGTCGCATTTGTACATTGTACATTGTACAGTTTTCTATTTACAGATTACAATTACAGACACGGCAATGAACGTATAAGAATACTTAGAATTAAAGTGATAAGAAAAATTGCACACAAAGAGGATAAATAATTGCACAGTTTTTATTTAAACCTCAAAACGTGAAAATTTTCACTTCAATGTTTATAACAAAAAGTGAACAAATAAGTATCCATAGCTACAAGGCAATTAAAATCGCAAACGTAATTTACGTAAAATGTAACGTCAGTAGTAAATATTTTTCTTCAAATATCTACGTTTGAAGAAAAAATATAATACGTCATTCGGAGTAAAAGTGCCTTTGTGTGCCTCGCGTACAATTGTCCGACTCACTTCGCTCGTCGTTCAAACTTCCACGCTCGCCACACAAAGTATCACTTTTACTCCTAATAACACAATATACTATTATTTGGCGACCGAGCGAAAAATATCAACTTTACGATGAAAAATGAAAGCATTAGACTAAATAAACAGCAAAATAGTCTTACTTTTAGACACTGCTTACAGTACAATAATTCTTTCTACCATCACAACAAATGTATGTATCTCAATCCATAAAGTTGGGAGAAATCAAGAGATCGATTATTTGAGACATACAGCAAGTAAAAAATTGTTTACTCACGATTCGTACGAAAGGCTAGTTTCGAGGAGTTTGTGGCAATTTTGATTTTTTACAGATCACAGAAGTAGATGAGTTTTTTTTTTTAGATTAATAATCATCACTAATTAAATCAACATTACCATGGCTATATTCTATTAGTTCTGCTTATGTCTGTAACTTATTTGAATTTAGATAATCGAGATCACATCATTGTTCATCCGTGTCTGAACGTCATATTCGGAAAATATAACTACTTAAACTAATTACGGCAGAATAAGTGCTCGCTCTGTACGAATATGTCATCACCATTACCGATATCATCGTACAAAGCAGATTGGTATACTACAAACTTCATCTAAAGTTAATATACATTTTTTGTCAATTATTTAAGTGGAAAAGGTCAATAAATCGTGGCTTAAGTGTTGCATGTACATTATTTTTCTATTTTAAGCAAGACAGCCCTTAAAATCTAAACAAAATATTCATTTCAATATAATTTGTTGTTTTGTGAAATTAAATTACTAGGCTCAAAACGTAACCTATACAGTACAATAATAAGAAATGTCAAAATGACAACTTGTTAAATATGCAATTTAATATTTTATTAGTTTAAAACGACTTTAAGATTAAAAATGCTGTAAATTTTAACATTTTAAGATTGTTTTAGCATTTTATTAAGACTGTTTTCCTTTATTTATTATTATTTAGGAAAAATAATGGAATGAAAATAATAACATTATTAATGACCTAGGTCAATAATTTTGACACTATTATTGACCTAGAGAAAAGAAAAAAGAAAGAACGGTCAATAATTTTGACACTATTATTGACCTAGGTCAATAATTTCTCTCTAGGTATAAAAATAATAATTTCACGGAATAATAATGAGTCAATAATGATATGTTTATAGGCTAGTAGTGAATTGTTTTTTATATTTCACTATCAAATAAACAGTTCCTTATACTTGTTGTTTTGGAGTTAATAATAATTCAAAATTGAATAATATTGTTTTCTATAGTGTCATAACTCATGGCTTTTGCTACTAGTTCACGGAACTTTTGAAATTTATTTTTAAAATTGTTAAGAAACCTAAAAACATAATAAAAAACCTGATGTGGCCAGCACAATACCTTCCGTCAATCCTGCGTATTATGTATCAATTCCATAATAAATTTTATTGCAAAAGATTCTAAATTTACAGTGAAATTATTTCATAAACAAATTATGCAAATGGCATCTTCTTCTTTAGCTTTTCCCATTCGTTAAGGATCGCTATTTTTTATTTTCTTCTTCCACTCATTTCTGTTTTGCGTGTCGTTCTCATTCAGTTCCTTTTCTCTCAAATCTTCCGCAGTACAGTCCTTCCCTCTTATCTTTGGTCTTCCTCTGTTTCTTCAATATTGTATTACTAAGCTATTTATTCTTCATCCAATATATTCTTTAAATCTCCTTGTGACATATACAAACCAATGTAATCATTTCTCTTGTATCTTTATAGAAACTTCTAACACTAGAGTTATTTTCCTTATTCTTTCATTCCTTTCTAGGGTTTCATCAAGTCAAGCAGCTTGATGTTTTTGTAAATTACTTGACTTGACTTGAAAATCAAGCATTTCAAAAATTCATTTCTTGACTTGACTTGATTTTCTATCGTTACTACTTGACTTGATCAAGAAATTTGAAGCAAATTCAAGCTACTTGATAACGAACCGATTATGTACGAAAGTAGAATCATATCCTAGCTGTGTGTGGTACGGCGTGGGACGCCATATGCCGTGCTGATTCACTACTGTAAGTTAAAATCTGTGCAGAGGTTTAAAAAATTCACTCAATATTGGAATATATACTAGAATGACCCGAGAATATGTCGACAAAATTTGAAGTCCTAATCATTATTATTAAGTCAACTATAGATGGTTAAACTATCGCACAAAAGCCCAAAAAGCTATACTCCATTCGAATTAAGAATAATAATTGGGACTTCAGATTTTGTCCATATATTCTCGGATCATTCTAGTATATATTTAAGCACGGTCAAATATTAAAATTAAGCGGAATCATTGTCAGTATTTTTTATTTTTATTTATTTGGAACCACTTAAGGGGCGGCCCGGTTAAATTTCAACTTGCCCCCTTTTAAGGTCCACCATAATACATATACTATAAATAGTTTGTTCATATATTATACTTTTAAATTTATTTTTTTAATTTTTCAATTTGAATGTATGATTTATTTTTATGACACACATACACACACATACATACATACATACATAAATACATACATACATACATACATACATACATACATACATACATACATACATACATACATACATACATACATACATACATACATACATACAGACATCATCGTAAAAATGGTAAAATCGTATTATATGGACCCTAAAACGTGCTTATTCACTAAAAACTAACCATTGAATTTTTTGACCAAAGACAATTACCTTCCTTACCTAGGTGACGGAAGGTAAAAATGTAAAAATAGTTTTGTGCGCAACTTTTAATAGGTATTGCACAACTTTGTACTTTACCATAAAATAATCAGGAGAGCAGGAAATTACAAAACTAATATCGCATGTTAAGTCTCTATGTTTACTAGCCATTTGACGTCTTTTATTCTCTTTCACCTCCATAGTAACAGTCACACCCTAAGATTGGATTGGTCACAGAACAAGGGAGGGGTCTAGATGCAAAACCGGCAATGTCCACTTGACCTAATTTTCCAGGAGAGTCAAATTTCTTATATCTCCGGAACAAAACGCAATAGTTTAACTGTGCTTTTTTTAAAAGAAAGATATTTGCTTACGGATTATCTTAAATGCATGTATATACCTGTAACTACAATAACATTTAAATAATGAGACAATAAAAATTTGATTTTGTCGGTTTTGAATCTAACCTATGGAGATTCCCGGTTTTGCACCTAACATTTAGTAGAGATTTCCTGATTTATAAACATCAAAATAAGCAGGATTTTACCGAGTTTGCAACAAAATAATTTCATACACGGATTACAAAATATTTTAAGCAACAAAATCCTAACTTAACTCATTTTGCCAAAAAAGTGGACATTGCCGGTTTCGCATCTACACCCCTCAAGGATCATATGTGAGCCCGGACCCTAATAATAAATAAAAAAAGATTTCTAACTTAGTAAGTACAGATAGAACGGGACGATAAAAATAAAAACATTTGTAAAACAAAAATCAAAACATATCACGTTTTCTCTAAATTTGAAATTCCGTTGCAGGTTTTAGTTCAGTAAATTCATTTAAACACAAAGCGTAGAAAAAGGTTGAATTGAATCAGAAATTGATTTGAGCAATATAAATAAAAGAAACTGCATCGGTGTGAACCCAGCTTTACCAACGTCATGGCCCCAATTCTACTCCGCGTTGTTGTGTTGTGCTATGTAGTGCAGCACGGAAGCGAGAAGTGGGCTTTGTGCAACGTTGCCGATCATGCATTATGGATTTAATTTTTACTCGGAATGAATATTAAATATGCACAGAATTTTTCAATATAACACTGAATCGTTTACCTTATTTTATCATCAGTAGCACCTTGGCAGGTCAGCCATTACACGACAAATGCATCAAGTTCTTCTTGAGATATAATAATTTAAGACAAACAAATCAATAGATAGTCGTGTTCGATCCGAATGTGATTAAAGATTAAAGCCTGAACTATTGGTATACACATTTTTTGGTCGATGTCGATAGATTCAAAATAAAAAGGAAGCAGGCAAAAATCAAGCGCCATTAATAGCAAAGTGAGGTATAAAGCTATGTATCGACACCTCTGCTTCCAGTAATTATATATAAAATATATTTCAGTTGAACAGTTCTACATATTATACTACAAAATAATGTTACTATATTGTTTAATGAAGACGTTCATGTTCTGTATAATGGAATAATAATTGTAGAAAAAAGTACAGTAATTTTTTTATTATTTATTTAGTAATAGGGAACCGGTTTCGGAAAAATGTCCGTCATCAGCCCTCGTCAAATTATAAAAGACAGAAAGACATCTATCTAAGTAGAAAAATATTTAAACGTAAGAACTAACATTACGATAAAAGTAATGAGAGTTAAATAAATATCAAGTAATCGAAGTAAAAATTGAAAATCGAACAATAAAATTTATTGTAAAAAATCTGATGTGGCCAGCACAATACCTTCCGTCAACCCTGTGTATTATGTACAAATTCCATACATAAATATTCTTGCCAGAAGATTATAAATTTCCAGTAATATTATTTCATGCAAATGGCACTTGACACTGATATTTTCTTCTTCTTTAGCTTTTCCCATTCGTTAGGGGTCGCTATTTTTTATTTTTTTCTTCTATTCATTTCTATTTTGCGGGTTATCCTCACATCAAAATTTTTTATTCAAAATTTCATTTTTTGGTATTTTATGATTCCTTTTCTCGGCAACTGAATTCCACATCCCTGATAATAAATAAACCACATGACATAAGAAAATCATAAACTTTGAATGAAAAATTATGGCATTTGTAAGTTATGGACGTAATTAATAGCTGTCATTTTGACACGGGTCCAAATATCTGCTTGCCAAAGTCAGCAAAGTCACGTCACTGCACGCGCCCTACACATAATTTTTTTTGCAAAAGATCCTATATTTCCAGTTAAATTATTTCATAAACAAACTATGCGAATTGCACTTGACACTAACATATTCTTCTTCTGTAGTTTTTCCCATTCGTTAGGGGGTCGCTATTTTTTATTTTTTTTCTTCCACTAATTTTTGTTTTGTATGTCGTCCTCATTCAGTTCCTTTTCTCTCCTTTCATATTATATTTGGTCTTCCTATATGTTTCTTCCACCTTCTGTTATAAGCTATTCATTCTTCCAATATACTCATCTCTCCTCATGACATGTTCAAACCAATGTAATCGTCTCATTCTAGAAACGCCCAACACTAGAGTTATTTCCCTTATTCTTTCAACATTTACTTTTTATTGATATTGACATCTGTCAATTTGAATTACCTGAATATATTAGCAGTTTCCATGGTTAAGTTAGCACAGCTGGCTGATATATGAAATTTTATAATTATTACAATCTTTATAATTCTTTAACTCTATATCTGTTGAATATGAAATATAAAATGCAATCAAATCGTATAAAGAATAATATATTCTTTAAGTTATAATAAAATTTAACTGAGTTTTTCAAGAAAAACAGTTAAAATCTTCAAATGAGGGTACTTCCGGTTGACCAATTATAACCAAAATCTAAACATGCCTGCATATGGTTGTAAGGAAGAGGAATACGCAAGAATTGTAATTTTTGGAATTCTAGTATTGGAGATATCGTTGACGAAAAAGCGGTCACACACACACACATACACACACACGCACACACGAACACACACACACACATACAGACATCATCGTAAAAATAGTAAAATCGTATTGTAAAGACTCTAAAACGTGCTTATTCAATGAAAACTCACCACCGAATTTTTGACCAAAGACAATACCTTCCTTACCTATAGGTGACGGAAGGTAAAAACGCTTAAGATGGAGAACTGTGTAGTTACAGTCGAAACGTAGGCCAGGAAATAAATAATTTTTCACTAGACTACGTGTCCAATTATTTTCCAATTTTCTATTTTATTTTAGTTACAGAAATATTTTGTATAAAAAATATTGTATTACGGTAGATATTATTTGCTTCCCACATTGAATTTATTCAAGTAAATTACACTATTCTTATTGTTTTATTACTCCAGTGTAACTTTATTTTACAAATAGGTGTAAAATGGAAACATTTGAATATCGCGCTAAAATGGAGCTACACAATATGGTTGACGCTTCATTCCCCTTCCGTCACTAGGCATCAAGGTCATAATTTTTCACTAGACTGCGTGTGCGATTATTCTCCAATTTACCATTCTGCTACCAGTCGATCATCGTATTCATCCCTAAAATAAAATATATAATTATTTTTAAAACTTAAAAATACAATAAATATAAATATCTGAAACTAATAATCTTTGAACAGAATTAATTTGTTTTATTGTTGTCGGCTTTGTGATGAATCTTTTATATTTTTTTCAATGTGGTATAGTCGCATGTAAATATATTTTTCTGAAATAGCTTTAATCAAATAAATAATATGATTTTCCATTGGATTCTGATCATTGGAGTGTTTAGTTAAATTTTCAAAAATATTTTTATTTTGATAATAATGTAACACTAATGTAACTAAGTACAAAATAGAAAACTTTTTCTTCAAGTGAATTCCACCACTTTCTAATAAAGCGTATCTTATAATTTTTTCCGCAATTTTACAAATATTTCGTACACATGACGAAGGATACAAAAGGTCACCTTTATTTTTAACATTTATTAGAGATGAATTATTACTGCTTACATGGCCACTACGTTCAGTTTCTTCAAGTGCTTCAACACATTCTTCACAATGAATAATGTAACGTTTTTAGTTTATATTTACACTTCACAGTTATTAACAACCCCACACCTGACACCAATTGTAACGTTTTTAGTTTATATGGGTGGTGTAAAACACAGAACAAATATTATTAACTAAATGAATACGTTTATTAAACGATAAATAATTAAGGATTAAATATTAAAAGATAAAGATAAAAACAACTAACACTATGATTAAATAATTATAAACACTAAGAATATTATTAAATGCTTAAACACTACGATTATTTATCTATACAATATTTATATCACTACACTTATTTATATAACTACATTTATTTATGTTAACAACTGGTAAACTGTATATTTATATCACCAAGTTCATTGCTCGTTGCTTATATATATCAGACTATCTCTCCGCTTTCTTTCGGCCGGTATTTATACAGCCTATATCATTCTAGAACCCTCTGAAGCGACAATGATCTGTATACAAAAGAAGTGGGTCACGGCATAGTTAAGCTCTAGCCGGCGCGTCGCGGGGATTTCAACATCTGGGAATTTCCAGGAGTACGTCATCGCTCTGGTATATTCTTTCAGCGGCGCACGTATACTTTTCTCTCCGGGGCGAACGTCACACTGCCCCCTCCTTAAGACTGTTTCGTCCCGAAACAGTTCTTGATGACGAAATCTACATGTATTACCCTTGGTACATTTGGAAGTCTTGAAGAAGTGACAGTCGATGGTCCGCTGGAGTTCTTCTTTCTGTTCGTTAGGGTTAAAGCTGCAGACGAGAATTTCAATACCGGTATAGCGGAAGAGGATCTCTAACATGTTCTTAACAACCCTCCAATCCAAACCATCTAGTCCACAGCCTAACTTCGGTACTGCCAACTTCAAAATGTCATTCTCTAGCAGATGATCCTTCAAGTCACACAGCGAGCTCCATAGATTGCGATATGACGGCTTCTGGTACGAGCGTGGTTTTGTGACCAGGTAGTAGATATACCGCTGCTGCTCTGTATTGTTATCCCTCAGTCGTAGCGTCTTCCCGACGGATGGACCTTGGTTAGCCAGTTCTTGTAGTCGTCCAAATTTTTTCTTAAAGTCTGACGCTATGCCGCGTGACATCTTTAAGTCTTCCGATACGCAGTGACCAAGGGAATAATCTGAGGACACGGTGAACAGGTCTCGATGTTCTTCTGTCGTCACGCCATACCGCGCCTTGTGACCAAAGGAATACTGTTCCATGAAGTCTTCAAAAGTCGGTTCCTGAGCTATGATCCGACGAACCGTTGCTCCATGCTGGTCTTCATTGTTGTCACCGACGAACGGGGCTAGCCGATTAAAGTGTACTACTCTCGGCTTCCCGGTAGATGCTTTCCTAATTCTGTATATCACGTCGTTTATTCTCTTAACGATCTCATATGGACCTTCCTGTTGAAATAACTGATCAAGTTATTTTGTAATGTTCACCTTGCCAGATCAAGTTGTATGAAATATCACTTGTTATAATTGATATAAATGTTATTTGTCACAAAATAAATGTTTTTTTAGAATTGTGTTAATATAGTGTATTATTTGTAATAAATTATATAATTATATTTAAAAGAGTTGTCCATTTTTCAAAAGGTTATGGGCCCAGACATAGTGTTCTGATAGCTCAAACATAAAGATATAATAGATATAAAGAAAGGTAAGATAGAAAAGGTAACAGATTTACAGAATATATAAAAATGCATGCTGGATATATGCAATTGCCACAGTTAAACTCCGGAAATTTTAACAACTGGAAATTTAGGGTGACAGCTCTTTTAGAAGAAAAACAGGTAAAGGTAACTCTAGAAAAAGAAGAAAATGATTTCACAAATGAAGAAGAAAGGAACGCATTTAAAGTAAAAGATGCGAGAGCTAAATCTACAATAATTCAATGTATTACAGATAAACACTTAGATTTGGTGAAAGATTCAAAAACAGCCAAAGAAATGATGAAAGCTTTGGAAGATGTATTTGAAAGGAAGGGTGTCTTCACGAAATTAACTTTAAAAAAGAAACTATTAACTTTAAAATTAAAGAGAGGAGAAAAATTAGAAGACCATTTTTTGAATTTTGATACTATTGTTCGAGAATTAGAAAATATTGGGTCAAAAATTGATGAGTCAGATAAAATATGTCATTTATTATTATCGTTAAATGAAGATTTTGACTCTGTCATTACTGCTATAGAAACTCTAAACACAGAAGTTACAATGGATTTTGTTAAATCTAGACTTCTCGACGAAGAAATAAAACTGTCAAGTAAAATTGGAAGAAGGCCTAATAATGAAGAAATGGCATTTAAAGCTGCAAAAATTACGTGTTTTAAATGTGGAAAAGAAGGACATAAAGCTATTAATTGTTATAAAAATTACCAAAATCAAGACCGATATAAGGGAAGAAACTTTAAACATGAAAAAGGAAAAATAAATACAAAATCGAATCAAAGAAACAAATATTATGAAAAAGCAAATGAAGTTAATGAAGATGATACAACACTTATTGCTTGAAATTGCATACCAAAATTAAATAATAAAAGTATGTTTATTTTAGATTCAGGTGCAACACAACATTTATTAACAAAGGAAATTGAAGAATACATGACAGATATTGTACCATTAGAAAGAAAAGTAATAATAAAAGTAGCAAATGGAGAAAATATGGAGGCCAAAAATAAAGGTATTTTACGTACTTACTGTCAAGGAAGAAAACTGTCTATTCCAGCAATGATAGTTGAAGGTATGCAACATAATTTAATTTCTGTTTCACAACTATTAAATAAGGGCATAAAAGTAATTTTCGAAAAGGATAAAGCAAAAATAATTGGAAAGAATTTTACTTTTGAATGTCAAAATATAAATAATCTATTTGTGTTAATAACTGACAATATTAAGGATAATAAGGAAGAGAAATGTTATAAAGCGATAAATGAAAATGATTGGGACATTTAAATCGCGCAGGATTAAAGATTTTAGGTTTACCATGTTGTGAGAAGATATGTGCAAAATGCATTGAAGCAAAAGCAACAAGAAAACCATTCCATGAAGTAAAGAAGAAATTTAAACAAATAGGGGATTTAATTCACACAGATATATCCGGACCAATTAAACCACCGACATCAGAAGGACTCAGGTATTTTCAAGTATTAATAGATGATTATTCCCATTATAGTAAAGTTACTGAGAACTAAAATGAAGCTGAAGATAATTTAATAAACTTTATAAAACTTATAAAAACGCAACATGGAAAGAAAACAAAGAAAATTAGAATGGACAATGGTGGAGAATTTTCTTCAAAATATTTACAATTTTTTTGCAAGAATAAAGGAATAGAAATGCAGTATACAACGCCATATAGCCCACAGCAGAATGGTACTGCAGAATGAATGAATAGAACTTTATTGGATAAAGTTCAAACAAAACTAGTCGAAAATGAAATTCCGAAGGAATTATGGGGCGAAGCAATACAATGTTCGACATACGAATTGAATAGATGTCCAACAAGAGCCAATCAAGGAATACCACCGGCTGTTAGATGGCACGGAAATAATAATTTGAACAAATTAAGAGTTTTTGGAAGCCGCACATGGGCTGTTATTCTTCCAAAAGATAATAAATTGAATGTTCGTGCAGAATCTTACATAATGGTAGGTTATTCAAGTTCAGGTTACAGATTATGGAATTTTAGAGAAAATAATGTTATTTGTGCTCGAGATGTAACATTTGACGAAGACAATGTTAAATATGAAAAAGAAAATATTAAAATAATGGAAAGTACAGAAAATATTGAAAATGAAGATACTGAAATAAATAATGATAGTCAAATAAATAGACAAGAAGAAAATAAAGAAGTGAAAACAAGGTCTGGAAGAATTGTAAAAGTACCAAATTATCTTAATGAATACGAAGTCTACACAGCATATTGTTTATTGACAGGAGATGAAGATCCGCATACTTACAAAGAAGCTTGTAAAACAAAAGAGTGGAAAGATGCGATACAAAAAGAAATAGATGCACTCAGGAAAATGGAAACATGGGAAGAAATTAAAGAACCATTACCAAAAGAGAAAAAAGTAATTGATACAAGATGGATATTTAGAACGAAAGAAAATGGAACAAAGAGAGCAAGACTTGTAACAAAAGGCTATCAATTAACATGTGACATAAATGTGTATGCGCCAGTTGCCAGATTTTCTACCATCAGAATGTTATTAGCCAAGACTATAAAAGAAAATTGGCCAATAAGACAATTGGATATACCAACTGCCTTTTTAAATGGAAAATTATCAACTGATGTATATATAAATGCTCCTGAAGGATTAAAAGAAGGAGGAATATATAAATTAAAAGATCTTTATATGGATTGAAAGAGTCACCCCGTTGTTGGAATGAAGAATTTCATAAATTTGCCGAAGAAAATAATTTTGAACGTTCTAAACATGATTTTTGTCTATATATAAAAAATAATACATACATGCTAATATGGGTGGATGACATAATAGTTACAGGACATGAAATAGAAGAAACAGTGAAATCTTTAAAAGATAAATTTCAAGCAAAAGATCTTGGAGAACTGAAGAATTACTTGGGATTAGAAATAGAAAGAAGTAATGATTATCTGAAAATAACACAAGTAAAAATGATAGACAAAATTCTTAAAATATTTAATATGAAAGAATGTAAAGGTGCGAAAACACCTCTAGAAGTAAATTTCAAAGTCAACTCAGAAGAAGAAATAATACAGGTACCATTTCGTGAACTAATAGGTAGCATTATGTATCTTTCTACAGCAATTCGTCCTGATATTTCTTTTGCAATTTCATATTTAAGCCAATTTTTAGATAAACCTACAGCCCAAATATGGAAAGCTGGGAAAAGAGTGCTTCGATATCTTCAAGAAACGAAGAATCTGTCTTTAACTTATTTTAGAAATTCAACGAAGAATGAAATCGTCGCCTACTCCGATGCTGATTGGGCAGGTGATACTACAGATCGGAAGAGTATGACCGGCTGCGTAATCTTCTACGAAGGAAATGCTGTTTCGTGGCTAGCACGAAAGCAAAAGACCGTCGCGCTATCGTCCACAGAAGCAGAATATATCGCCGCTGCAAACACCGCCACCGAGTTACTGTCAATTCAAGGAGTGTCAATGGACTTCAACAATATGAAGAAAAATGACAGTACTATTTACATTGATAATCAAGGTGCTATTGACTTATCACAAAGTTTTCAAAATAGTAAACGTAGTAAACATATCGACATACGTTTTCATTTTATTAAAGATCTCGTTGCCAAAAATATAATAAAGATTAAGTATGTTTCTACCAATGAAAACGTAGCCGACATATGTACTAAATCCTTATCGTTTGTAAAACATTCTAAATTTAGAGAATTGTTAAATGTTAAAAAATTGTGATATGGCAATTATAAATTTAAATTGTAAATTTATTCTTGAGGGAGGGTGTTGAAATAACTGATCAAGTTATTTTGTAATGTTCACCTTGCCAGATCAAGTTGTATGAAATATCACTTATTGTTATAATTGATATAAATGTTATTTGTCACAAAATAAATGTTCTTTTAGAATTGTGTTAATATAGTGTATTATTTGTAATAAATTATATAATTATATTTAAAAGAGTTGTCCATTTTTCAAAACTTCCCAATTTCTTTGTAGCTTTGGTGATAAACCTCGGCGCCTTTGAGGATTGTAAAGCCACACTAAATCCCCTGGTTGGTATCCACCTTTTTCTACCTTGATGTCATACTGGTCCTTCATTCGGTTGCTGGCAGCTTGAGTGTTTGTGCGGACTTGTTCATGAATGTCGTCCATTCTTCTCCGTAAGTCCGTTACATAATCTTCCCCGGCCAGATCTTCCCCAGGTTTACTGCCGAACACCAAGTCACATGGCAGGCGCAACTCACGCCCGAATAAGATGTTCGCAGGACTTTGCCCTGTGGTTTCATGCACGGATGAACGATAAGCCATTAAGAACAGATGAAGATGTCGGTCCCAGTCTCTTTGGTGGTTGGAGACTACCTTCGACAAATATCGGTTGATCGTTCTGTTCATGCGTTCAACCATGCCATCGGACTTCGGATGTAATGCAGTTGTCCTCGTTTTATTAATCCCTAATATCTTACAGATATTTTGGAAAACGGCAGACTGGAAATTTCTTCCCTGGTCGGAGTGAAGTTCACGTGGAACCCCGAATTGGCATATACACTCTTTAACTAAAGTTTCGGCGACCGTAGTAGCTTCCTGGTTGGGTAATGGATAGGCTTCAACCCATTTGGTGAAGTAGTCCATGACAACCACGATGTATTAATTTCTGTCTTCGCTTTCTGGAAATGGTCCGGCCACATCAATCGCAATGCGCTCAAATGGACTGCCAACGTTATATTGACGCATTGGAGCTTTTGGTCGTCTATGAGAACCGTTGCTTCCAGCGCAAACCACACATTTCTTACACCAGTCTTTAACATCTTCCTTGCAGTTAACCCAGTAAAATCGCTGACGCAATCTTTCTAATGTTTTGTTGACTCAAAAATGGCTTCCTCCAGATCCGTCATGGATCTCTTTCAACACGTCTGGTATTCTATTCTTAGGGATAACCAACTGAGTTCTCTTCTCAGTTCCATCGGTATTTTCCACCAAACGCTTTAACAGGTCATCTTCAATCATCATTGAGTCCCATTGCGCCCAGTACGATTTTACACTCTGTGAGTGTGGTGCAACTTCTTCCCATCTTGGTTTTCTCTCTTCTGCTTTCCATTCCAGTATAATTTTCAAATTCGGGTCATTTTCTTGGTCTTCGCGTAGTCCATCGGGCTGCCAATTATCATCGACTACTGTTATCCTGGCGACAGTAAAATGTTTGTCTTCCAGTCAACTACAATGCTTGCACTCATCTTGGCATAGCCTTCTGGACAATGCGTCGGCATTACGATGGCTGGTACCCGTCCTATGATCGATTTTGAAATCGTATTCCTGTAGTCTTTCAATCCATCTAGCCACCTGACCTTCAGGGTTCTTGAATTGTAGCAACCATTTTAATGCAGCATGGTCAGTTCTAATCAAAAATCTTCTTCCGTACAAATATTTGTAAAAATGTACCACGGATTTCACTACTGCCAAGAGTTCTTTTCTTGTTACACAGTAATTCCTTTCTGGTTTTGACAAGGTCTTACTAAAGTAGGCAATAACCTTCTCATGCCCGTCTTGTATCTAGGAAAGAACGCCACCAATTCTGACGTTGCTGGCATCTGTGTCTAGTATGAACTCCCCTTCTGGTAAAGGATAACTCAAGACGGGTGCGCTTGTCAAAGTATGTTTTAGTTCTTTAAATGCAGCTTTACAGTCCATTTCCCAGATAAATCTTCTCAGTGGCTTAGCTATGTTGGCAAATCCAGGTACATATCGTCGATAATAGGTACACAAACCAAGAAAACTTCTACGTTCGTGTTTATCCCTAGGTGCTCGCCAGTCTCTCACAGCCTTTATCTTCTCCTGGTCAACTGCAATACCCTTACCGGAAAGCACGTGTCCAAGGTAATGAACTTCTCTTTGAAACAGGTGACACTTCTTCGAGCTAAGTTTCAGGTTAGCCTTCCTCAATCTCTAGAAAACCTCTTCCAAATTCTTCATGTGGTCCTCGAATGTTTTACCAACCACAATAATATCGTCGAGGTACACTAAACAGGTTTCCAAGATAGCCCAGCCAATACTGTTTCCATGAGTCGTTCAAACGTTGCAGGAACATTGCAGAGCCCAAACGGCATTACGGTGAATTGCCAGAGTCCTGTACCAATAGTGAAGGCAGTCTTCTCCTTATCTTTTGGATCCAAATCTACTTGCCAATAACCGCTCTTTAGATCCAAAGTAGAGAAAATCTTTGAGCCCGCCAAAGTGTCTAATGTGTCATCTATTCGAGGTAGCGGGTAGCTATCCTTCTTCGTCACGTTGTTGAGTTGACGATAATCGACGCAAAATCGTGTAGAGCCATCCTTCTTCTTCACTAACACCACTGGAGAAGCCCAAGGACTGCTTGAAGGTTCAATTACCCCTTCCATCTTCATGTCCTCAATAATTCTTTCGGCTTCCTCACGCTTTGCCAATGGCAGTCTTCTTGCTAGTTGGCGGATGGGTCTTGCGTCTCCGGTGTCTATTTTATGATGAACTACATTAGTTCTTCCGTTGGCTTTCTTGTCATATTGGAACACATCTTGAAACCTCCCAATTAAATCCTTAGCCTTGGTTCTCTGGTCGGCGGTCAATTCTTCAAACGATGTTGCCAATTGATTAATTAACGTGTCCGGAACTTTCTGAGATGTGTTCCCTTTGGCCTTTACAGATCGGATAATCGAGGATACTGCCATGCATTCCCCTACAATTGTTCTTCTCTTCAGAACAACAGGATAAAAATTTACGTTCATTATTCGAACTGGTATTACCTGACTTATGCTGGTCAGGCCAGGCGTCACCTCACGGGCACTCAATGCTGGCGTAGAGAGTGCGCAAGAATAACTTACGAATATGGTGTACGCACTTGAAGAAGCGGCAACAAACCCTCTTTTGGCATCAAGAATTTATGCACAACGGTTTCCGGGAAGACAACATCCAAATCCGCGTTCTTTTGTAAAACTAAGGGAAAGGTTTGAAAGAACTGGTCATGTTCAGTACGACAAAATAGGGTTTCTTTCCGCTTTTCCAAGTGCGTACACCATATTCGTAAGTTCTTCTTGCGAGAGACTCATATTAATAAATTAATTTACTTAATCTCTCTGTTATTAATAATAACCTGGCTAATGAAAATACTGTCATTACTACAATTGTTTCTTATTCAAGAAACAATATCAATGGCATACTAGATTTAATTTTTAAATGAATATATAAATTTAGAGAAAAATGGTGAAAATTTCCAAAATTATTGGTTTTAGGCATGCGATACCCTTAATAACATATGAAGATAATACAAAAATACACACAACTGAATAATAAAATATAGGGTGTTCCATTTGAAAATGACGAGTTATAGTCATTTGAAATTGAGCACATTTGATTCGCTTTATTGAACAGCCTGTATAATTACATTTTAAAAAAAATATGTCAGAACATAGAGTATAATTACAGTTATACAGAAAAGAAAATTCTTAATTTTAACTATTAAAATAACTTCAGTAAGCCATTATAAAGCAACGCGTGTATTCGGTCTTTTTTAGATAAAAAACGAAATAACTTGGCAACGCCGTGGAAAACTAAAACAAAATTCATATGCTCGTATAGGTGAATAAAATACAATTCAAAATATATAAAAATATATAGGGTGTTCCATTTAAAAAAGACAAACAATTCTCGCCGAGCCGTAATGCAACACCCTGTATATGTGAAAATAATTTTACGTTATGCTCCTTGAGTAGACGAATAAATTCTGTTAATAAACTTATGCTGTATTTCTAACGACAAGGGAGATATCGAAGACGGCGATTTCGGTGACTCCCCTGTATATGTATATAGGTGAAAGGTAATTGCGACTGTAATTAGTTAAGGAAACTGGATAGTGGGTTTGACAGTCACTGTACCATGTGCGTGTGCACGTTTTAACATAAAATGTTTGTAAATGTAAAATTTTCAAAAAATCTCAACTAATTGTCCTGAAGATGGTTAAAATTATAACCGAAAGCTTGACAAATTAAAAAGAGTGTACTCCACTTAAGCCTACAATTTTCTGACTGTCAAACCCACTATCCAGTTTCCTTATATATATAGGCGTTTAACATGGAAGTCAGTTTTTCCTTACGCAAAAGTTCCCAAATTATTATATTTAGACAAAAATACTTCAAATAAATGTTGTAGAGAATTAAATTTTGCATCCGAATTAGTAATATTTTATTTTTGATATTTTTTTTTTTTTATTGAAAGATTTAGGGGTTTTCAACATCAAGGTTATTAAACCCCGGTACTGTACATTATATATAGTTTACAAGTTATATTTGGTTATACATATTTATACTTTTTAAATATTTTATTATTTTTTGGGCATTTCTTGGATTGTTGGACAGCGCTTCTTGGGTGGTATTTGCGATTTGGTGTTGGTTTCTCTCGCTGTTGTATGCTGGGCATTCTTCTACTATGTGTTTCACAGTGATGTTGGTATTGCAGTGGGTGCATTTATCTGGTTCTGTTCGGTTAAATAGGTGGCTATGTGTTGTCCTTGTATGTCCTATTCTTAATCTTGTTAGGACTATTTGATCCCTTTTAGTTCCTGTTGTGGGCCATGGTTTGGTGTCATTTTTAATTGTCTTTAATTTATTGTTGATTGTGGTGTTCCACTTCTCTTGCCATTTTTCCCTGATTTGGTGTTTGATGTGGTTTTTGAAGTCATCGCTTGTAATGGGTAGCTCTGAGGTTGTTTCAGTGATGGTGGCCTCTTTAGCTGCAGCGTCGGCTCTCTCGTTTCCAGTGATACCGATGTGGGAAGGGATCCATATGAAGGTGATTTTGTTTTTGTGTTGGGAGTGTAATGTATGGAGTTTTTGAAGGATGTTTAGGTTAATTGGATTTTTGTTTTGGTTATTTTGGATGGTGTGGATGGAACTTAGGGAGTCTGTGCATATAACTGTTGGTGTTTGTGGGGAATTCAGAATTACATACTCAAGTGCTTTTTCGATGGCAAACATTTCTGCGGAATAGATGCTGGTTAGTTGGGGTAGTTGATATTTTTCCACTATTTCTGGTGTTGTGAAGGCTGCTCCGATCTTGTTTCCAATTTTTGATGCATCTGTATATATTATTCGGCAGTCCTTGTGATTTTCCATAATTTCATAGAATTTTTGTTTGTATATTGTTTGGCAGGTGTTTTCTTTTGTATATTGGCTTAACTCTGTATTACATTGATAGGATTTTATTTTCCGGGGTGTTAGGGAGTAGATGTCGGCAGGTTTTATGGTGGGTAATTCGAGATTAAGGTCTATTGCTATATTGTTTATATACTTTTGGAAATTTGAAGTGGATTTGTATTTGATCTGTGGATGTGGAGGGTAAAATATATGTTGGTATGTGGGGTGTATGTCATTGTCCGCTATTGATGCTGTGTAGATCATTGAAAGTTGTTTTCGTCGGTATTCGAGACTCAATTCTCCGGCTTCTATTAGAATACTTTCAATGGGGCTTGTGCGGAATGCACCGGTTATTGTTCGTAACGCTGTATTTTGTATAACGTCCAGTGATTTTAGATAAGTTTTTTTTGCCATTCCGTACGCAGTGCAGCCATAGTCCAGTTTTGATTGTATTATTGTTTTGTATATGCTTAATAGAGTTTTCCTATCTGCTCCCCAGTCTTGATTACTAAGTACTTTTATTATATTTAGTCTCCTGTTGCAGTCTGCCTTAAGCTCGGTGATATGTTTCCGCCATGTCATTTTGTTGTCTATATGCATTCCTAAAAATTTTATTGTTGTTGTTAGTGTGATATTTACGTTTTCTAATATCAAGTTTGGGTGTTCATTATATTTCCTCAATTTTGTGAAGTGCATAGTTTTTGTTTTCTCTGGCGAGAACTTGAATCCCGTGATATTCGCCCATTTTTCAATTTGATTAATGCATTTTTGCATTTCTGTTTCGACTTTTTTTAAGTTTTTTCCTTTGCAAAGAAGTACCAGATCGTCGGCAAATAGGAGAGCTTTAGTTGGAAAGTTGACGTGTTTTTGTAGACTGTTTATTGATATTAGGAAGAGGGTGACACTAAGCACGGCTCCTTGGGGTAGGCCGTTTTGTTGTTCTTTGGTCTCAGATTTATATCCATTCATTACCACTTGAAATTTTCTGTTTGTTATGAAGTTTCTTATAAAGTGATACATGTTGCCTCCTATGTTGTATTCGATTAGGTGTTTCAGGATATTATGTCTCCAAACAGTATCATATGCCTTCTGGATATCAAAAAATACTGTTAATAGGTGCTGTTTGTTTGTAAAGGCTGAGTGGACTTCGGAAGTAAGATGCACTATATGGTCTAGAGTAGATCGTTTGTTTCTAAATCCACATTGGTTGTTTACTATTATGTTGTTGCTTTCTAGGTACCATACTAGCCTTTTATTTATTATTTTCTCTAATATTTTGCAAAGACAGTTGGATAAAGCGATAGGGCGGTAGTTAGCAGGATTTGTCTTATCTTTTTTTGGTTTTGGGATGGGCATTATTAGTACATTTTTCCACTGGGCGGGAAATATCTTACTGGTCCAGATTTGGTTGTACATGTTAAGAATGTGTTTGATGACATTGTCTGGAAGATGGCTTATTAGTTCCGCAGGGATGTTGTCTGGTCCAGCACTCTTGTTATTCTTTTGTTCTCTAATTGCTGTAATTAACTCTAGTTCCGTTAGGGGTTCATTTATTAGGTTTGTTTCTTGTTGTTGTGGATTTAGTTCTTCTTCTTCTTGTATTTCTTTGTATGCTCTAAATTCTTGTCTGTAGTGTTCATTGCTGGATATATTTTCGAAGGTAGATGCCAGTATATTGACGATTTTATGTGGATCTGTTGTACTTACATTGTTTTCTGTTATTGCGGTAATTGTTTGTGTTATTTTCTTCCCTTTTATTTTTCTTATGTTGTTCCATACTATTGAGGGAGGTGTTTCGCAGTTTATGTTCGAGACGAATTCTTTCCACGACTCTTTCTTGCTATTTTTTATTATTCTTCTAGCGATTGCTCTTGATCTTTTCCATTCAATTAAGTTTGTTTCGCTATTATTCTTCCTGTATTTGTAGAATAGTTTTTTGCAGTTTTTAATGGCTTCTCGGCATTGTTCATTCCACCATGGTGTTATTTTTCTGGTAATGTTTTTCCTATATCCTATCGCTTCTTTTACTGCGTCTGTTATTTGTTGTACTAGAGTGTCTATTGTAGTTTCTATGTTTGGTTCATTAGACGTGGTGTCCATATTTTCCATTATTGTGGTGTAAAGATTCCAGTTGGCTTTCTGAAGATTCCATTTTTTTATTTCATAGTTTAGTGGTGGAGGATTTGTTTTGCTTATATGGGTGATTTTGATAGGGTTATGTCCACTGTATATGTGTCGTAATACTTCCCATTCGAAGTTAATGGCTATGTTACGGTGTGCAAAGCTGAGGTCTATGATACTTTCTGTGCCTGTACTTGGACAGATATGTGTAGGTTGTCCGTTGTTTAAGAGAATTAAGTCGCTGGTTGTTTTCTCTATTATTTTTCCTCTATTATTCTCATATCTTGATCCCCAGCTATAGTTGTGGGCATTAAAGTCTCCTACAATAATATATGGTTCATCTAATTGTTGTAATATTTGCCTTATTTCAATTTCAGTTGGATTTTTGTCAGGTGGGATGTAAATATTACATATACATATTTTTTCGGGATATAGAGTTTTAATTGCTATTGCTTCAAGTTGGGTATTTAGTATTATTTCTTCTACTTGTATGTTGTTCTGTACTAATATAGCTACTCCTCCGCTTGCATGTGTGTGCTGTCTGTCGTTTCGGTAGAAGTTATAGTTTTTTAACGTTGTCTGTTGGTTAGGTTTGAATTTGGTTTCTTGGATACATAGGAAATCGGGTTTATGCTTTACTATTATGGTTTGAATATCTTCTATATTGGCGTAAAAGCCATTACTGTCCCATTGTATCACTGACATTAATGTTTTCTACAGATTGAGTTCGGTAGATATCCTGTCGTTTTCGTATCAGTTGTGATTTCAGTCTGGTTTGTATCCTTGTAAATTTTCGTTTTGTTACAGGGTTGGTTAGTTTTGGGTAGAGGTCGGAAAGCATATATAGAATTTCTTCTGGTTGGTTAGTATAGTCTTCCGCTATGTTTAGTTTATCTTGAGATCCGTGTACATTTTCGAGAAAATGTATGAATTTTTCATATGTTAAGATATATTTTTCTTTATTTTCTTCAATTATTTGTTTTAGTGGTTTTATATCTTGTTCTATATTTTGTTGGGTTATTTTTATACTTTCTTGTTTTGGTTTTTTATTTTTTTTTGTGTCTAGTAGTGGAATATCTTTTGCAATGCTCGTATTTGGTTTTTGTGTCTTGTCCTCTTGGCTTATTAAGTTGTCAATTGTTACTTCTTCGTTATTATTGGTGTTTAGTTCTTCTGGGTATAGTTCTTCTTCTGCTGGTCGTTTTTGGGCATTTTGTAAGTTTTGCGGGTTTGATATTTCTTTTGTATTAATATTTATTTTTTTTATTATGTTCAGGGTTATTTTGTTCTGTATGGGTGGGTGTATTTTTGTTTGCCGGGCATTTAATTGCATAGTGTCCCTTTTCCTTGCATATATTGCAAGTAACGCTGTCGTCCATGATGAAAATTCTGTAGTTCACATCTTCATGGTTTATGATGATAGTTTCTGGTATTTGTATTTTGTCATCTTGCGATATATATACTTGTCGTCGAAAACTAAGTATATGTTCATATCCTTCCTTGTGTATTCCTGCTCTTAAATATGTTATGGGTGATACTAGTTTGATTTTATTTTCCTTTAAGGTTTCTTTTATTATTTGGTGGGGTATAGTGGGGGAAACATTTCCTAGGATTAGGCGTTTAGCTGGTGTAACTAATCTTCTAATATTGAAATGTTCTTCATTTACTATTATTGTTTGCTGTGTGTGTATTAATTTTTCAACAATATCTTTGTTAGTAAGATACACGCATATTCTATTATATGATATTTTTGATGCAAATAAGATGTTAATGGGTTTGACTATTTCTCCAATAGCATATATAAAATCGTGGATATGTACTTGTTTTGTGTCATCAATTAGTATTGCTTGGGATTTTTGGGGTTGGTTTGTAATTCTTGTCGCTGCCGAGTAAGTTTTGTTGTTTTGGTTCATGTTGTTTGGTTGTTGAGTGAATTGGTTAAATGTAGTGGTTTGTGTATTCGGTTGTTGTGTTTGTTTTTGGCTAGATGTCGCCAGCATTGTACTAGTTACGCTTGGTTTTCATCCGTATCATTATTACAGAGAACTGTAATTATTTTTTTTTTATAAGCTACAGTGTAGCTAGTGCTCTAAAGATGGCGCTGTAATTAAGTGCAAATAAATGGAGCTATGTGCCTTAAGTGCTGCCTCGTGCGTTTGCTGGCTTGATTTTTGAGGTTATAATGTGGGTTAGGGAGGAATAAAGGATATATCCCAGGGGATGGAGGGGAGGTTAATGGATTATAGGGATTTTGAAGTCTAGGTATGTTAGTTTTCTATAGAGGAACAATAATTTATTTATAAATATTTATAATGTTCACCTGTTTATTCAGAGGTCACTGAAACACTCTTTTTGATATTTCATAACCGAGAAAATCAATTTTAAAATAGCTGATTTATAGCGGTAGCCATGGAACTCAAACCAAATTACGAACAATTGTATGCCATCTCAACTGTCAAAAAAAGTTTGTGTTTTGCGATTTTCGTTCAATAACATATTTCTTTGAAAGTATGGAACAGTTTTCTCGAGTTTCATGGCTATTGCTATAAATCAGCAATCTTCAAAAAACTTTAAAATTGATTTTTTTGGTTATTAAATGTCAAAAATAAAATCTTATTACTAAATCGAGTGCAGAATTTAATTATCTACAACATTTATTTGAAGCATTTTTATCTAAAATAATTTGGGAACTTGCAAATAGCATGCTCAAATATTATTATTATAAAATATTATTTTATAATGTCTGTTTTCATATTGATGTATTTTACGACATTTATTAATTTATATTACATTTATTTTACGACAGCTGTCTGTAAATGTTACGATTTTTATTTAGTTTTTTGTTGAATGAGCGCTAGCAGCGCCACCATGCACACTCAGAGTTTAAAGTTTCACCTTTTTTTAAAATATGCGTGATTTTACTCGATTTACCAATTCTCGGGTATAAAAAGCTGCACAATGTCTAGTAAAAGCAGTTCTCACGAGACGAGCTCAGTGTCTGAGCCCTTTGGTCGAGAACCTCTATTGAGCGCGGCTTGTTACGAGCCCTCAGTAGAGCCTGAGCCGCAGAGTGCTGTACCGCCGATTGTTCTAAGACTAGTTTGGTGATTGTATTTCGTCGCTCGCCGAGATAAACCGCCGTCTGTATCTCCAACACCTTGCGTAGAGGAGTCCGATCATATTTTATCTTTTATTAGATATTTTCATTTGTTATTTCATTTTTACTTATCGCCGTCAGAGACTGTGATATTGCCGTATCGCGGGAGCACAGTCCTTTAGTAGTCTAATCGCAGTTCCGTCACTGTTTACACAAAGAGTTTTCATTTTTTATTTATTTATATTACATTTACACAACTTGGGAATAATAAACTAGTTAGTCAAGATCAACATGTGCTTTTCTGAGAAAAACCCTGACCTCCATCCGCAGAAAGATATCCCAGCAATCTATCCTCTCTATCCGCATCCGCCGCCGACGGCGCCCGAGCTAACCGACACCTGCCGACAGAGAGGACTTGGTCACGATGACGCCGTCACCAACAGGACCGGCGTAATATTCTGTAAATGGAGCATGCTGAAATAAAGATTTATAATAATAAAAAAAATCTGATGTGGCCAGCACATTACCTTCCGTCACTTCTGACACTAACTTCTTCTTCTTTCATTTCTTTTTCTCTCAAGTCTTCCGCAATACAGTCCTTCCATCTTATCTTTGGTCTTCCTCAGTTTCTGCTACCTTCTACTACTAATTCATTCTTCTTCAAATATAGTCTTTATTTCTCCTCATGACATGTTCAAACTTATGTAATCATCTCTCTTGTATCTTTCTAGAAATTTCTATTACTCGAGCCATTGCCCCTATCCTTTAATTCCTTACCCTATCTTTCCGTGTCGTCCCCAATATTTATCTCAACATCCTCTGCCACATTCATTTTCGTTTCATTGACACTGACATCTGTCAATTTTGACATATTTGAATATATTAGCAGTTTTCATGGTTAGCATTGCTGGGTGATTTATGAAATTTAATATATTTATAATTCTTTAACTGTATATCTATTGAATATGAAGTATAAAATGCAATCCAATTGTATAAAAAATAATATATTCTTTAAGTTAAAACATTAAATGTTAATAAATGATATTTAACTGCCTTTTTTCAAGAAATACTGTTAAAAGTAGCAAATGAGGGTACTTCCGGTGGACCAATTATAACCAAAATCTAATCATGTCTGCATATAGATCTAAACTTGAGGAATACGAAAAAAATATAATTGTGTTATTGGAGTTATGCAATCCAAAACTATCGTCACATATACACACACACACACACACACACACATACACACACACACACACCAGCATACACACACACACACACACACACACACACACACAGACAGACATTATCGTAAAAATAGTAAATTCGTATTCTAGGGACCTCAAAACATGCTTATTCATTAAAAACTCACTATCGAATTTTTAACCAACGACAGTACCTTCGTTATGGAAGGTAAAACACACACACACATCAACGTAAAAATAGTAAATTTGTATTCTACGGACCACAAAACTTGCTTATTAATTAAAAACTCTCCATTGAATATTTTGACGAAAGACAATACCTTTCCTACCTAAAGGTGACGGAAGGTAAAAATCATAAACAGGAGCTAGAAAAACCATATTAGAAAGCAAAAATGTATCGTGGAAAAATTACATGTCCCCTCTAACACCAGATACACCAATAAAAAAAATTTGAAATAAAATTGGAAAAATAAAAGGTCAACAACCAAAACAAGAAACAATCATAATAGTAGTACTATATATACTCTCCCCAAGAAATATCTGAGACACTTGTAGACACACTTTACAAAAACTCAATAACGAGCAATATACACAAGAATTTAAAAAATGCAAAAAACAAATTCAAAAACAAAACAATGGGATAGTATTGAATGAAACTAAAAATTTATCAATAAATAACAATTTAACAAAAAAAGAACTTATAGATGCAATAAAAATAAAAAATCTAACACTTCTCTTGGACCCTAAGGAATTCCTTCAGAATTCTTCAAAAACCTACCAGAAGAAACGCTAAACTACCTTTTAGAAATATAGAATAACATATGGATAAACAATGTTTTCCCATCCCAGTGGAAAAAATACTATTGTCTATAATACCCATACCAAAACCAGGAAAATCTAAATCTAACCCTAATAACTACCGTCCCATAACCCTTTCAAATACACTTAGTAAAGTCCTCCAGAGAATAATCGATAAAAGAATGTTATGGTACCTAAAGAATAAAAATTGCCTTTGCGAAAATCAGAGCAGTTTCCGAACAAATAAATCCATTACAGACTATCTCGTAGCACACAGAGACAGAAAATAATTTAATAGTAGTATGATTTCCTACGGATTACAAGGAAATATATTAAACTAGGTAAAAAAACTTTCTTCGCGATAGAAAATTTCAAGTTAAAACTTACGGATGTCTATGTAGAAGAACGAAATCAAGAAAATAGAGTTCCTCAAGGAGAAACGATTAGTATTACTCTCTTCCTTATAGCTATTAATGATGTAATATTAAATATAGAGAATCATATAAAAACATCATTATTCGCAGATGACTTGGTTATAAACTACAAAAGCAAGAACATTGGATCCTTAAAGGAACTACTACAATCCGCTCTTCTGAACTTAGAAACGTGAGCTCAAAAAACTGGATTCTAACATTCAACAGAAAAAACTAAAGCTATGCACTTTCAAAAACTCACTTTTTGTCCGAAAGAAATCAACTACGTGGATAAACAAAGTTACTAGGTATAATAATCGACAAAAATCTCAAGTGGATAGAGCACATAAATCATGTAAGAAAAAACTGCCAAAACAGAATGAACATACTGGAAACTGGCAAACCACAACAGGGGAGCGAATAGAAAAATATTCTTAAACATCTACATATCAGTCACCAATACGATGAAAAATAGAATATGAAAGCATAGTGTAAACTCATTAAAAAAATTTACTGTTGCTTTATAACTTGTGAAAATAATTTTTAGTTTTAATTGATAAAAACCAAATGTATGGTTTACCTTTTTTAATTTATTTTTTTCTATGTTTGACTTAAGTAGTATCGAAATGAAAAATCTAGCCGAGTGATATGGCAACATTGGTTGGCATATACAAAAAGGTTTAATTTTTATTATGTTATCTTATATTTTACGATATTTCGGGTGAAATAAATTAGTAATTATTTTTCTGATGATGTGTGAATTAAATCTCACGCTGAATAGCTGATTGCAACGTTACCAGTCATTTCACACTTTACTGCGCATGTGCGTAATAGCGGCAAAAATATAATTTTTCTTGAGATTGCAACCTTTTACGTGATATCTCAACAATGATTGTGGTGACTCAGTTTTTATTTTTTTAATAAATGTTTCAAACATCAAAGAATAACATATTCGTTTTTCAAACTGTTTTGGGTTGTTACGATATTTTCTAATCGTCTAGTAAAACTACTGTTAATCTCCATATACGCAATGCATTACAGTGTCAACTTTAAATTCCATTATTTTCGTTGTTTCAATGGTTACCTATGATTTCTAATTTACATCCAAATTTTACGATTTGTAATGAATACGAGTATTATATATTAATTTGAGTTACATTTTGGATTGTGACCATCAACGGATTAACTACCTTAAAATCAATTAAATCAATCCAACACACCGCAGACCGCACAGAATCAGTAGCATTTAGATCCAGCCCATCAACAGAATAAAGCAACTTACAATGTCCTACATTATCCGATTAGCAAAAAAACCCTTCAAATCCTACGTTAAATCAACATTTACATATTTCAAGCAACAAACCATCAAACCAAAGACCCAAACCCCACAACACAACATTCCTCCAAAAAAAGATATCGTCCATACTTCAATCACTCAATCACTCAATATAGAAATCCCTGAAATAGAAGAAATAAAATACATTATAGCGTTATGGGAACTTCTTAACCCAACAATAGACACATCCCTCAGTAAACACATAAAACAAGACACATCAGAAACAAAACAACTACACAACAGCCGCAGTGGTAGTGGTAATTGAAACAGGCGTTCCACCTCCCATTATCATCGTCATCCTAACAGTCGACGATATAATAACCCAATGCTGAAACTACATTGAACAAAGGCGAAATAACATCTTGAAGATATTTTAGGATTTTTTCTTCTTTGTCCGGGTTGTTCTGTAGGGCTTCTTCTATGTTTTTTGAGATATTGTTAGTTCACCTTGTTCAATGTAGTTTCTAATAACCTATATTATATCGTCGACTGTTAGGATGACGATGATGATGGGAGGTGGAACGCTTGTTTCAATTAGCATTACCACTGCGGCTGTTGTGTTGTTATTTTGTTTGTGATGTGTCTTGTTTTATGTGTTTACTGAGGGATGTATCTATTGTTGGCTTAAGAAGTTCCCATAACGCTATAATGTATTTCTTCCACGACTGTCAAATAATATACCCATAATTCAACCGTTTTTTTTATCAATTAATGGCCTTCGTTACTGTTGCTAATTGAATAATATTGACAGTTCGATGAAATAATATTATTCAATCGTATTATTCAAAGTATTTATATCCACACAAAAAGCCAAAAGTATACTAGGTTTCTCGTATTTTATAGTTTTATTTTCTTCTTAAGCTTAAAATGTAGCTGAATAGTCGGTTTAAAATTTTCTGCTAAATGTCAAATCACTTCATAGTTTTGTTAAAACAAATACCCAGTACTCAACGCTAACTATGTTTATGTTTGTGAACAAACAATTTTCTAAAATTTGTTAGGTTATTTGTGATTTTATAATGGTACAGTATGTTATTATTTGACAGTTGTGGATAAAGTGTAGTATTCTATTCGCATGTAATGGCTATTACTCACTCGAATGATATACATCACTCGCCTTTCGGCTCGTGATGCAAACTTCATTCTCATGAGTAATAGCATACATTACATGCTCATTGAATAATATACTATTATTTCTTCTATTTCAGGGATTTCTATATTGAGTGATTGAAGTATGGACGATTTTTTTTGAGGATGTTGTGTTGCGGGGTTTGGGTCTTTGGTTTGATGCTTTGTTGCTTGGAATATGTACATTTTGATTTAACGTAGAGTTTGAAGGGTTTTTTGCTAAGCGGATAAAGTAGGACATTGTAAGTTAGTTTATTCTATTGATTGGCTGGATCTAAATGCTATTAATTCTGTGTGGTCTGCGGTGTGTTGGATTGATTTAATTGATTTGAAGGTAGTTAATCCGTTGATGGCCACAATCCAAAATGTAACTCAAATTAATATATGATATTCATTACAAGTCGTAAAATTTGGATGTAAATTAGAAATCATAGGTAAACATTGAAACAACGAAGATAATTGAATTTAAAGTTGACACTGTAGTTTGACAATGCGAGTATTATTCTACATTCCAGTTCAGAGCTTTATGAGTTCTGAGAAAATACTATTTTTAGTAATGGTTGGAGTAAAAATAATATATTCGTTCATTACTTGTACGACTTTTATTCTAGTCTTAATATTTATATGTGCGTACATTTTGTTAAATTTTGAAAGAGAACTGTGAAATAAGTTTTGCTTAGTCTTGTTAGATTGTTGCATAACTACAATGATACCAAAAAGTTTGGTTTATTTTCATGCAATATTACAGTAATATTCTAATAATGTCTCGTACAACATTCAGGAAAAACAAGTAGGGTACCTACTTATACTTATTTTCCACAAATCAACGTTATACTTATTGGCTGGTAGAATAAGCGTGGTTCTAACACCGGTAACAATTAGAACCGAGGCCACACGAGATAACAGGCCTGAATCCTGAATATTTATCCCCTCTCTATGTATGACGTCATAGCGTGACAAATAGACTTGTAAAATGTGATTTATAAATATAAACAACTGTCGTGATCGTATAGTTTCGCTTGTTTGATACAATATGAAATAAATAATTTTGTAGATAAACTCTTCTTGGGTTTAGGGTTAGACTCTTTCATCGAACACAATCTTTGTTAATTGTTTTTGTTTCCTGCTCTTTAAACATACATATTTTTTCTTCAAGTTTTCTCTTTGGTTTCATATCAGTCTTTTCTTGGTTTTTGTTGATGATTATTAATAATTGATTAAAAAATTAAAGAAAATTGTAAAAATCATATTAAAATGCTGTGCCAATATGCAAAAGCAATTACGAGAAAATGGCCAAATTTCCTAATGTTTTTAAATTTCTATGCAATAGTGAGATGAGAAATTAATGGACAAATGTAAAACACCGTTTAAATTTATATTAATAATTGAGAGTGATAAACTTACTAATCGAAGGCAATTACAGATATGTATTACTATATTTCCGTAATACCGACATCATATAAAATAGAGACAACATTGTTTTAGTTTGAAATAAAATCTATATAGAATACATTCCTATGTATCAAGTAATAAGTTAAAGTAATATTACTAAAATGTTACATTGTTTATTATTCAAATCATATTTACTTGTTTAAGTATTGTTTCGATTAGAAATAAAAATAAAATATTTTAATGTGATTCTCTAACATTTTTTGTATTATTTAAATACGTAAACAAAAAATAGTTTAAAGTAAATTATAAGTAGTATTGATATATTTATTCCATTTATAACTTGTTTTTTTTATTTAATTTCTTTAGTCATATGAATAAACTGGTAATTATATAATATTTTAATAGTTATTCACGAGTTGTATAAACAATTTAATAGATTTTTATTATTCACGAATGCCGTTTAAGAGCTTATGATGGAGACCCAAAAGATTTCCTATTCTCAACTGACAAATCAATACAGTAAATAAAAAGTTTAGACATTTGTTTGTAAAAAATTATTTGTAATTATATTATAATGTGTTAGTCATACGCTAAATAAATAAATACACCGAGTGAGTTAAGATAATGGTTATTCATGTAAAGAAAGTTTAAGCCTCAGGCCCGTAGAGCGAGTGGATTAAATTCTTCGAGTGAATAAACATTTTTTTTTTTTTTTATTTGGTATAACGCTTTAACATCGAGGTCATTAGCGTTTATTACATATAATTAGGTATAATTTTATATTTCATTATATAAGTTAATATTTTTAATATAGTTGATGATTTGTTCGGATTCTTCTTCGGCTAGAGCTTCTCTTAGGTTTCCTTTGATATTGTGCTTACTTCTTTCTTGTATATATTTTTGGCAGTCGATTAAGATGTGTTGTACTGTTATGGGGGTGTTGCACTGGTTGCAGGTTGTTTGGGGGGTTTTGTTTAGTATGTAACTGTGTGTTAGTTTGGTGTGTCCGATACGGAGTCTGGTCAGTATTATTTGTTCCTGTCTTGGTTTTTCTTGGTTCCATTGTCTTGTATCTTCTTTGATATTTCTAAGTTTATTGTTTGTGGTTAAACATTATAAATTCACGTGGTTTATACAATATTTTATTCAATTTTAACGAAATATTAATAAAATACATTTAGTCGAGTCAATGCAACTGAAAAATCATTACATCTTCTAAACCCTCAAAAACAAATCCGATTTTGATGATTTTTACCTTCCGTCACCTTTAGGTAAGGAAGGTATTGTCTTTGGTCAAAAAATTCAATGATGAGTTTTTACTGAATAAGCACGTTTTAGGGTCCATATAATACGATTTTACCATTTTTACGATGATATCTGTATGTATGTGTGTCTGTGTGTCTGTGTGTGTGTAACAAAATTTCCGGATTCCATAACTTCAATACCACGATTCCAAAAATTATAATTTTCTCGTATTCCTCAAGTTTACATCCAGAAGAACATCTGATTAGATTTTGGTTATAATTGGTCAACCGGAAGTAGTCTCATTTGAAGATTTAACAGTTAAATTTGATTTATTGACATTTAACGTTATTATAACTTAAAGAATATATTATTCTCTATACGATTTGATTACAATTTATACTTCATATTCAATACATACAGAGTTAAAGAATTTTAAAGAAATTAAATTTTATAATTCAGCCAGCTATGCCAAACTTGGGAACTAGTATCAAATTCATATAATTCAAATTGACAGATGTCAGTATAAATAAAAAGTAAATTAATGTTGCAGATATGAGGATGTTGAAGTAGATATTGGGGAATAGACGGAAAAATATGGTAAGAAAATAACTCTAGTATTACAAGTTTTTAGAAAGATACAAGAAAGACGATTACATTGGTTTGAACATGTCATGAGGAGAAAGGAAGAAATATTGGAACAAGAATGAATAGTTTAATAATAGGACGTTAAAGGAACAGAGGAAGACCAAAGATAAGATGGAAGGACTGTATTGCGGAAGATTTGAGAGAAAAGGAACTGAATGAGAACGACATGCAAAAATAGCGACCCCTAACGAATGGGAAAAGCTAAAGATGAAGAAGATGCCAGTGTCAAGTGCAATTTGAAAAGTTTGTTTATGAAATAATTTTACGGGAAATTTAGAATCTTTTGTAAGAAAAATTATGGAATTTATACATTATACACGAGAATGACGGAAGGTATTGTGCTGGCCACAACAGATTTTTTTTTTTATGTTCGTTACATTCAATTATTCAAAATCAGAAACATTCCAACATAGGTATTCAATTATTTATACAGGTGTTCGTACTTGGAAGATCATCATTGGGATCTCGGAAAGTATAAGAGATGCGGACTTCGGTTGAATGGGGCATGTGATGCAACTTTGGGGGGGGGGGGATATCTTAGATGTGCTTTTGTTTTGCCAAAAATTCCCATAGGTTACTAGATAATGGCGGAAAAATGAATTTGGTCGACTTTTACCGTCAAAAAATTTGATGGTAAGTTTTTAATGAATAAGCACGTTTTAGGTTCTCTAAAATACAATTTTACTATTTTTACGATGTGTGTGCGTGCGTGCATGTGTGGATATGTGTCTGTGTGTGTTTGTGTGTGACAAAATTATCTTCGTCGATAACTCCAACACTACAATTCTAAAAATTATAATTATTGCGTAATCTTTTTCGTTACATCCATATGAAAAGTTGATTAGATATTTATTATAATTGGTGAACCGAAAGTACTCTTATTTGCAGTTGTTAACAGTTATTCTTGAAAACACAATTAAATATCATTTTTTGAAATTTTGTCATTATAAATATTAAAGATTTTTTATTCTCTATATGGTTTGATTTTACTTTTTTCCTTCATATTCAGCAGATATAGAGCTAAAAAATATAATTTTACGGACAATATAGAATCTTTTCCAAGGAACTATATGTATGGAATTTGTACAAAATACAATAGAATTGATGGAAGGTAATGCACTGGCCATCAGTTTTTTACCTCTCGCGAAGGGAGGTATTGGATTCATGCTAAAAATCGAATATCCAGATTTTAATCAATAAGCACGTTTTAAGGTCCCGACAATCCGATTTTAACATTTTTACGATGATGTCTGTGTGTGTGCGTGAGATTGAGGAAGCCATAAGGATCATTCCATATTTTATATAATGAGCTGGGCATGAAAAAAATGTGCACCAAGTGGGTGCCGCATTTGCTTAGTTCGAAGTAAAAGGTCGTCAGTCTTTTGGGACGTCAAAGGCATTCTGCTAATTAATTATCTTGATAAAGAAAAAACTGTAACTGGACAATACCACGCCACACTTTTAGACAAGCTGAAAGCAGCAGTTCAAGAAAAATTCCCGGGAATGGCAAAGAAAAATATATTGTTTCACCACGCCAATGCGCCAACTCATTCAAGTCGTATTGCTCAACAAAAATTGACCGAATTGAGGTTTGAAACCGTCCCCCATCCACCGTATTTTCCCGATTTGGCTCCCTCGGACTTCCATCTTTTTCCGAAACTCAAAACGTTCCTCGCTGGAAAAAGATTTCGATCCAACGAAGAAGCCATCGAAGCAGTAAATACTTATTTTAAGGACTTCAAAGAAAAGCATTTTCTGGGAGGAATCGAAAAGTTAGAAACACGTTGGACCAAATGTATTGACCTCAGACAGAACTATGTAAAAAAATAAAATGTAATCCGTGTTAAATATATATTTTTTCATGTCATTCCGGAAACTTTTCAATCCACCCTCGTACACAAGAACAACTAATAAAATTTAAGCACATACTACTCAAGGGAACAAACATATGAATCATTGCTACAAGAGGTAATTTTATTTCAAAAAAGGTATGGTACTTTAAATGTCAGCGAGAAATACATCGCTTCTTTAACATCGTCATTGATGTTCAACCAGTTTTTAACAAATGTAGGTACCCACTTCTATATTCTTTTTTTTATTAAAACCAACAGCACCATGCTATTCCAACATTCTTTATTGAATCTTATGAGGTTTCACGTCCTTTCGCCAAAGAATATGATATTTTTCTGCTCTCTAACGGCGCAAACATCTAAGAGAATCGCCATGATGTATATTCTGGTCCACTTACACACATCATTTCTTCTACTGAACACTTATTCTGCAAGAATGTCTCTTCGGTACGCAGAAGTTACAAATATTTCATGTGATCTTTTTCTGAAATATTATTAATTTGTAGTTTGTTGTTAATTTTTATTGTAGGGAATTTATAACAGTTCTCAAACATATGTTCCCATTTTATATTATTTTGACATTAAAGTTTGAGAATCACTAAAAAATCTGTACTACTAACGACATCTATGAAAAGATCAGGAAGTATTTCCAAACACTACACTACTATACCGTAAGTATTTTTTAACATGAAACATGAGATTTGTCATATCCATGGTTACGACTTGACATTTGATTGACAGCAATGTAATTGCCTGTCTCATTTAAAATGAAACATAGGGGATGAATTTGACAGAAGTATTATATTTAAATATTGAGCAGTAATATTCCCGTTAATAAAAAATGGCCCAATAATGTGGGTTCCTATTATGCCAGCCCAAACGTTAACTTTCTCGGTTCGTTGAGTCCTCGTACTATGATATAAATGTAAATTTTCCCTGGACCAATACCGACAATTTTGTGAATTTACCTCGCCATGTAAATAAAAAGTTGCTTCGTCCGTAAAAAGTATATTTTGCAGCAAATCTGGATTGTTATTAACGTTTTCAAACATTCTTTCACAAAAATTTATTCTTCGTTCCGTGTCGTCCACAACTAATTCCTGGTGATTTTGAAAATGGTATGATCTGTAATGCTCCTTTTTAAATAGCTTAAGTACAGTAGCTTTGCTTACAGCAGTAGTTTGCCCAATCTGTCTTAATGTTAATTTCTTCTTATTTTGTATTTGTATATGTCTTCATGTTTTTTCTGCGCAGTTAATATATTACAGGATCTATTCCTACTGTTATGTGCAGGCTGCAACCATTTCCTCTAAAGGTATTCACTATTCATAAAATTGTTGTTGCACTTGGTGAAGGCCTGTCAGGAAATGAAGCGCGGAACAAGTCCGACACTTGCCTTTAAACTTGGATTAAAATTCGAATAATACCACGTAATAATCTACACCTTCTCTTCCACAGTATAAACCATTGTATTTCAAATTGGTTTTTTGACACTAACAGAGTAGACAAATGTCAAAATTGTCCCCTATGTTTCATTTTAAATGAGACAGGCAAATACATTGCTGTCAATGAAACCGTAACCATGGATATGACAAATCCCATGTTTCATGTTAAAAAATACTCACGGTAGATTGAAAACATGTTATCACGATTCTGAATGCTGATGCTGATTCACCTCCGTGCTAGTACGTATGCTGCTGTCATTATGACATCGTATCTGCTTCTCAAGGCTCTTGCGGCCTATTCAAAAGTTGAAGACCGCTTGCCATTTTTAATGATCATTTTTCAATGACAGCCTTTTCGCATATCAATATAATTTTTTTGTGACAACATTGGGATATTCTACAAAGCTGTAAAATTGTTGCATAATGATACTGGTAGTAATTTGTCATATGGGTATATTGCCAACGAGCACATCTGCTGAACTTGATTGAACTATGCTTAAATTTGTGAGGATATATACATTTATATATAATTTATAATCATATCCAAACTCAAGCATAAGCTTTTTTTGGGTTATGTACTATTTAAATACATCTTCATATGCACAATAACATTGTAATTTATTTCTTTATTATGGCTTTGGAAAAAGTTATAAAATTTAAAGTACAAACGAATATTGGTTTCCAGAACAAATGATCACAGGCCAGTTTTGAGTAAAGCCAACGTGGAAAATACATGAAATTTTCAATTGGTTTAGAACGCATAAAGCAAACAGTAGCCAGTGCAGTTTCATTTGCTCTAGCTGCAACTCACACTTCATCTATGGCGCGCGGGCAACGGATACCGGATAGCGGTCTATACGGAATCGATTACGACACTACATTAGTATTATCCGGGAATTTATTGAACTTGCGAACGGCACAATGAAACTTGGGTTTATAATATAGTGTGGTAAGCAGGTGGTATATTTGCGCCAGGGCCGGTTTTAGTGTAATATATTTCATAGAAAATGTCATCTAGAAAATTAAATGAGTTTTTTTATTTAATATTTGATGAAGTCACAATCTCGATTTAAATTTTGTGATTATTGTAAATTATTCCTATACTTTTAAAAAAAATTAAGGTTTTTTACCTTCCGTCACCTTTAGGTAAAGAAGGTATTGTCTTTGGTCAAAAAATTCAATGATGAGTTTTTAGTGAATAAGCATGTTTTAGGGTCCCTATAATACGATTTTACCATTTTTACGATGATGTCTGTATGTATGTATGTGTGTGTCTGTGTGTGTGTCTGTGTGTCTGTGTGTGTGTGACAAAAGTTCCGGATCCCATAAGTTCAATACCACGATTCCAAAAATTATAATTTTTCCGTATTCCTCAAGTTTACATACAGAAGAACAAGTGATTAGATTTTGGTTATAATTGGTGAACCGGAAGTATTCTCATTTGAAGATTTAACAATTAAATTTGATTTATTGACATTTAACGTTATTATAACTTAAAGAATATATTATTCTCTATACGATTTGATTACATTTTATACTTCATATTCAATAGATACAGAGTTAAAGAATTTTAAAGAAATTAAATTTTATAATTCAGCCAGCTATACTAAACATGGAAACTACTAATATATTCATATAATTCAAATTGACAGATGTCAGTATCAATAAAAAGTAAATTAATGTGGCAGCGATGAGAATGTTGAAGTAGATGTTGGGGAAAACACGGAAAGATACGGTAAGAAAATAACTCTAGTATTACAAGTTTCTAGAAAGATACAAGAAAGATTATTACATTGGTTTGAACATGTCATGAGGAGAAATGAAGAATTATATTGGAACAAGAATAAATAGTTTAGTAATAGGATGTTGAAGAAATAGAGGAAGACCAAAGATAAGATGGAAGGACTGTATTGCGGAAGACTTGAGAGAAAAGGAACTGAATGATAAGGACACGCAAAAATAGCGACCCCTAACGAATGGGAAAAGCTAAAGAAGAAGATGATGTCAGTGTCAAGTGCAATTTGAATGGTTTTTTTATGAAATATTTTTACTGGAAATTTAGAATCTTTAGCAAGAAAAATTATATATAGAATTTATACATTATACACAGGATTGACGGAAGGTATTGTGCTGGCCACAACAGATTTTTTATACAAGTAAAGAAACATACTATGACCATGAACGAACTAACGAACGTTTAAAAATGACGAATCAATCAAATGTGTGATGAGTGTAAGAAAATTATAAGTTCTGAAGATGATTTCTTTGTTACTTGTGCAGGTGGTAAATGTCACAAAGAATTCAAAATTCACAGTGCTTCTGTTAAAAAAAATGAGTACAACAGCATCATAGCTAATCTAAGTATAAAATGTTTTGTACTATACTTGCCGTCAAATAAGTATGGACTGGAGATTTTTACACTGTTGCCATTTCATGTGGAATGTTGCAAATGCTATGTTATAAAGAAGCGGCAACCGCAAGACAAGGGGCAAGGTGTGGAGAAGGGAAAAAGTTGTACATCAGTCCATACTTATTTAACGGCGAATATAACTGCTTAAACTAAGTGGTGTAAGCGCATTGAATTCAAATGAATCTTTACTTACCATACCTAATAATTTTGAAGAAATTTTCAACAAACAGGAAAAAGTAATAAAAAAATTAAACAGGGAAATCAAAATTAAACCTAAATAGGTAAAATATTTCCATTGATGAAGCTGTTGGCACTCGGTGAAACATGATCAGTTCTGATGATGGCGTAATTGCCGAAATTACGTAATAAACGATTTTTATTAAAATTGTGAAACAATACCTAGTGTTTTTATTTCTTTTTTTCTAAATAAAATAAATTCAATAATTCAAATCTATCAATGATAAATACTACTTTATCGGTAAACGTTGATACTCCAGCAAACGATAAAACACAAGTTAAATCTACTTTACCAGCAAATGTTGTAAATAAAAATATAAATATTCTTGCGACATATACTTAGCCAACTGAGCAATCAAATAAACAATTAGTGGTAATAATTTTAATCTTAGCTACTGAAAAAATCCGCATCAAAACCGAAGACTCCGGCTTGTGCTGATGATATCAGCAAAACATATAATTCAATTGTTTTACTTACCGGTGCACCTAAGAATAATGAAGAACCTTTCAAATCGTAGAGAACCAAAGAAAAGACATAGAAAACAAAACATTGTGTATGGTTCCGGTTCCATTCAATGAAAGAACTCTAAATTAGTTGCAGTAAATTATAATTGTTCCGCTCTAAAGTCAAAGTATATTACTAATGCATCCTTTAAAATCAGTATTCCTGAAGTTCATTACGATAAAATTGTAAATCCAGATAACTGGCCTAGTGGTGTACTATTAAATAAATTTTATGTAAAGAAAGTACAGCGTGATAATAATAACTAATACTGCATCAACTTGTGCTAACAAAAATATTTTCAATATGAATATTCAGTCTCAGATATAGGAGCCCTGAATTCGAAGTCTATAAACCCCATGTGATTTGCGGGGTCCGTGAAGTTGGCACGTCATTGGAAGCACAAATATTTTTTTTTATATTAGTAATTAGTGCTTCGTTAGTGCTCTTTTGTGCTTCAAAAAAATTTAAAATTAATTGAACGGTTCACGAAATAATTAACATTATATGATGACGTGCCAAGTTCACACTTAGCACGTCATTAATAAAATTTCAAATTACTTATTACACCCTTTGTTAGTGCTTCGTTAGTGCTCTTTTGTGCTTCAAAATTTTTTGAAATTAATTGAACGGTTCACGAAATAATTAACATTATATGATGACGTGCCAAGTTCACACTTAGCACGTCACTAACAAAATTTCAAATTACTTATTACATCTATTGTTAGTGCTTCGTTAGTGCTCTTTTGTGCTTCAAAATTTTTTGAAATTAATTGAACGGTTTACGAAATAATTAACATTATATGATGACGTGCCAAGTTCACACTTAGCACGTCATTAATAAAATTTCAAATTACTTATTACATCTTTTGTTAGTGCTTCGTTAGTGCTCTTTTGTGCTTTCAATTTTTTTGAAATTCATAAAGCGGTTTATGAAATAATTAAAATTATTTGATGACGTGCGAACTTCATGGCATTAATAATAGTTATTTGTATATCAAGGCCGCGAAATCACTCTTTAGCGCACCGAGAGAAAAATTGTCGCCGAGGCCGCTTGCGGCCGAGGCAAGCAATATCGAGGACCCTAAAGGATTTCGCGGACAAGGTGTATACAGTATTTTTTGTGCAACCGTAAAAAATATGTAATTACAAATTTTATTAATTTTAAAAAGTTTCACTGTAAATTGAAAGTTGGCTTTCAAGGTACCTATGGAATTGACATTTGATAAACAAAACAATTAGTTTTGAAAAAATCATAAAATCATAGTGATTGTTTACTCAATTTCGCGGCCGCTACCATGACAGCGGCCGCGAAATGGATTTCGCGGCCGTTGCCATAACAACAACCGCGAAATTCAATTTCGTGGCCTATATTGCGGCTGCGAAATGCCTATTTCGCGGCCGGTTGCACAAAAAATATTATACTGTTTAACACATATTTTGTTAGGGCTATGTTAGTGCTCTTTTGTTCTTTATATTTTTTTTAAATTCATAGAACAGTTCATTAAATAATTAACATAATTTTTTTTTAATGGAAACAATATTTAACTTTTTACCTAAAAAAATCCACATACTTGTATTTTCCTGTTTTAAATTATATAAAGGCTGTTTAGTTACGAATTTGTTTTATTATATTAATATTAATTTAAAGATAAACTTAATTTCATGTTAACTATCAAAAAAATAATTTCATTATTTACAAAAAAAAAATCTGATGTGGCCAGCACAATACCTTCCGTCAATCCTGTGTATTATGTACAAATTCCATACATAAATTTTCTTGCAAAAGATTATAAATTTTTGGTATTATGTGATTCCCTTTCCCGGCAACTGAATTCCATACTCCTGATAACAAACAAACCACATGAAATAAGAAAATTATGAAATTTTGATTGAAAAATTATAACACTTGTCAGTTATGGACATAATTAATTGCTGTCATTTTGACACGGGTCAAAGTCATGTTACTGCACGCGCCCCATACATAAATTTTCTTGCAAAAGATCCTATATTTCCAGTAAAGTTATTTCATTAACAAACTATGCAAATTGCACTTGACACTGACATCTTCTTCTTTAGTTTTTCCCATTCGTTAGGGGGTCGCTATTTTTTATTTTCTTCTTCCACTCATTTTTGTTTTGCTTGTCGTCCTCATTCAGTTCCTTTTCTCTCAAGTCTTCTACAATACAGTATTTTCATCTTATATTTGGTCTTCCTATGTTTCTTCCACCTTCTATTAATATATTCATCTCTCCTCATGACATGTTCAAACCAATATGTAATCGTCTCTCTTATATCTAGAAACTTCTAACATTAGAGTTACTTCCCTTATTCTTTCATTGATTTCATTTTATTGATACTGACATCTGTCAATTTGAATTACCTGAATATATTAGCAGTTTCCATGGTTAAGTTAGCATAGCTGGCTGAATTATGAAATTTATATAAAATTTATTATCGTTATTCTTCTTTAACTCTATATCTGTTGAATATGAAATATAAAATGCAATCAAATCGTATAGACAATAATATATTCTTTAAGTTATAATAACATTTAACTGATTTTTTCAAGAAAAACTGTTAAAATCTTCAAATGAGGGTACTTCCGGTTGACCAATTATAACCAAAATCTAAACAGGTCTGCATATGGTTGTAAGGAAGAGGAATACGCAAGAATTGTAATTTTTGGAATTCTAGTATTGGAGATATCGTACACGAAACGGCGTCCACACACACACACACATACATAAACACACACACGCACACACGAACACACACACACACACATTCAGACATCATCGTAAAAATAGTAAAATCGTATTGTAAAGACCCTAAAACGTGCTTATTCAATGAAAACTCACCACCGAATTTTTTGACCAAAGACAATACCTTCCTTACCTAGAGGTGACGGAAGGTAAAAACACATTCTAAATTATTTTTAAAAAATCCGAATATACTTAAAAAAAAACTTTGTATTTGGCCTTTATGTTCCTAAATTTTTATACAGGGTGAGTCGGGGTGACGCCCCCCCCTTGTTTATTTTGAGTAATAGAAAAAAATACTCATACAGAAGTTTTATAATTTTAAATATACAATTTTATGGCAGATGTAGATATTATCAGTCAGGTTTACAAAATACGATTATCGACTTTTATTTATTAAATAGCAACCTATAATTATTTTACTAAAATATAAACCGCCATATCTTTCTCTTTTCAATAATGTATTAATTTTAATGAATGTATTTGAAAAAATTTGAGAAAAATAAAATAATTGAGATATATAGGAAATAATTTTTATTCTAATATTATAGGTGGCTATGTGACAATAAACAAAATATAACAATGCTAATACCAACAAAGTATATATTTGTTTGTTACTTATTTATTATTACTTACTTATTTATCTATTTATTTATTATTTATTTTCACATAGCCACCTAGAATATTTGAATAAAAATTATTCTCATATAACTAATTTATCTTATTTTACTCGAAATTTTTTAAATACATTAATAAAAACTATTAGATCATTAAAAAGACAAAAATGTAGTGGTTTATATTTCAGTAAAATAATTAGGTTGCTATTTAAAAAATAAAAGTTGATAGTTGTATCTTGTAAACCTGACTTTATAAAAAATATCTATATTTGTCGTCAAATATTATCTATAATTCAAATAATAACACTTTTATATGAGCCATTTCTTTCTATTATTTATAATTAAAAAGTTAAAGGGGAGGCGTCGTCTCAGACTCACCCTGTATACATTTAAGAGAGCAACTGATTAAATTTTAGCTATGATCAACCGAAATTGGTACACTGGTTTGCAAAAAAATCGCGTACACCTATTTTTTGTTGTATTGAGTCGATCTTGATTTTTAACTTGTCAATGTCATTAGTGTCAATTAGAATGTCAAAATTAACCGAAATTCAAATACATACTTGTTGTTCTTTAATTTTTCTTGAAAAAAATTAAATTTCAGAGTAGGTAAACAACAAAAAAAATTGTATGTCACTGCATACGGTTGAAATATATAACTTTTTACCTCTCGCTAAGAGAGGTATTGGATTCATGCTAAAAATCGCATATCCAGATTTTATTGAATAAGCACGTTTTAAGGTCCCTACAATCCGATTTTAACATTTTTACGATGATGTCTGTGTGTGTGTGTGTGTGGATGTGTGTGTGTGTGTGTGTGTGTGTGTGTGGGATGTTGGAAGGACGGTTACTCAAAAACTATAAGACTTAAAATTTGTTTAACAACGTATTTCCCAATCGGACATTCATGGGAAGATCTGAAAAGGTTTTGGTAATAATTGGACAACCGGAAGTAGAAGATTCTTGAAAAAAAATCTTCTAAATATTATTTTTTGAAAATTTTTCTTGATAATATTAAAGAAAAATAAATTCACTTTCTGATACATTTAAATATTTTTATATATATTTTATAGATTTAGAGATAAAAAGAATATAATATATAAAATAATCTGTTGTAATTAATTTTACAACCGAAAGGATGCCATGAAAAATAGTTGAAAATTTGAATGTTTGTAACTGAGAGATAAATGTCAGTGTCAGAAATCCGGAGACATTACTGAAGATTTTTTTTGGGAAGTACATACATTATATTATTCTTATTGTATTTATAGTTAAATATTTAAAATTATAGGTATATTACACATACCCTTCAGAAATACTATTAATGGTCCCCACTCTGCAACGTAAAATACAGAAAAAAATGTATCTCATCGAAATAATGGGTAATGAAAGAAAAATGTACTTGGAGAATCTCTTAATTCTTGATCTGTGACTATTATGGAGGTGACAAGTCTAAGTTGAAGGACTTAAATTTGTTTTAAACATTATGGGACAATGCACACCAGCACTGTAGCTGGAGTAACATTGAACTGCGAAAAAGCTATCAAATTCTTCTCAAGTAAGTTGTAAATATTGACAAAATTACACATCGTTATAAGAAAATAATCGGAGTGCAATCTATCCATCACTTTATTAATGGGAATTAGTGTTATTTAGATACAGCATGTATGAAAAAATAAAATGTAAAAGAAGATATGTAAGAATAGATGCACAATTCAGATTATACATTTTAGCCGCCCAAAATTAATGTTTTTACTAGAAGAATATGAAGAGAAAGTAAACAATAACGTTGTTCGAATTGAAAATCCGTGTTACCAGCAGGTATATATAGTAATTTATTGTACATAATTTATGGTAAAATATCTTATAGATTTTGTAAGTATATGTGAAAATTGTTTTATGTTGAGTCATAGTTTATACGTTATAGACTTATATGAATATATTATTTGTATTTCTAAAAATATTCTTTGCTTTATGAATAGAGCCAGGTAAAATATACGGCGAGAGGTTATGTGCTGGCCACATCAGATTTTTTTAAACTGGGTACAGATACCGATGTTTTTACCTCCTGCCAATAGTAGAGATATAGGATCAAGTTAAAATTCACCGGTTTAAGATTTGCATGAATAAACAAGTTTCAAGGCCTGTGTAATCCGATTTTAACATTTTTACGATAATGTCTTTGTGTGTGTATTAATGGAATATACACTAGTTCATATATTATTTAAGAGAAATGGCTACACCTGCGTATACCGTGTGTCTGTCTTAAAGGTGTACATAGGAAATTAACATGGGAAACCAGTTTTTTGCAATTCCCTGCTTGCCTAATTATTTAAACAAAAACGCGTCAAATAAAGGTTTTAGGGTATAAAATTCTGCATCTAAATCAATAAACAGAATTACTTTTACATGCTTTGTAGCGGCAGAAATTAAATATGAAAATTTCGAAAATTACGTTGAAAATAATATCGATAGAATTGAACAAAAAATAAATAAATTATTGACATTTTATCTGTCACAACGTATGTTCTGACAATTTGATTTTGTCTCTGGTTTTATTGTTTGCAATTATTAAAAAATGAATATTTATACTAATAAAAAGTTTTTATGGATAAGTGTAGACCACTTCTGTAGTACTAGATATATTGGAAATGAGTTAGGAGTACATCACAGCATCATACAAAATATTAAAAAAAAAACGTATCATTCTTATAAAATGCAGTGTCACAAAGAACTTGTCCCATACGATGGGAAAGTAGAAGAGTGATTTGCGTAGATATGCAGAACCCGGCTAATAATGATCAAAATTTGTTCCATTTCTTTCACGGACGAATGCACTTTCACTTTGAACAATGAACCAAATATCCAAAATACCCGTTGTTGGGCTATAGACAATCCTGGAATTAATATTTCAACAAGGACACAATATCCTCGAAAAGTTAATATTTGGGACGGAATTTTAGGTCACCACATAATTGGTCCTATTGAAATACGTGGCAATCTAAATACCGAAAAATATTTGGAGATGCTACAAAATGAAATTGGTCCTGCAATAGACGATGTTGTGCGCCCAGATCGAGAGGTCTGGTTCCAACAGGATGGATGTTCTGCACACTAGGAACTTTAGAGAATATTTGGATCTGGTATTTCCTGGGCGCTGGATTCGACGAGGAGGGTATTATTGACTGGCCTGCTAGATCTCTAGATATTGCTCCATGTGACTTTTTTTTATGGGGTTACATAAAAAATCAAATTTATAAAAAAAGGCACTAAAACATAAATGATCTAAGAGATTCTATATTTAATGAATATCATCGTATAATGGTTCTGCATTTGTATATTTATTGCAACTATTATCTTTATAATTACTTGTTATCCGTTTACTAATTACTAAAAAATCTTTTCTTGCTTGAGCATATTTTGTTACGCAATATTGAATTTTTAATAAATTCATATATTAAACAAAACTGTATTTTTTAAATTTATTTATTAATCTAATATTTTTATTGTTGTTATAATTAACGATATTTGTCCAAATAGAAAAACGTCAAGCATTTATTTATTTTTTGTTCAATTCCATGGCTGTCGATATTTTCAAAGCAATTTTCGACATTTTCATGTTTAATTTCTGCCGTTACAAAGCATGTAAAAGTAATTCTGTTTATTGATTTAGATGCAGAATTTTATGCCCTAAAACTTTTATTTGAGGCGTTTTTGCTTAAAATATTTAGGCAAGCAGGGAATTGCAAAAAAAATGATTTCCATGTTAATCTGCTACGTACACCTTTAAGATAGATACACGGTATATGAAGTGAATATTAACACGTTAACTGCGGAACAAAAATAAGGTGGTATTGCGTTACTACGCAGCTGAGTAGGCCAGAAACCTATCATTTTTAATATTGTTTTAAGCTCTCAATTTGTGACAACGACGGTCATACTAACTGTGTATACTAACTGTGTAAAAGCGTAAGTTAGTGAAACGTTTTAGTAGAAATCTTAAGGAAACTGCTAAGAAGAGATCCAGAGCTCCTTAAACAGGTCCTCCATCCTTCAAATCATACAGCATGTACTGTTAATGTACATTGTTTTCTTTTTCCTATAGTTTATAAGAATTTGATATACCATATTATGAATATATAATATTGTGATACAAATAAATTCTATATAGGGTGTTTGTCAAAAGTCCGGCACCAAGAATATTTCGTTTATTTTGAGAGATACAAAAAAGTGTTAATAAGAAAAATAATACAACCTTTTTACCTCTCGCTAAGAGAGGTATTGCATTCATGCTAAAAATCGCATATCCAGATTTTATTGAATAAGCACGTTTTAAGGTCCCTACAATCCGATTTTAACATTTTTACAATGATGTCTGTGTGTGTGTGTGTGTGTGTGTGTGTGGATGTGTGTGTGTGTGTGTGTGTATGTGTGTGGGATGTTGGAAGGACGGTTACTCAAAAACTATAAGACTTTAAATTTTTTTAACTACGTATTTCCCAATCGGACATTCATGGGAAGATCTGAAAAGGTTTTGGTAACAATTGAACAACCGGAAGTAGAAGATTCTTGAAAGAAAATCTTTTAAATAATATTTTTTGAAATTTTATCTTGATAATATTAAAGAAAAATAAATTCTCATTCTGATACATTTAAATATTTTACAATATATTCTATAGATTTAGAGATAAAAGAAATATAATATGTAAAATAATCTGTTATAATAAATTTTACAGCCGAAAGAATGGCCATGGAAAATAGTTGAAAAATTAATTTTTTTCTAACTGACAGATAAATGTCAGTGTCAGAAATCCGAAGACATTACTGAAGACTTTTTCTGGGAAGTACATACATTATATTATTTCTTAATGTATTAATAGAATTGGAAACATTTCGAAAAATTAGAAGAGGACAAAATTTCTTCATCAAAAATGAATTTAAAATTAAACAATCTAAACATATGTGGAATAGATATATGCGTAAGTAGAATTTTTGGTGTAGATTGTAGGTATACAAGAAATGTTAAATACAATAGGGAGCGAGCAGTCATATGATTTTGTTGGCTTTGACAAGCAGATATGAGGGCCCATGTCAGAATGATAGCTAATAATTATGTATATACATAGATGTCAAATATCATAATTTCTCATTCTAAATTTAGTGATTTTCCAATTCCATGTGGAGCAGAATTAAATGTTAAATATCTAAGGCATACAAGTAAACTTTAAACTCCTGGTGATAAATTAACTACGTAAATTTAGAAAATCTTGAAATTTTTAATGAAAAATTCTAACATTTGACATCTATGTACATAATTACTAATTATCATTCTGAAACGGGCCCACACATCTGCTTGTCAAGCTCAAAAATGTAACATTACTGTTCGCGCCCTATACTTATGTAACCAAAAAAATCTGTTGTGGCCAGCACAATACCTTCCGTCAATCCTGTGTATTATGTACAAATTCCATACATAAATTTTCTTCTAAAAGATTCTAATTTTTTGGTATTTTATGATTCCCTTTCTCGGCAACTGAATTCCATTCTCCTGATAACAAACAAACCACATGAAATAAGAAAATCATGAAATTTTGAATGAAAAATTATGACACTTGTCAGTTATAGACATAATTAATTGCTGTCATTTTGATACGGGTTCCCATATCTGCTTGCCAAAGGCACGCGCCCTATACATATTTTTTTTTTGCAAAAGATGCTATATTTCCAGTAAAGTTATTTCATAAACAAACTATGCAAATTGCACTTGACACTGACATCTACTTCTTCTTCTTTAGTTTTTCCCATTCGTTAGGGGGTCGCTATTTTTTATTTTCTTTTTCCACTCATTTTTGTTTTGCGTGTCTTTCTCATTCAGTTCCTTTTCTCTCAAGTCTTCTGTAATACAATCTTTTCATCTTATATTTGGTCTTCCTATGTTTCTTCCACCTTCTATTAATATATTCATCGCTTCTCATGACATGTTCAAACCAATGTAATCGTCTTTCTTATATCCAGCAACTTCTAACACTAGAGTTACTTCCCTTATTCTGTCATTGATTTACATTTTATTGATACTGACATCTGTCAATTTGAATTAGCAGTTTCCATGGTTAAGTTAGCATAGCTGGCTGAATTATGAAATTTATATGAATTTTTTTATCTTTATTATTCTTTAATCCTATATCTGTTAAATATGAAATATAAAATGCAATCAAATCGTATAGACAATAATATATTCTTTAAGTTATAATAACATTTAACTGAGTTTTTCAAGAAAAACTGTTAAAATCTTCAAATGAGGGTACTTCCGGTTGACCAATTATAACCAAAATCTAATCAAGTCTGCATATGGTTGTAAGGAAGAGGAATACGCAAGAATTGTAATTTTTGGAATTCTAGTATTGGAGATATCGTGCAGGAAAAAACGGTCACATACACACACACACACATACACACACACACACACGCACATACGAACACACACACACACATACAGACATCATCGTAAAAATAGTAAAATCGTATTGTAAAGACCCTAAAACGTGCTTATTCAATGGAAACTCACCACCGATTTTTTTGACCAAAGACAATACCTTCCTTACCTATAGGTGACGGAAGGTAAAAAGGAAGTGGCGAGAGGTATTGTGCTGGCCACAACAGATTTTTTAGTTTAAATTCTGTATATACACTATTGCCGAAACGTCGTAATTTAAATAAATATATACAGAATTTAAACTAAAAAAGGTTGTATTATTCTTATTGAAATATGAGTTCTGAAAGATTTTTTAATAATTTAATAAGAAAAGTTAAACTAGACCAAGGGCACATAAGATTTCAAAATGAGCCCACTTATTTTTAAAATATCATGTAAAATTAGACACAGCAAGCTATGTAAACGATTTTATTATCTTGAGAGAAAAGAAAAAATACTTTCCTACCTTATTTTTGTTATTTAATGTGTGACAGTGACAATTAATACTTTTTAATAATTTCGTTTCATAATGACGTCTTTTCGATTGTTATTTTTAGTATCGAAATGACTGTTTTGCGCACTAGTGCTTAAAAGTAATTACTTACTAGTGCGCAAAACTATTCACATTTAAGTAAAGAAAAATTGAAGAAACTGATAATTAATTATTTATTTATTATAAATATTTTTGATACATGATGTTAAATTACTAAATTCAATATTATTTGAAGATTTAACGATCGGTTTTTCTTCCTCCTGGAGGACTTAAACATTTGTTCCAGGTGAAGATAATTCAGTATCCACAATATTATTTGTGAATAGTTTCAGCTTCTTGACTGTGTTTTCTTTCTCCCATAGAATCTTCTTTCCGATTTCCTTTTTATTTTCTATAGAATTCTCTATATATGCCTCCGCAACAGAAGTAGAAGGCCAATTCCCATGTCCTTTGAGCGTTGATATATTTGCTCCCGCATCAGCTAAGAAGGTAGCAGAGCACCGTCTAAAATAGTGGTCTGTATACTCACTAGCATTGGGAACACCGATAAAATCAGCGATATTCTTTGGTACAGCGCCAATAGTATTGTAACGTTTTTATTTATATGGGTGAAGTGTAAAACAGACAAATATTATTAATAAAAGAATACGTTTATTAAACGATAATTAATTAAGGATTGTGACGATACGTACCTTGTTGTAGTGTCCATCTCCGGTTATTTATAAACTTTGTAAATTCATTACAATCCGCTGTTGAAGTTCATAAATACCGATCACATGATGTCGCTCACAAACCGTGTTAAACTTTTAAATAATGGATGTTGAGCGTTGTTTAATATTGTGGAACTGTCTACAGTGGGCCTATAGCGAGCTACACGCAATATAAATCGTATCTAGGTCACGCACTTTGTGAATTTAACCCTGAAATTGTTGTACAAATAAAACATATATTTACCCGAACAATGATTGATGATATTACTATATAAATCATACCTTGTATATTGCATTGTTGTATTATTTGTGTATTTACTTTGTACAGGTTTTATTTCACATGTTTAATCGTTGCAATAATAAATTGTAACGGCTGTCATGGTTTGACAGCACGGAATTTAGCAACAACACTCTGTCAGACGCCTACCGTTACAACAACAATATTGTAGCTGTCATTATTTATTTGTATAATGTTTATTGTTGGTTTTTGATTGTTGTGAGTGATAAACTGGTACAATCGGGTTGTTTAATGACTTCCAGTAATTTTTATATATTTTATTTTTATTGTACAAACGCCATCAGCGCCTTTTTACATCAACTAAGTTTGAAACATTTCCCCACCAAGTTTTCTGCGAGATTATGCCGGATTACCAGATTTTGGGTATAAAAGACGCAGCATCACTTGGAGAAATCAGTTCTCGAACTCGTTTTGATGGTCCCCTGGAGATCATCGACTGAGTGCGAACATTTGAGTCGAAGAAGTCTACCGTGGATTTTGCCACTGTTTTTGGTGAGTGGAGAATCACCGTCCGTATTTCCTTGTGGGTGATAGACAACTCCGCCGTCAAGTTGTGCTATCACAGGGAATTGCTGCGAGCGCGAGTTGTCAATTGTTTTTTTTAAACTTAGCGTTTGATGTTTCTTAGAAACATATTTCATATTTAATTTTTTTGGGTTACTTACCGTTATTAAAAGACTGTGCCATTGCCGTACCGCGGGGGCACAGTCACCATTCTTTTGGGGTTGTAAAGTATCAGTTTGTGGCTCGATAGTTTTGTCACACACTTTTTTTCATTTATTATTATCAGTACCTTTTTTACTTACTGTTGTATTGTATTAAAATAGAATAAAGGTTATTTTGTTACGGGTTAAAAACGTGCTTTTTCAACCAAACCTTGGCCTCCCTCCTAGAGCTATCCCGGCACCTATTGTCCCTATTTCAGCCACCACCACCGAAGGCGCCCGAGTATTCCGACCGACGGCTGAGGGGACAATACGACGATGGCCCAGCCACCGATCACAACGGGGCCACCGTCACAAATGGCGTCCTGGAGCAGGGACTTGACGTTGAAGAAGACGATGCCACACTCACACGCTCTGGCTGGATTTACACCCTGCGGAAAGCAGAACTGCAGGTACTGCTCCAGGGCATGGGCCATGAGTCGAGTGGCACTGTAGAGGAAACGAGAAAGAAAATGGCGGCGCTGATGAAACCAGGGCCCGCCCGCGAGCTGGGGGCAGAGAAGGACGACACGGATGAAGTTGTCGCCGACCTGAGCAAAGCTCCAGGTCCCGTTACGGCCCCCAAAACACCAGTTTATGCGCCCATTTGCGAAACCGTGCGCAAATGGAACACGTTCTTCGACGGAAAGACAGATCCGGTGTCTTTTCTCGAAAGAGTGACGGAGCTACAGGCCAGTTACCGTCTTAGCGACCAACAGCTTCTTACGGCCTTACCAGAGCTCCTCCGTGGCGCCCCCCTGCAGTGGCTCCGCAACAACCGGAATGATTGGGCGACCTGGGCTGACTTTCTGGTCGATTTTAACGCCTACTACATCGGCGAAGATTATGCGCTGAGAACAGAGGAGGAAATTAATCGGCGTAAGCAACGTCCTGGTGAAAAAGGAAAGGACTATTTGACCGATATACGTACCCTCATCCGGCGCTATGGCCAGCTGTCGGCAGAGCAGGAGCTCTTCCGGCTGTATACTAACATGCTGCCGGAATATCGGCAATATATTCGCCGTCGCGACGTCACCACGGTACGAGGCCTCATCCGAGAGATGGACGAATATGAACGCCTCCAGAGGGAACTCAAAGCCACGCCGCCGATCACCAGATTACATGCCCTCACAAGCCCAACGGCCGCCGCCAAGCGTACACCGCCGCCGTTGTCACGACCAGTCAAGACAGGCGCATCTGTGCTCTGTTGGAGATGCGGCCGGCATGGCCACGTCCGCCGCCATTGCCGCAACGAGCCTAAATTACCAACAACGTCAACGGCTCCATTACCCGGCATTCAGGAGCCCAACGGCCATGACAATCGTCTCTTCCTAACCTTGAACATTAAAGGACAGGCGTTCAAGGCACTGGTGGATACTGGCGCCATGTATTCCTATATCAATTGCCGCACAGCCGAGGGGCTGTCTGACCAGCATGCTAGGATACAACGCGCCCATTCCCAACAGGTCCAGCTGGCGAATGGCTCCACCATGAACACAGAAGGCACCATTACGCTGGGCTGCCTAATCGACGGCATCTGGAGGCGGCTGGCCTTCCAATGTTTGCCCAATCTGGCGAGCCCGATCATCCTGGGCATGGACGCGCTGGCGACCTTCGGAGCGACTATCTGCGCAGCGTCACGCAGAGTCACGCTGCCAGTACCTCCCACACCGGTCGCCCAGGTAAGCGCGATTCAGCCCCACAGGGAGAAGGGTGAGTTGTTACCACGTCGTCCAGGGGTATCCAGGCCAGCTACCGCCGTCAACGCCGTTCCCGAGTCAGCGAGGCCGCCGTCACGCCGCCGTAAGGGTCCACCCATCCAGCCGATGGGGTCGCCTCTGTTAAGAGCCCGCCGACCAGAGGAGCGTCCGCAGCCGCCACCGTCGCAGCAGCTGCACGAGCGGGCGCCCCTCTCCACTCCGTCGAAGCCAGAGGTGTCCCCTACCCCCACCACCGTCCGCGTCGACTCTAGGGCAAGGAGTCGGCCGGACATCGTCATGGAGTCGGTTGGCGACTCGCCGAGGGAAGAGATGTCCCTGCAGGAGGCCCTCCTGCAGCGCTACGGCCCCGATCCGCCTGAGGCGAGTCCGTCTTTTTACAGGCAATCGACTCCATCGACGCCGTCATCTGCCACGCTGTCGCCAAGGACCCTTGCGGACTGGCTGATAGTGGAGACGTCACCGCTGCCGACCACACCGGACCGACCCATCACACCAAGGACACCGAGGTGGGCCAGCCAGGAGCTGTTGGACGCCCTGTTTGGTCCGTCTCCGTCGTCGAAGCAGTCAGGCCGGTCGCCCAAGGACGCACCGCCGGTTCGGGCACCGCAGCCGATAACGGTGCCGAATCGGAAACCCTTGTGGGTGAGGCTGATTTCCCAAACGGCGGGCCCAGGGTGTCCCGCCCCGAGAGTTCCTGGCTCCATGACCTTGGGTGTGATGGCGGGGATCGTCCCCATATCCAGCCCCACGTTGCCGCCTCCTCAGCCGCAGCCGCCAACGTCCGGATACCGCCGGAATAAGACGCGGGAGAGCCGTCCTGAAGGAGGGACCACGTGGAGGTTGGAGCAGCCAGGGACCACGTGGAGGGTGGAGCAGCCGGGGACATCACGACCACGACGTCGCCGAAGAAGGCGGAGGCGGCAGTCCACACGCCGCTGAACGGCATCCATCAAGGGTACCGCCATTTCATTTTTGTTTTGTTTTTTTTCATGGCCTGAAAAGTTTTGTTTTTGTTAGTTGCGTTTGCAACTCTAGTTTCCCAAGCTCTTGCTTGATTTTTTTTATTACTTACCGTACCGCCATTTAAATTTCCGATTTTTTCTCTTATTGGTGCACAGAAGGCCGTCACTATTAATTGGATTTTTCCGTTTTGTTTTCTTCTGTGGCCGATTACCGTTAAATTTCACTTGTAAAGTTTTCACGTTGCATTTAGAGCAACAGCCAGAAAAAAAAATATTAAATGTTATTCACTATTTTTTTTTGTTAACCGGAGTAAGAGGGGGATGTGACGATACGTACCTTGTTGTAGTGTCCATCTCCGGTTATTTGTAAACTTTGTAAATTCATTACAATCCGCTGTTGAAGTTCATAAATCCCGATCACATGATGTCGCTCACAAACCGTGTTAAACTTTTAAATAATGGATGTTGAGCGTTGTTTAATATTGTGGAACTGTCTACAGTGGGCCTATAGCGAGCTACACGCAATATAAATCGTATCTAGGTCACGCACTTTGTGAATTTAACCCTGAAATTGTTGTACAAATAAAACATATATTTACCCGAACAATGATTGATGATATTACTATATAAATCATACCTTGTATATTGCATTGTTGTATTATTTGTGTATTTACTTTGTACAGGTTTTATTTCACATGTTTAATCGTTGCAATAATAAATTGTAACGGCTGTCATGGTTTGACAGCACGGAATTTAGCAACAACACTCTGTCAGACGCCTACCGTTACAACAACAATATTGTAGCTGTCATTATTTATTTGTATAATGTTTATTGTTGGTTTTTGATTGTTGTGAGTGATAAACTGGTACAATCGGGTTGTTTAATGACTTCCAGTAATTTTTATATATTTTATTTTTATTGTACAAACGCCATCAGCGCCTTTTTACATCAACTAAGTTTGAAACATTTCCCCAACAAGTTTTCTGCGAGATTATGCCGGATTACCAGATTTTGGGTATAAAAGACGCAGCATCACTTGGAGAAATCAGTTCTCGAACTCGTTTTGATGGTCCCCTGGAGATCATCGACTGAGTGCGAACATTTGAGTCGAAGAAGTCTACCGTGGATTTTGCCACTGTTTTTGGTGAGTGGAGAATCACCGTCCGTATTTCCTTGTGGGTGATAGACAACTCCGCCGTCAAGTTGTGCTATCACAGGGAATTGCTGCGAGCGCGAGTTGTCAATTGTTTTTTTTAAACTTAGCGTTTGATGTTTCTTAGAAACATATTTCATATTTAATTTTTTTGGGTTACTTACCGTTATTAAAAGACTGTGCCATTGCCGTACCGCGGGGGCACAGTCACCATTCTTTTGGGGTTGTAAAGTACCAGTTTGTGGCTCGATAGTTTTGTCACACACTTTTTTTTCATTTATTATTATCAGTACCTTTTTTACTTACTGTTGTATTGTATTAAAATAGAATAAAGGTTATTTTGTTACGGGTTAAAAACGTGCTTTTTCAACCAAACCTTGGCCTCCCTCCTAGAGCTATCCCGGCACCTATTGTCCCTATTTCAGCCACCACCACCGAAGGCGCCCGAGTATTCCGACCGACGGCTGAGGGGACAATACGACGATGGCCCAGCCACCGATCACAACGGGGCCACCGTCACAGGATTAAATATTAAAAGATAATAAAAACAACTAACACTATGATTATATAATTATAAACACTAAGAATATTATTTAAATGCTTAAACACTACGATTATTTATCTATACAATATTTATATCACTACATTTATTCATATAACTACATTTATTTATGTTAACAACTGGTAAACTGTATATTTATATCACCAAGTTCATTGTTCGTTGCTTATAAATATCAGACTCCCCTCCACTTTCTTTCGGCCGGTATTTATACCGCTTATAATATTCTAGAAGACTCGGAAGCGACAATGCACGCTCTGGAACGTTCTGTCAGAGGCGGTGTTATATACTCTTCTCCCAGGGGCGCACGTCACACTGCCCCCTCCTTAAGACTGTTTCGTCCCGGAACAGTTCTTGATGACGAAATGTACATGTATTACCCTTGGTACATTTGGAAGTCTTGAAGAAGTGACAGTCGATGGTCCGCTGGAGTTCTTCTTACTGTTCGTTAGGGTTAAAGCTGCAGACGAGAATTTAAATACCGGAATATCGGAAGAGGATCTCTAACATGTTCCTAACAATTATCCAATCCAAACCATCTAATCCACAGCCTAACTTTAGTACTCCTAGCTTCAAAATGTCATTCTCTAGCAGATGATCCGTCAAGTCACACAGCGAGCTCCATAGATTGCGATATGACGGCTTCTAGTACGAGCGTGGTTATGTGACCAGGTAGTAGATATACCGCTGCTGTTCTATATTGTTATCCCTCAGTCGTAGCGTCTTCCCGACGGATGGACCTTGGTTGGCCAGTTCTTGTAGTCGTCCAAATTTTGTCTTAAAGACTGACGCTATGCCGCGTGATATCTTTAAGTCTTCCGATACGCAGTGGCCGAGGGAATGTGTGAACAGATCTCTATGTTCTTCTGTTGTCACGCCATACCGCGCCTTGTGACCAAAGGAATACTGTTCCATGAAGTCTTCAAAAGTCGGTTCCTGAGCTATGATCCGACGAACCGTTGCTTCATGATGGTCTTCATTGTTGTCACCAGCGAATGGGGCTAGCCGATTGAAGTGTACTACTCTCGGCTTCCCTGTTGGTGTTTTCCTAATCCTGTATATCACGTCGTTTATTCTCTTAACGACCTCATATGGATCTTCCCAATTTCTTTGTAGCTTTGGTGATAAACCTCGGCGCCTTTGAAGATTGTAAAGCCACACTAAACCCCCTGGTTGGTATCCACCTTTTTCTGCCTTGATGTCATACTGGTCCTTCATTCGGTCGCTGGCAGCTTGAGTGTTTGTGCGGACTTGTTCATGAATGTCGTCCATTCTTCTCCGTAAGTCCGTTACGTAACCTTCCCCGGCCAGATCTTCCCCAGGTTTACTGCCGAACACCAAGTCACATGGCAGGCGCAACTCACGCCCAAATAAGATGTTCGCAGGACTTTGCCCTGTGGTTTCATGCACGGATGAACGATAAGCCATTAAGAACAGATGAAGATGTCGGTCCCAGTCTCTTTGGTGGTTGGAGACTACCTTCGACAAATATCGGTTGATCGTTCTGTTCATGCGTTCAACCATGCCATCGGACTGCGGATGTAATGCAGTTGTCCTCGTTTTGTTAATCCCTAATATCTAACAGATATTTTGGAAAACGGCAGACTCAAAATTTCTTCCCTGGTCGGAGTGAAGTTCACGTGGAACCCCGAATCGGCATATACACTCTTTGACTAAGGTTTCGGCGACCGTGGTAGCTTCCTGGTTGGGTAATGGATAGGCTTCAACCCATTTGGTGAAGTAGTCCATGACAACCACGATGTATTTATTTCCGTCTTCGCTTTCTGGAAATGGCCCGGCCACGTCAATCGCAATGCGCTCAAATTGACTGCCAACGTTGTATTGACGCATTGGAGCTTTTCGTCGTCTATGAGGACCGTTGCTTCCAGCGCAAACCACACATTTCTTGCACTAGTCTTTAACGTCTACCTTGCAGTTAACCCAGTAAAATCGCTGGCGCAATCTTTCTAATGTTTTATTGACTCCAAAATGGCCACCTCCAGATCCGTCATGGATCTCTTTCAACATGTCTGGTATTCTATTCTTAGGAATAACTAACTGAATTCTCTTCTCTGTTCCATCGGTATTTTCCACCAAACGCTTTAACAGGCCATCCTCAATCATCATTGAGTTCCATTGCGCCCAGTACGATTTTACACTCTGTGAGTGTGGTGCAACTTCTTCCCATCTTGGTTTTCTATCTTCTGCTTTCCATTCCAGTAATATTTTCAGAGTCGGGTCATTTTCTTGGTCTTTGCGTAGTCCATCGGGCTGCCAACTATCGTCGACTACTGTTATTCTGGCAATGGTGGAATGTTTTTCTTCCAGTCGACTACCATATTTACCTCTATCTTGACATGGCCTTCTGGACAATGTGTCCACGTTACTTCCCTTTCCTTCTAGTTCCTGTCTCTGTCCCTCTTGGGCCTACACCCGTACAAGATCCAACTGACCCAGAAGCTTAAAGTTAAGGACCATAGACAACGCCGTTTGTTCGCTGACTGGGCTTCGGAGCGTTTGGAAGAGGACCCCAATTTTGGCCGAAAAATCATCTTTAAACGACGAGAAAGATTTTTGGATGAATGGCTATGTTAACAAGCACAATTGCCGTATATGGGACGACGCCAACCCACACGAGATTCAGCAGGTGGTAATGCATCCACAAAAAGTTACTGTTTGGTGCGGATTTTGGGCCAGCGGCATCATTGCTCCGTACTTTTTTGAAAACGACATTGGTGAGGCCATCACCGTCAACGGCAAGCGCTACAGAACGATGATAACCGATTTCTTTTTTGAACGATATGGAGATAGACGACATGTGGTTCCAGCAGGACGGCGATGCGTTCCACCCAGCGGACACCACAATGGACATTCTGCATAAACGATTTGAGGGTATGGTTATCTCTCGCAGAGGTGACGTGAATTGGCCACCAAGATCGTGCGATTTGACCCCGCTAGACTTTTTCTTGTGGAGTTTCCTGAAGTCGCAGGTTTATAACAATAAGCCGCAATCGACCGATGTCCTTAAAGTCAACATAATCAATGCCATCGCTCAAATTCAGCCAGATCTATACGGCAGAGTCATTGAAAATTGGACCACTCGGATCCGTGCCACCGTGAGAAGCCGCGACGGACATTTGAACAATGTTATATTCCATACATAATGCCATAGATGGGCCTTTCAAATAAAAAAGGATTTCATTAATACCTCATACACAGCTTGTTTTATTCCATTCCAACATCGACCCGCCCTTATTGAAAAACCTTTTACATAATTAATTGAGATTTGACTTTTTCTTCCATACTGCATCTGACAACATCCCTTGCAGTGTCGTCATGGCGTTCCCATACATTTCCTGGTTGACGGCTGTAAGCAATATAGTGATGTGGTCTATACAATACCTGTTAACTTATAGACTGTTCCACCTAGGACCAACGTATAGTACGACGGTCGTTGTCACAAACTGAGACCTTAAAACGTAATTAAAAATGACGAGTTTCTGGCCTGCCTAGCTGCGTTACTCGTATTCTAGAAGTATGCCTGTACGAACGTACCATCAACTAACGTCAATTTTGTCAAAACTAAATTCAGCGTATGGTATAACCGTTGTCGTCACAAACTGAGAGCTTAAAACGTAATTAAAAGTGATAGGTTTCTGGCCTGCCCGGCTGCGTTACTCGTATTCTAGAAGTATGCCCGTACGAATGAACGTACCATCAATTAATGTCAATTTTGTCAAAACTAAACTCAGCGTATAGTACGACCGATCTTGTCATTGACTGAGAGTTTTAATTATTAATTTTAAAAAGTAGGTTCCAGGCTTGCCCAAATATTTTACATGAATCTCCAAGCTCATGCGTTCCAAAACAAACGTCGATTATATCAAAACTAACGACAACTAATCGAGACGTGTATGTTAATAACTTTAAACTTTCAATAATTGCGTTGGGTTGCAGAAATAAGAAGTTAGAATGCCCATGTTTGTTATTTTTTCATCTGAACCAGTTCGAAACTAAACTTAATTCTGTTAAAACTTAATTCAACAAACGGTAAGTAAACATATTTATATTAAATTATCTTATTATACGCATTTGGACAGGGTAGTGCGAAGTCAGCCTGCCCCAAAAAAAAATTTTTAAAGTTAAACAAGCTTTGCAAAACTTATGTAATCGGGTGCAAAACTTATCTCACCTAACGAAAAACTAACCATCTACATACACTACAAGTGGGCATTTTTTTAATTAATGGGTGATATTACAGGTCAAAAGAAGGCGAAAAACTTTAAAACACCTTAGTAAACGTCTGTGAAGTTGGCTCAGCCTAAAAAAAATTCACAAAACAATATTTTTATTATTAATAGAAGGTACTCATGTTCAAGAAAATGATTTTATTAGAAAGTAGAGCCCTTCAGGTGCATACAATAAAAAAGAAAAAGAGAAACAAACGTCTCGTAATAAAAATAATAATAATTATATTGGACGCCTTGCCGTTTTTAGGAGAAACTACAAAAGTTGCAATAACTTTTGAACCATCAACAATTGCATGACAATATATATAGTTATTTTGATTGGAAATGATCTCCTCTATCACCCCATTTAGTTTGATCGTCGACTTCTGGGACATCCTGTATAGTGTGTTTGAAAAAGTGGTTACACCCATTTATCTGGCTTATTATTGCAGATACGCTTATTGATTATAGGACATAATTTATTCAATACAATATCTGCGATTATTTTGTATAAAAAGTGTAATTCTGGGACTTCCGGTATAACCGGAAGTGATATCAACTTTGTTAATTTAAATACAACCTACACTAGTTTTTTATAAATTTAGATTGTATTTTTTATTCTCTTTACGACCATACCAAATTTCTTAATATTTACCATATTCATTTGTTAAAAATACTTATCATTAATGGATGTAATTTAATAACACACACACACAGACAGACATCATCGTAAAAATGTTATCATCGGATTATAGGGATCTTAAAACGTGCTTATTTACTAAAATCTGGATAAGCGATTTTTAGAATGATTCCAATATCTCTCTTAACATTTATTTCAATCTATTTCTTGCATATATTAATAATATTGTTCAATATTTTGGGCTTTGCTACATAAGCACATTTCTAGTCATTCTTGTAATACTTTGTATTGTAAGTAAAAATCTATTTATCCACAAGTATTATTTACTTAGTACAAGTATTAAACCAGCAATGCCAAATTTCTTGTTTTTCAGTGTAATCCAAGAACGGAAATTAGGCAATTCAATAATATAATAGATTCTATAGACGGAAAAGACGCTTTTACCGTCATTTTAGGTAAGGAAGATATTATCTTGGGTCAAAAAATTCGATGATGAGTTTTTAGACAATAAGCACGTTTTAGGGTCCCTAGAATACGATTTTACCATTTTTACGATGATGTATGTGTGTGTATGTGTATGAATGTGTGTGTGTGTGTGTTTGTGTATGTGTGTGACGATTTTTTCATAGACAATAACTTCAACACTACAATTCTAAAAATTATAATTCTTTCGTATTCCTTTTCTTATTGGATTTTGGTTACAATTATTGGTCAACCTGAAGTACCCTCATTTGAAGATTTTAACAGTTTTGTTTTTTGGAAAAACACTGTAAAAATCGTTTTCTGACATTTAATGTTATTATAATATTGAAGAATATTCTAGAATCTACGAATTTTGTGCATTTTATACTTCATATAGTGAAAATGATTAGGCAGAAGACACACGTCATCAACCTGAGAAAAATCTTATAAAATGAAATATAACTTGTAGAAATTATTAGTTGTTATTATTTTTTTAACAAAGAAGAAAGAATATACTAGTATTAAAGAAACGTATATATTAATGACTTTATAATTATCTCTAAGTCAATCCTTTTTCCTTTTACGGAATATAAAATTGTTTGACAAAAATGGTCATTCTCAATAGAGTCAATGTATGGTACGAAAATAAACTACAATTATTTCAAATAATTTTATATTCCGTAAATGGAATAACGATTGACTTAGAAATAATTGTAAATATCATTAATATATACATTACTTAATACTAAAACTTTTTTTTCTTCCTATTTTAAAAATAAATAACACCTAATAATTTTTATATTTTTAAAGTTATATTTCATTTTATAAGGTTTTTTTCAGGTTGGTGACGTGAGTCTTCTGCGTTATAATTTTCACTATACTCAATGGATATAGAGTTAATGAAATTAAATTTCATAAATCAACCAGCCATGCTATAACCATGGAAACAACTACTATATTAAGAAAATTCTAATTGACAGATGTTAGTGTCAATGAAAAGAAAATGAATGTGACCGAGAGATGAGTATGTTGAGATTGATGTTGGGGAAGGCATCGAACGATAGGATAAAGAATGAGAGGAGAAGAGAAATGGCTCGAGTGATAGAAGTTTCTAGAAAGATACAGGAGAGGCGATTATATTGGTTTGAACATGTCATGAGAAGAGATGAATAATATATTGGAAGAAGAATGAACAGCTTAGTAGTAAAAGGTAGAAGAAACAGAGGAAGACCAAAGAGATCTTCTCTTTGGTCCATCTTGGAAGGACTGTATTGTGGAAGACTTGAGAGAAAAGGAATTGAATGAGTACGATAAGCAAAATAGAGAAATGAGTTGATGAAGAAAATCAAGAATAACGATCCCTAACGAATGGGAAAAACTAAAGAAGAAGAAGATGTCAGGGCCAAATGCAATTTACATAGTTCGTTTATTTTACTGGAAATAGAATCTTTTGCAAGAAAGTGTATGTATGTAATTTGTACATAATACAAAGAATTAACGGAAAGTAATATGCTGGCCACATCAGATCATTTTATTCAAATATCACTGCGATTTTGACTATAGTCTCTGTACCTTCCTTATTTTATTAATGACGTGCTAAGGGTGAAGTTGGCATCATATAATGTTAATTATTTCGTGAACAATTTTAGGTAAAAAGTTAAATATTGTTTCCATTAAAAAAAAATTATGTTAATTATTTAATGAACTGTTCTATGAATTTAAAAAAATTATAAAGAACAAAAGAGCACTAACATAGCCCTAACAAAATATGTGTTAAACAGTATAATATTTAATTAATATGAAGTTGGCACGTCATCAAATAATCTTAATTATTTCATAAATTGCTTTATGAATTTCAAAAAATATTAAAGCACAAAAGAGCACTAACGAAGCACTAACAAAAGATGTAATAAGTAATTTGAAATTTTATTAATGACGTGCTAAGTGTGAACTTAGCACGTCATCATATAATGTTACTTATTTCGTGAACCGTTCAATTAATTTCAAAAATTTTTGGAGCACAAAAGAGCACTAACGAAGCACTAACAAAAGATGTAATAAGTAATTTGAAATTTTATTAATGACGTGCTAAGTGTGAACTTAGCACGTCATCATATAATGTTACTTATTTCGTGAACCGTTCAATTAATTTCAAAAATTTTTGGAGCACAAAAGAGCACTAACGAAGCACTAACAAAAGATGTAATAAGTAATTTGAAATTTTATTAATGACGTGCTAAGTGTGAACTTGGCACGTCATCATATAATGTTAATTATTTCGTGAACCGTTCAATTAATTTCAAAAAATTTTGAAGCACAAAAGAGCACTAACGAAGCACTAACAAACGAAGTAATAAGCAATTTGAAATTTTATTAATGACGTGCTAAGTGTGAACCACAGGGGTACAAATGCATTGGGATATCGAGAACCGTAAGAGCTACGAGGTTGGTTAAATTAGACAAAAGTTGTCCCATTAGTGGTCCATTTTAGTGGTGTTTCGCTTGTTCGGAAAAAATGCATAGATCACTACATACCTATGGACAAAAATATAAATTTCTATTTTCGTTTATTGCTTATAACTTTTTTATGTAAATTCAAACTAAATTTTAACTTGCACTTCTACAGGCACTTTCGTACGGGGAATTCATAGGTGTCCTAAAAAAAATAGTCCTTACTATTTTCGAGAAATTCATATTCTTTCAATTTTCATATGGAGCTAGATTAGGCCGTGATACCATTAAATAAACATATTTTTTTATCTTTTCAACGATATAAAACACTTGTACTTTAATTTTTAAATTATTTAAGAAATTACAAAATTAATAATATTTTATAATTTTTTCACCTAGGAGGCTATGGAAAACAATGAAATATTTTGTTTTTAATTCTCTTAATTGTCAATGTACAAGAAATACCTTATTGTTGTGTTAATTGTGCGAAATTTTTATTGTTAATGTTACTTATTTTCTGGCCAGCCCGGTCCCCTGATTACCATTAGATTTTTTATTTGGGGGTATATGAATTATATTATATAAATTATATGATCGTGACCAATATATAATAAAAAAACTAACTTTTGATTTTAACACACAGACTTTATTTAGCAGTTATTACTTTGAAGTCACACAGTTTGAAATAACATTTCATTGTTTTACACGTATTTATAGCGTTTTCTTATCATAAAGATTCTTGTTACAGCGTGAGAGATCCCGTTAGGGATTCATCACATATTTATTATGTCGTCATCTAATAGGGTTACATAATACCTCCCCTTCTAGATGATGGCTAAGAAATAGTGGATGGAAAAGAAATATGATGTTCTACTCTATTAGTTGAAAGTGGTATTTGAATAGTTTTGGTTTCGTCAGATGTCTTTCCTTTACATATTTAGTCTTATATTTATTTACTAATTTATAACATATTAAAGTTAAAACAATGATAATTAGTAGTACATACAATATAGTGAAATGTGTTTCATATTTAGTATCTAATTCTTTCAGTGATCTTATAGTAGGAATAGCTTTTATAAATTATTCTATGTTCTGTAAAGTTTTATTTTTATTTGGTTTTATTTCTAACATCTGTAATGTAGGATGATTTGCTAATTCGTTGTTTATCAGACTCGAAGAATTGTTGGTTTAAGGAATTTATGATGTTTGGAATTTCTGATGTTGTTTTTAGAAAACTCTGCTCTTCCCAAAGCCAAGTGAAATTGACCTTTTCTAATATGGTTTGCATGTTTCTGGCCCAGCTATATCCAAGCTGTTTCTTCTCTGGTATACACTTATTATTATTTAATTATTGTAACGTATCGTAACAAAGACGAATATATCTGTCTTCAGACAGTAATAATATTTTAGTCCACCAGTGTAACATGCTCTTGATTACATTTACTTCCAGTTTATATAGATGTGATTCGCATCTCACTACATAATTTGGGGTTGTTTTTTGCCAACCGAGGATACTTTTAACAAAGTTTGTTTGGCCCTTTTCGATTATTTCACAGTAATTTATCGCCCATGTCTCGCATGCGTATAAAAGAGATGGTATTACTGTAGAATTATACAGTTTCATAGTAGTGGTCCAATTATTTAGTTGACTTTTTATGAATGTTTCTTTTACTGTATGATAATATCCATGTTATTTTGTATGTATTAAATTTTTATTGTATAATTGTTCTAGGCCGTGAAAAAGGTGCACTGAAACGTTGGTAGTAAGAATAATTGCTGTTTGACTGAACTTTCGAGTAATTTTTAACATCTTATGTTTTTTAATATTTGTAATAACAAATTTTCAAAAAATAAAAATGTAACTATAAGGCATTTGACCTTTAACGAAAAAAAAATTTCGCCTGCGGCGCTTTTTTTCTGGATACTTTGCCTCACCAAAGTTTTGGTGCAGGAGCCGTCACTGCTGCCATGCTGTATCCGTAATTAGATATAGTTTAGGAATTGTAGCCTGGGAATTGGACGAAATCTAGAAGGTAGATAGAAAAACTCTGAGAGAAGATGTTGAAAGAATTTAGATACCAAGAAAATTAGGTGGAAGGGGATTAGAACAATTACAGCGGTAATAATAAACAAGGGCTAAGTTCCGAATATCTTCTTTTTAACACAGAAATAGCTATTCCTAGTTTATCACGAAGTTAACCAACAAATGTATAATAATAAACATGGAATAAAACTTAACTCTAGAATAAACTGTCCATAAACGTCATTTTAACACAGTGTTAAGAGATATTGTCGGAATACCTAGTCTGGAAATAGGAAATTATTTATTATTATCAGCTTATTACAACACAATATATAGCATGTGTTACTAATATAAATAACAAATCTGATGTGGCCAGCACATTACCTTCAGGCAATTATGTGTATAGGGCGCGAGCTGTCACGTCACTTTGTTGACCTTGGGAAGCAGATATGGGGGCTCGTGTCAGAATGACACCTATTAATTGTTCATAACTGACAAATGTCATAATTTTTCATTCAAAATTTCATGAATTTTTGCAATTGTATGATTTATTTTCCGCAACTGAATTCCACACTCCTGATAACAAATAAATCATATTAAATAAGAAAATCATGAGATTTTGAATAAATAATTATGACATTTTTCAGATATGGTGTCATGGACATAATTAATATTGTGTCATTCTAACACGGGCCCCCACATTTGCTTGCCAAGGTCAGCAAAGTCACGTGCCTGCTCGCGCTCTATTATATACAAATTGCATACATACATTTTCATGTAAAAGATTTTAAATTTCCAGTAAAATTATTTCATAAACAAACTATGCAAATTGCACTTGACACTGTCATCTTTTTCTTTTTTAGCTTTTCCCATTCGTTAGGGGTCGCTATTTTTTAATTTCTTCTTCCACTCATTTCTGTTTTGCGTGGCGTCCTCATTCAATTATCTTTCCGTGTCCTCTTCAACATCTATCTCAACATCCTCATATCTGCCACATTCATTTACTTTTCATTGATATTGCCATCTGTCAATTTGAATTTATGAGATTTAATATCTTTATAATTCTTTAACTCCATATCTATTGAATATGAAGTATAAAATGCAATGATATCGTATTATAGAGAATAACATATTCTTTAAAATTTATAAAACATCTCAATAAATGATATTTTACTGCGTTTTTCGAGAAAAACTGTTATAAGTTGCAAATGAGGGTACTTCCGGTGCGCCAATTATGACTAAAATCTAATCATATCTGCATATGCATCTAAACTCGAGAAATACGAAAAAATTATAATTTTTGGAATCATGGTATTGGAGTTATGCGATCCGAAACGATCGTCACATACACACACACAGACGCGCACACTCACACACATTCATACAGACAGTGTTACGGCAGACGGCGAAACATATTAGTAAATATGAAAATATAATTTTCATTAAAAAAAAAATTAAGTTGGCCAGAGATTCAATTTTTGAAAAAATATAGAAGACATAAGATCTGTCAAAAAATTGTTGAATTCCGAAAAACTAAAAGAAAGACTAAAAAATCTTAAAGCGTAATATTTTGTTACATACGATTTGTCACATAAGATTTATTACGCAAGATTTATCACATTCATCTCTTCTGGTCGTATTGTATTGTCATATTTGCTAATTTGTCAAGTTATATTTTTTATATCTTCACATTTTGTCAATTGTATAGTGTGTTATAAATAAAGATTATGCTATGAGATTCGTCTAAAAAGGATTCAACAACAGACAGTATCGTAAAAATAGTAATAATAATCATATATTTATTATGATAAATATTAATACAAGTATGAGATTGGTAACAAATATAGTTTCAGAATATAAAGACAATTTGTAAATTAGTTATTTTAGTTATTAGAAACATACATGATAATTAAAGTGATATTATTACAACATACATTTCATTCGTTATATATAAAGGATGTTATCATTAAAGAAGTGTTGACAAAATTATAAATGTCTTGGATTTTCCCTTCATCGAGCTCGGATAGTAAGGCGAGTGTACGATTCTGCTGTGGAACGTTGGCAATGTATTTTTTATGGTATTCTTCCTTTGGTTCACACATTGGGGCAGACGAAAGCAGGTGTTGAAGATCGTCTTGTTCATATGTGCTGTTACATATGGTGCATATTTCTGCTTGACAGAATCTGTACAGAAAACCATTGTGGTAAATATGTAAATTACTGAAACTTGACGTACGGATTTGACCTATTAAGCGAGCAAATTTATACGGGATGGGATGTTTAAGAAAAGAAAAGAGTTTTAGTTGTTATATTGTTTGCAGTAGGGATTGTAGGAGGAATTAGCTATTCTATGGGTATCTGTGGTCATAAGGAGATAATTATAATATAATAGGATGTTAGGAATTTGTTGCTTGAGCAGATTGAAATTTTGTTGACTCCAAAATTCGTAAAAGTTTGTTTTATTTAGGATAGTTTCGATATTTTTAGACCAATTAAATCTTTTCTGCCTTTTTACAGAGATATTTGTCTTTTCTCCAAGTTTAATTAAGGCATTGTAGCATATTTTTACAAATATATAATCCGGCATTATCAAAATATTATACCACCAGTTTCTTTCCTGATGATATAGTTGGGAGTAGTTTTTTGCCAGCCCAAGATAAATAAATAAATAAAATAAATATATCATCACGGCATATTACCCATTGCACTTTTTCCAATGCTTAGAATTGGTTTACAGCCCATATTTCACTTGCGTATAAAGCACTGGAAATTATTGTGGTTCCAAAGAGTGTTGTGATCGTCTACCAGTTGAATGATTTACAACCGTATGCACAGTATCGCCAGCGCACTTTCGATAAAAATGATTCGCTAGTCGTTGCCTAGTCGGCGCAATGCTGACGAGTCGCTGGCGAAATTTTTAAGATGCGTTGCAAAGGCAATCGCTCGCCGATTAACGGCGGGACTGGACATGCGCATTAAGGAAATATTCGGCGACGCCACGAAGATGCTCAATTGGTTCTCCAGCTCGTCGCCACGAACATTTTATTCGTATAATTAGTAATTCTTATAACGAAATAAACAGAATGGATGAAGATTTGCGTGTATTTATTGACATTAATGAATTTGATATGTTTCAACAAATACCAAGACGTTATATACGCGATGTCGAAAATCCATTAGAGTTTTATTCGGATGTTGAATTCAAAAAACGGTTCAGATTTTCAAAAAAATCAGGAATGCAAGTATTAATGCCAATTGTGATACCACTACAAAAAAAAAACGAATAGAGGATTGCCGGTACCACCAATTATTTCTCTTTCATCAACTTTACGATTTCATGCCACAGGAAATTTTCAAGTATTAAATGAACCATTATGTATGCATAGCATAAGTAAAGTATTTATTTTTAAACAGTTTGTGGAGATTTATGTGGAATTCATCAATCGTCTCTTTGCAGGTCAGTCAAATTGGTGTATCAATTAATTGCATCGCGTTTACTATACCATATAAAATTTCCTGCGGACACGTGCAGTTTTACAGACTTGCTAATTTTCCTTCTGTATCAGCATGCATTGATTGCACGCATATTCCTATAAAAAGTCTCAAACTTCACTCTTTTTTACCTCCCGCTACCCTTGGTAAGGGAGGTATAGTTTGGTTCACGAAAGAAGACAATTCAAGGCCATTTGTTCGAAGAAAGAATAAACAACATTTTATATAGCGGTAGTATAGCAACATTATGTATTAGAATGAGATAGATTATATGACGTATGTCTATGTGATTTATGCTATATGATAGATACACGTTCCATATTGACATTGCTCTCTAACACACTAAAAATAATAGGAACGTATGTCGATGAGTTGCTGGTATGCAATTATATATTGAACTGACCTCTACGTTAAAGCAAATCCAGTGGCGGAGTTTGTTTTTTATTTAATTTGACGCACGATTTGACGTTTAATCAAAATCAACGAATAAGTTTCTAATTTTGTTCCGCGATTTAATTGAACATAATCCGGGTTGAGAAAGAAAAAACTGTGCGAAGGCAAGCTATTTAATTTGTGCATAATGAACACGAATATTTTCAACGGGAAACAGAAAATAATGGACCATTATTAGATCTTCATCAGGTGCATCAGGTAATATATGTGAATATATTTTTTTTAAATTTCTTTGAAAATTGAAATTGCTGAACAAAAAAGGTTTCATGATTAATAAATGAAATTTAGCAAGTATTTTATTTTAGCGTACAGCAGATGCGCTACAAATATCTGAAACCACAGTAAAAAGGGTATTAAAACGTATTAATAATATCGAAAATGAAGAACAATTAATTTCTTCTAAAAAAAACGACCCTGAAAATCAACTGCAACAGCCGATCTTGATACTTTTAACACCGATGCAATTAGAAGAATAATAAATGAAATGTATGCTAACAGTGAGTAGTATGTATTTATATCATTGTTTTCAGTATTTTTGTAACTATTACATAGGTATTGTATCTTTATGTTCATTATTATATAAAAATAAAATATATCTTTGAAAATGTGTAGACGTTTAACATTTAATTTTGAATGATTAAAATGTATCCACAAATATTATACCTGGTGCCTGGTGCACGCCTATAGTCTTCAGTAGCATATTCTTGATTTCGCCTGTAACTCGGTTTGCTGTTTGTAATTGCAAATCCACGTTGTTATTAAATAAACCCGATGGGCTAAAAGTAACGCCTAAGTACCTTAAGTGTATGAATTTGTAGAATTTATTTCATGTCCTTGACAAGTGTAAAATTATTTGCTGCAGGGCGCCCTTGGCGAAAATGCAAAATTTTCGTTTTACTGGGATTTATTTCAATATCTGAAGACTTGCAGTATTTTTCCATAGCTGTAAGTTTACGTTGGATATTTAAATGTGACGTGGCAAAAATGACTAAATCATCCGCATATTGTAAAGATAGAATATCGGTACTATGGTTTACGAATTTTTCCTCTAAGTTTTGATCTCTGAAAGTTTTTTCTAGTTCCGCAGTATACAGTGGAAATAAAATGGGACTAGTACATTCTCCCTGGAGAACTCCTTTGGTAACATCTATGTTTTTAATTAAAACATTGTTAACACCTACTTGCATAGTAGCTTGTTTATAAATATTTTTCAGGAACCTAGTAACTTTTCCACTCACTCCGAGATGAAATATTTTTTGCCACAGTTTTTCATGAGGTACTGAGTAAAACGCCTTCCGAAAATCAAATAATATTGCATATGTGCCAGTTTTGTGTGTTAACATCCTAGATTGCACAATTGTTGTGAAAATAAACAAGTTATCTAAGCAAGATCTATTTTTGCGGAATCCGGATTGGGATTCAGAAATAATTTTGTTACTCTCTGACCATAATTGTAATCGGTTATTCATTATGAATGTTAGTAGCTTTGTAATTGTATTCAAAAGAGCTAATCCCCTGTAATTGGTAGGGCACTGTAGATCTACTTTTTATGTAACATACATAATTTTATCCTTGTCAGATCTTTCGGAAGTGTTTCATTTTCGAAATAATTATTGAGCATGTTTTTGAGATGTAGTTTTCCATTTGGTGGTAAGTATTGGAGTTGTTTATTAATGATGCCATCGAAATCTGGAGATTTGTTTGGTTTTAATTTTGATAGCGCAAAATGTATGTCATATATAATTTCGCCATCTAAATATGGGTATTTTACATCTATGATTGTGAGATCACAATATAATTTGATTTGTTTGAATTTTCCTTGGAGAAAGTGATTTCATTATTTTACAGAATTAACTTGATACTTTACATTCTTTAGCTTATTATGTATTTCCTGATTATAATTTCTTTTTTCGGTTACCTTCTTAGAATGTAGAAATTATTCTTTCCTTTTGAAAGTTGAGCGTTTTACATTTTCTTAAGTTGTTTCTCATTAGTTTTTTAAGATTTTTGCATTCTTTTGTGTACCATGGTTTATTGAATATTACCTTGTTCGAGTTCTTAATGGTTAGTCCTTCCGTATTTCGAGTTTTTCAGAGACCAAATATATAGTATTTAATAGATTTTTATATGTATGGGAGAAATTATTGTTGTCTATATGTTGCTCTATTTCGCACCAGTACTGGTAAGATTTTGTATCATCCAACCAGTTTTTGTTAGCTTTATGTAACTTAGATCGTTATTTATTATTGGACTATGCTTGTAAATTATGTCTGTTAAAGATAGTTCACATATATGAGAATATCATCACAAATTTTTAAATCAGCTATTAGCTGTGGAGAGAATTTAAGTCTTCCCAGATAAAATCTATAATTCTCTTCCTCCAAGAAATGTATAGGTTGCTGGCGAATCATCAATACTTCTTCCATTGAGAATATATAAGTTTTCATATTCCATGTTTTCGGTAAAATCATGACCCTTTTTGTCTAATGTTATGCGATGAGATGTAAATTGAGTGTTAACAAATATTTCTTCATCGCCCTGGTTTGGATCTCCAATTCTAGCGTTAAAATCTCCTCCCATAATATAGGCATGCTGTGGGTAAATTTCTTTTTATGTTGCAAAGTTAAACTGAAAATTTCCAGGAGTGTTGTATAGTCAAAGGAAGATGAGAAATAACAAAAAAGCGAGTATAATATTTTCTATAGCTGTATTTATTTCTAAAAATATCCAGTGGTGTTTTTGTTCTATGATTTTTATATTTTCTATTGTTTTCTTGAGAAATATTATTAGTCCGCCGATAGATCTTCCTGATTTAGCTACTTTGGTAGCTTGTTGTTGAATAATATTGTAATTTTCTAGAAAGGATGGTGTCTCGGTAACTTTAAAGTTAGCCCAAGTTTCTGAAATACAGATTATTTCATACGTTGGCAGATAATTCTCTTCTTATTTATTTAAGTTATAAATATTTTTTAGGCCTTGTACGTTCCAAAATGCAACCTTACATATCTTTGGAGGGATTAACAGTTTTTTGTTTGTGAGTTTTTTGATACTGATTGCGTTCTAGCTCTAGTTTTTTATATGATTGTCTAGTGGTCCCTTTATTTTATCCTTTTTATTATCAATTTTGTTATTTGAGCGTAGTTTAGGGAATTGTACAACTCTATTATTTTTATCAATTTCATTTTGATTTGCATGAACATTTTTATTTTTTCCAAGTGCAGAGTCATCCTCATTATTACCTAACCCACCATTTGATTCGCTATACTGAAATAAATCTGTATCTCATGTAGTGAATATTCTTTTCCATCCACCGCTAATTTGTCATTACGCAAATAAGCTTTGAACCCTTTACTTTTTACCTTAGTAAGATGTGTCTTTAATAATTTTCTTTTATTAGCAATATTTTGCGGATAGTCATGTGCATTGCAGATTTTGGTTTCTTTAAGGTGTCTTGCACCACGAAACAGTTCATTTTTTAAGTTTTTGGACGAGAGTTCTACTAACACATGGTCTAGTGCCCAGTTGCACCGCTGACATTCATTCAATTACTCATTTGATGTTTCGTTTCGATGCGATATTATCAATTTAAGGAACACTTAAAATTTAGGCGTCAGCGGTGCAACCGCGCATAGGAGTACCATTTCCTTTAGATTTTCCTAATCTCCTTATAGCTTCTATATTATTGTTTGTAATGTGATCTACTTTCATTACCTGACGAAATATTTATAAGATATCATGTTCTAGATTTTTGTTATTGTCTTCTTTTACGCCATATAATATTATGTTTTTCTCTCTTATTTTCATTTCAAGCTTTTCTATAGTCTTATTTTTCATAGCTAGTGCCTTCTGTAAGTGATTCATTTTTTCTTCCATTTTATTTTGGGCAGCACGAAATGTATCTATTGAGTTTTGAAGTTTTTCAAATTTACTGCTGATGATGCTATGATGTTCTTTAATTGGAGCTAGAGCTGAGTTTAGCAATTTTTCAATTTCAGCAAACACGGACACCGTACCAATTTAAGATTAGCCAACAGACCTGATATAATAGTAAGAACTTTAGACCGAACATTCCTCATTGAAGTATCCATCTCAGCAGATGAGAATATTATTTCCAAGGACGCTAATAAACAACTTAAGTATAAAGATATTAGCATTGAAATAACTAGAATGTGGAAAACAAAATCACAAATAATTCCCATCGTTATTGGAGTAACTGGCTACGTAGATAAAGAATTTAAGGGGGCGTTTTTGTTTGTCGGGTTGCATAAGCAAAAAAATGATTTTAAAACATCATTTAATCGGTTTCCAATTGAAGAAAAGCTACTAAAACTAAAAATTATATAAATATATTGTTGTCTTCGTCGATAGAAACAAATTTGGATAGAAGATTTTAATTCATATGGCGGAAAACATTTCATTTTTAGCTTAAGATTTAATATTATGTAACAAAAACACATTTATGAAATAACAAAATCAAAACAATGGCAAAATATGCAACATTCATAGTGCACATTTGTGTATATTTGCTAAAAACGAAGTTTCAAATATTTTACCCAACCGATATTTTTCGACAGCAGCGTGCTTAGAAATAGTTCAACGTTTGTATTACAGATGTCAGCAATATTGGTGTCGGTAATGTAGTTTAAATTTTAAATATATGCAAAATGACCTTCAAAATTTCTACCTGACATCGCTTGTTTACATTGTTAAATCCTAATCTGTTGTAATAAATCTCCCAGCTTGTACTACCCCAAGAAACCAGTTAAGAAGTTGAAATGTTTGTATTTAACAAATAATTGTCAAAATTCAAGAAATGATACCCCTGCCCGCGAAATTCTAAATTAGTGAATAGGTTTTTCATGTTTTATTTAAAATTGTATAATGTAATATGATCTCTTCCTATATAATAATAAAAAGGAAACAATTTGTCATGAAAATAAAATAGTTTCAATAATCTTTGTATCTATTTATTCACCCAAAACAATAATTTAAATATTATTTTTAAAATATCTTCAGTTCTAAATGTTGAATTTTAATTAAATTTGCATGAAATATTTATAACAAGATAGGGAATAAAATATGTGAAAATAAAAAAAAATTAACTTCGAGAACAATTTTAAAAATACAAAAAACCTACTTTTTTAAAATAAAATAAAATAAATATTTCATCACGGCATATTACCCATTGCTGGGTGTGCCAATCTACTTTTTTCATACATTTTAATGTGTTTATTCTATACTAAACGTTAAATTTTGTTTAAATTTTAATATGTTTTGAAGAATTATGTTATACATATCATATAAAAAAAAATCGAAAATTAAACTTCGAGAACATACATAAAAAAATAAAATGTTTAATTTAATTTTTTTTCTCAAGTGTCTGAAGTTCTAATGTTATATTTTGTTTAGTGTTAGGTATTATACATATTTCTGTATGTCTCAGGTAAGTATTTTAAATATTTATCTTTTAATATAAAATATATTCGTAATTTAAACAAATTCGGTAAGTATTTTCATGAAATATAAGGAAGTGGCGCTATGAGTAGACCTAGCGGTGAATAGATAAACTATAATGAAATCGGTGGCTCCATATTTCCTCCCGACTTTATACATTGTCTTACATATATAATTAATAATATCGAAAATGAAGAACAATTAATTTCTTCTAAAAAAAACGACCCTGAAAATCAACTGCAACAGCCGATCTTGATACTTTTAACACCGATGCAATTAGAAGAATAATAAATGAAATGTATGCTAACAGTGAGTAGTATGTATTTATATCATTGTTTTCAGTATTTTTGTAACTATTACATAGGTATTGTATCTTTATGTTCATTATTATATAAAAATAAAATATATCTTTGAAAATGTGTAGACGTTTAACATTTAATTTTGAATGATTAAAATGTATCCACAAATATTATACCTGGTGCCTGGTGCACGCCTATAGTCTTCAGTAGCATATTCTTGATTTCGCCTGTAACTCGGTTTGCTGTTTGTAATTGCAAATCCACGTTGTTATTAAATAAACCCGATGGGCTAAAAGTAACGCCTAAGTACCTTAAGTGTATGAATTTGTAGAATTTATTTCATGTCCTTGACAAGTGTAAAATTATTTGCTGCAGGGCGCCCTTGGCGAAAATGCAAAATTTTCGTTTTACTGGGATTTATTTCAATATCTGAAGACTTGCAGTATTTTTCCATAGCTGTAAGTTTACGTTGGATATTTAAATGTGACGTGGCAAAAATGACTAAATCATCCGCATATTGTAAAGATAGAATATCGGTACTATGGTTTACGAATTTTTCCTCTAAGTTTTGATCTCTGAAAGTTTTTTCTAGTTCCGCAGTATACAGTGGAAATAAAATGGGACTAGTACATTCTCCCTGGAGAACTCCTTTGGTAACATCTATGTTTTTAATTAAAACATTGTTAACACCTACTTGCATAGTAGCTTGTTTATAAATATTTTTCAGGAACCTAGTAACTTTTCCACTCACTCCGAGATGAAATATTTTTTGCCACAGTTTTTCATGAGGTACTGAGTAAAACGCCTTCCGAAAATCAAATAATATTGCATATGTGCCAGTTTTGTGTGTTAACATCCTAGATTGCACAATTGTTGTGAAAATAAACAAGTTATCTAAGCAAGATCTATTTTTGCGGAATCCGGATTGGGATTCAGAAATAATTTTGTTACTCTCTGACCATAATTGTAATCGGTTATTCATTATGAATGTTAGTAGCTTTGTAATTGTATTCAAAAGAGCTAATCCCCTGTAATTGGTAGGGCACTGTAGATCTACTTTTTATGTAACATACATAATTTTATCCTTGTCAGATCTTTCGGAAGTGTTTCATTTTCGAAATAATTATTGAGCATGTTTTTGAGATGTAGTTTTCCATTTGGTGGTAAGTATTGGAGTTGTTTATTAATGATGCCATCGAAATCTGGAGATTTGTTTGGTTTTAATTTTGATAGCGCAAAATGTATGTCATATATAATTTCGCCATCTAAATATGGGTATTTTACATCTATGATTGTGAGATCACAATATAATTTGATTTGTTTGAATTTTCCTTGGAGAAAGTGATTTCATTATTTTACAGAATTAACTTGATACTTTACATTCTTTAGCTTATTATGTATTTCCTGATTATAATTTCTTTTTTCGGTTACCTTCTTAGAATGTAGAAATTATTCTTTCCTTTTGAAAGTTGAGCGTTTTACATTTTCTTAAGTTGTTTCTCATTAGTTTTTTAAGATTTTTGCATTCTTTTGTGTACCATGGTTTATTGAATATTACCTTGTTCGAGTTCTTAATGGTTAGTCCTTCCGTATTTCGAGTTTTTCAGAGACCAAATATATAGTATTTAATAGATTTTTATATGTATGGGAGAAATTATTGTTGTCTATATGTTGCTCTATTTCGCACCAGTACTGGTAAGATTTTGTATCATCCAACCAGTTTTTGTTAGCTTTATGTAACTTAGATCGTTATTTATTATTGGACTATGCTTGTAAATTATGTCTGTTAAAGATAGTTCACATATATGAGAATATCATCACAAATTTTTAAATCAGCTATTAGCTGTGGAGAGAATTTAAGTCTTCCCAGATAAAATCTATAATTCTCTTCCTCCAAGAAATGTATAGGTTGCTGGCGAATCATCAATACTTCTTCCATTGAGAATATATAAGTTTTCATATTCCATGTTTTCGGTAAAATCATGACCCTTTTTGTCTAATGTTATGCGATGAGATGTAAATTGAGTGTTAACAAATATTTCTTCATCGCCCTGGTTTGGATCTCCAATTCTAGCGTTAAAATCTCCTCCCATAATATAGGCATGCTGTGGGTAAATTTCTTTTTATGTTGCAAAGTTAAACTGAAAATTTCCAGGAGTGTTGTATAGTCAAAGGAAGATGAGAAATAACAAAAAAGCGAGTATAATATTTTCTATAGCTGTATTTATTTCTAAAAATATCCAGTGGTGTTTTTGTTCTATGATTTTTATATTTTCTATTGTTTTCTTGAGAAATATTATTAGTCCGCCGATAGATCTTCCTGATTTAGCTACTTTGGTAGCTTGTTGTTGAATAATATTGTAATTTTCTAGAAAGGATGGTGTCTCGGTAACTTTAAAGTTAGCCCAAGTTTCTGAAATACAGATTATTTCATACGTTGGCAGATAATTCTCTTCTTATTTATTTAAGTTATAAATATTTTTTAGGCCTTGTACGTTCCAAAATGCAACCTTACATATCTTTGGAGGGATTAACAGTTTTTTGTTTGTGAGTTTTTTGATACTGATTGCGTTCTAGCTCTAGTTTTTTATATGATTGTCTAGTGGTCCCTTTATTTTATCCTTTTTATTATCAATTTTGTTATTTGAGCGTAGTTTAGGGAATTGTACAACTCTATTATTTTTATCAATTTCATTTTGATTTGCATGAACATTTTTATTTTTTCCAAGTGCAGAGTCATCCTCATTATTACCTAACCCACCATTTGATTCGCTATACTGAAATAAATCTGTATCTCATGTAGTGAATATTCTTTTCCATCCACCGCTAATTTGTCATTACGCAAATAAGCTTTGAACCCTTTACTTTTTACCTTAGTAAGATGTGTCTTTAATAATTTTCTTTTATTAGCAATATTTTGCGGATAGTCATGTGCATTGCAGATTTTGGTTTCTTTAAGGTGTCTTGCACCACGAAACAGTTCATTTTTTAAGTTTTTGGACGAGAGTTCTACTAACACATGGTCTAGTGCCCAGTTGCACCGCTGACATTCATTCAATTACTCATTTGATGTTTCGTTTCGATGCGATATTATCAATTTAAGGAACACTTAAAATTTAGGCGTCAGCGGTGCAACCGCGCATAGGAGTACCATTTCCTTTAGATTTTCCTAATCTCCTTATAGCTTCTATATTATTGTTTGTAATGTGATCTACTTTCATTACCTGACGAAATATTTATAAGATATCATGTTCTAGATTTTTGTTATTGTCTTCTTTTACGCCATATAATATTATGTTTTTCTCTCTTATTTTCATTTCAAGCTTTTCTATAGTCTTATTTTTCATAGCTAGTGCCTTCTGTAAGTGATTCATTTTTTCTTCCATTTTATTTTGGGCAGCACGAAATGTATCTATTGAGTTTTGAAGTTTTTCAAATTTACTGCTGATGATGCTATGATGTTCTTTAATTGGAGCTAGAGCTGAGTTTAGCAATTTTTCAATTTCAGCAAACACGGACACCGTACCAATTTAAGATTAGCCAACAGACCTGATATAATAGTAAGAACTTTAGACCGAACATTCCTCATTGAAGTATCCATCTCAGCAGATGAGAATATTATTTCCAAGGACGCTAATAAACAACTTAAGTATAAAGATATTAGCATTGAAATAACTAGAATGTGGAAAACAAAATCACAAATAATTCCCATCGTTATTGGAGTAACTGGCTACGTAGATAAAGAATTTAAGGGGGCGTTTTTGTTTGTCGGGTTGCATAAGCAAAAAAATGATTTTAAAACATCATTTAATCGGTTTCCAATTGAAGAAAAGCTACTAAAACTAAAAATTATATAAATATATTGTTGTCTTCGTCGATAGAAACAAATTTGGATAGAAGATTTTAATTCATATGGCGGAAAACATTTCATTTTTAGCTTAAGATTTAATATTATGTAACAAAAACACATTTATGAAATAACAAAATCAAAACAATGGCAAAATATGCAACATTCATAGTGCACATTTGTGTATATTTGCTAAAAACGAAGTTTCAAATATTTTACCCAACCGATATTTTTCGACAGCAGCGTGCTTAGAAATAGTTCAACGTTTGTATTACAGATGTCAGCAATATTGGTGTCGGTAATGTAGTTTAAATTTTAAATATATGCAAAATGACCTTCAAAATTTCTACCTGACATCGCTTGTTTACATTGTTAAATCCTAATCTGTTGTAATAAATCTCCCAGCTTGTACTACCCCAAGAAACCAGTTAAGAAGTTGAAATGTTTGTATTTAACAAATAATTGTCAAAATTCAAGAAATGATACCCCTGCCCGCGAAATTCTAAATTAGTGAATAGGTTTTTCATGTTTTATTTAAAATTGTATAATGTAATATGATCTCTTCCTATATAATAATAAAAAGGAAACAATTTGTCATGAAAATAAAATAGTTTCAATAATCTTTGTATCTATTTATTCACCCAAAACAATAATTTAAATATTATTTTTAAAATATCTTCAGTTCTAAATGTTGAATTTTAATTAAATTTGCATGAAATATTTATAACAAGATAGGGAATAAAATATGTGAAAATAAAAAAAAATTAACTTCGAGAACAATTTTAAAAATACAAAAAACCTACTTTTTTAAAATAAAATAAAATAAATATTTCATCACGGCATATTACCCATTGCTGGGTGTGCCAATCTACTTTTTTCATACATTTTAATGTGTTTATTCTATACTAAACGTTAAATTTTGTTTAAATTTTAATATGTTTTGAAGAATTATGTTATACATATCATATAAAAAAAAATCGAAAATTAAACTTCGAGAACATACATAAAAAAATAAAATGTTTAATTTAATTTTTTTTCTCAAGTGTCTGAAGTTCTAATGTTATATTTTGTTTAGTGTTAGGTATTATACATATTTCTGTATGTCTCAGGTAAGTATTTTAAATATTTATCTTTTAATATAAAATATATTCGTAATTTAAACAAATTCGGTAAGTATTTTCATGAAATATAAGGAAGTGGCGCTATGAGTAGACCTAGCGGTGAATAGATAAACTATAATGAAATCGGTGGCTCCATATTTCCTCCCGACTTTATACATTGTCTTACATATTTTTCGCAGCATTTATTTTATATTGCGTTTCGTAGTGTAAAGTTGTATTTTGTTGTCTATTGTATTCACGTGTTTTGTAATAATGACAAGCGAGCAGCCAAAGTTATTTTGTCGCAAAAAGATCAGCAAACGAGGTTCTAATTTCTTAAAATCGTGGTAAATAAAAACATTTACATGCGGATGATATAGTTGTTTTGATTGAAAATGAGGAGCAACTGAGAGAGAAGAGAATACATGTAGTTGGAAGAAATATGAATCTGGTGTTGAATGTTGATAAATGCAAGATATTAGTATTTGAAAAAAGTGAATTGTCGACAGAATGAATTTGGTGGATGCATTGAAGCTGTAGCAGGAGAATGAGTTTGTATATTTGGGTAGTATAATTGGACAAAATTATCATGAAATTGATTAGAGAGTTTGCTAGAAACGTAAAAGTATCTGAAAATGCTAGGTTCAGTGTATAATGGAGTGGTTGTGTCCATTTTGATGTAAGGTAAAGAATGTTAGGCTTGGAAAGGTAAACCTAAAAGAAAACTGACTGCGGAAGAAATTTCTCATCATCTCGGTGGGTTCGGTCCGACCCTGATTTTTATGTATGAAACACTGGAAATTTCGCAGAAAACTACCCGTCCTTAACACACTGTACAAAAACTGCTAGTGTAGTAACCCTACCACCTGACATACACTATCTGTCGCTCTCTAATGGATAAAACACAATCTCTCTGTCTCTCTCTCTCTCTCTCTCTCTCTCTCTCTCTCTAGGGCGCATCTACAGAACAGTTATGAGATCATTGGTTCCGAGTACAGCGTTATATTCTATCTCTTACAGTCTCCATAGCTTCGTCTCCCTCTCTCTCACATTCTCGTGCAGGACGAATGTGTGATATGTGATAGTATGCTTTACGATTTCAATTACTCAATTATGCGTTTTTTGGGGGGTATATTTTCTCTTGTAGCTTGTTGTTTGTAACTAAAAAAATAATAGTATCCTCTACAACTACAACAAGTATTGGAATAAGCCATTCCAAACATGTTGCAGAGTACTTTTTCCAACAAAATTTAGAAATGATACGAAAAATGTAGCTTACTTAAGAGAATAATATTTTTTTAGGAAACAATATTAATTTAAACATGTCATAAATTGCTTATTACACAATTCATGTCTTTGTTTTGATTTATTTGGTAATAACTGGCTCCCCGTTATTCCATATTTGTCTTTATCACCTACCACTTGATATTTTTGTCGACAAAATATTATATAGTTAATTTTCTGAGTAATATATTATTATTTAGCTAAACTTATTGCTCTGACGATCTCAAAAAAAAAAACCCTGTAAAAGTTAACAGAAAATTCCGAAAATGTTCAAAACGTCAAACGCGAATTCAGAAATAAATAAAACAAGCAGACGTTACTATAGCAACCGAACCATAATATTTGATATACACAAAAGTAGTCCCAATATAGCAGCTCATTTCAAGGTTGCATACGCAGTAACAAAATGAAAATGAAATTATTTTGTACTGTCTCAAGCATAAAGCGTAGTATGTACCAATATCTTCCGTACGCACGAATCCGAACGAAGAGGAGCGAAGCTTGCCAAGCGATCATTGAAGTAGTTCCACGACTGTACAAATGATTATTTAGCTAGAATTATAGTATTATTTCTCTCTTTTCATCAGGCTATCGCATGTTATCTGTAAGCAACCTAGATGAGTTCCTATTTCAGAGACCTGTACATACCGCGCTAATATACCGCTGAACACATAATGATTTGTCGGAAGCCGTGCGTAATTATTCCAAACGGAGTTATGCCACACTGTTTTTTCGAATGATATTAATTCCAACATAATTTGTAGTGGTGGAATGTGTAGTTCCTAAAATAATGTTGGAGAAAATATTTTATATGCCATGTTTTTAATAGTATATTATAACTGAGGTGGGATGTTTCATTATAGCTTATAGCCGAGGGCTTATGTGTATTACCGAGAGGCGAATCCTTCAGGTGAGATACAGCGCGAGGCTGTGATGAAACTCCCATCGAGGTATGTATACTATTTTATTCACAATCATCCTCTTTTTAAATCAATAATTTTCAGAATAAATCATTAAGATAATATTTTTTGACAGCTATATTAAAATTTGTTTGGCCTACCTTATTATAAGGATATATGACAATAGTACTAGGCAACCCCTACATAAATATTTTCAACCCGTGGGTTGGAAGTGAAATCTGCTTTTTCGCACGCAAAAGATTATCATTACGGTTAGGAATGGCGTATTCCCAACCTCTAAAAGGTTAGGAATCGACATATTATTATAATAATTGTGAATAAACTTAATATTTATTATTATTAAAAAGTAAAGATAAAACATATTTTTCATTTTGGTATTACATACTACGATGTATAAGGTAGGCGTTGCCTTTTTGCCTACCCTAGCGAGTCGCCACTGCTACGAATAACATATTTAAATAATTTGTTGGTCATCGAATTGACGAAATACAAGAGACAATAAAATCCGGCAAATAGCGACAGGTTAGCATTGGAAGAAAATATGGCAGGTGAAGTCACAAAATGGTCTAAATTGTCATTATTGAGAAACAATGAACGATGGTTGTATGGACAAGAATTTTTAAAATTACCAAAAGAAAACTAGTCATGTGGATACACGAGAAAATATATGTGATCTAAAAAAGGAATTAAAAGAAGTTACAAATTCCGAGTGGTGTCAAGTGCACTTGGAAATTTAAGAATTTTTTTAAATGCAACGATTTTTGAATATTTATATATATATATTCGATTCCTACGCAACTGTTCACGCGCTTGTTATTGTCGATGTATTCCCTCTACTCTCTTTATCATTCGACTTCTGTCTTATAGCAGTCACAGCGATGTGGCGTCTCAAGCAAATTTCATCAACTTAATAAATTTTTTTCGGGTATTATTAATTTCAGAGAAGAATGCAAAAATAGAGAACTTTTTTTAAAAATGAAATTAACCCCCATTTACATAAATGTGTTATTATATTAATATAAAGAAGGATTTAATTATTTTGAAAATATTTGGATAAATTTATTCTTATCCTACAATACACTAAAACTAAAAAATTAAGGAGAAAGTCTTCAACTTCAGAATATTCAAAACCAGAACATGCATGCACGGAATTATTCATATCCCGAATATTCAAAAACAGAATTGCGCAGCACCAGAAAGCGTTTCGCCCGAATCATTCAATGACCGAATACGTGGGCGTGGTTTGGAAAACGCTAGGTTGAGAATCGCTGCATTATACGATGATTTCATTTAAATGCAACCTTATGAAAATTATTGTACATAGTTATACGTAAAATGACAAGAAATATGTGCAAGAAGAATGAATGAAATTATTCCGATGAGATTTGAGATAACACACGTAATTTTGAGTGTTCATTACGATAACTTCAATGTCCAGAGATTCACAACACTGAATATACGTACGTTTGTGTGACTGACAGCAGCTGAAAAATTTGTCAACATAACCTATAAAAATAAATATTCCTTTAATTTTCACAAATTTTCTGTTTTGGCACTAAAGTTCCTTTTTATCATCATATGGTTTATTTCCTCAGCCCTACGGCCTTGGCAACTAAATTCCACATTCATGATAAGAAGTAGAACTTCAGTACCTACCTTAATTGATACATAAATAACTATTATTCTGAAAGTACGAACAAATATTCTCAATGAAAAGCTTGTACATATCTATGACATGATGAATAATTAGCAGAACCATTCGGATACTTATGTACAAGAAGGTATAATAGGGCTGTTACAATAATTTTTATATGCCTTCTAAATATGAAAACTGAAAATATTTCGAAATATTTATTAGATATTTTACAAAATATTTTTGAAATTTGGATATTTTGAAAAAGTCACGTGTTCTGTTTTCTTTGCGATCCTCAAAATAAGCATTTACTGCTTCGATGGCTTCTTCGTTGGATCGAAATCTCTTTCCAGTGAAGAACGTTTTGAGTTTCGGGAAAAGATAGAAGACCGGGGGAGCTAAATCGGACGAGTATGGTAGATGGGGGACGATTTCAGTTGGGTCAATTTTTATTGAGCAATACGACTTGAATGAGCTGGCGCATTGTCGTGGTGAAACAAACTCTTTTTCTTTGCCATTCCCAGGCGTTTTTCTTGAATTGCTGGGTCTGCCAATCAGCTTTGTACACAGATTTCGGTAACGATGATGACATATTTGTACCGTGCGAACGTTTACCAGGTGTCACCTCACGAACACTTATTGCTGGCGTGGAGAATGCACCACAGGGGTAATTTTTGTGCCATTTAAAATTCGAAAGATTTGGCGTCGGTCTGGATCGAACCCGGTATTTAAATTTAATTTAATTTTAAGTATTTACATGAATAATAATTGAATTAAACGGGAGGTATTGTGTTGGCCACATCAGATTTATATTTAACTATTTACGAAAATAAGAAATTATTAAAAAAATATATTACGAAAAAAATATATTGCATAAACTTTTATTTCAAATACTTTTCAAAAAATGTGAAACAGGTTTATTATCTATTTAGCTTATATTACATCATACATAATGGTATATAGATTGTAACATATTTATAAAAAATGCAACTAAATATATTCAATTTTTTGTTTTAGCATATTTAGGAGCAATTGTTACAATCCTAAACTAAAGCGTCATGGGTGATAAACGCTGGATGAGTGGATACGGATGACGCTGAATTGCTGAACCCCGTCGCATAATATTTTATTAAATATTACATTAAAAACAAGACATTCATTGCAAACCAAATATTATACGAAGACAATACATTTAATATCATACGAAAATTATTTATATTGTGATGTACCTACCTACCTATTATTATTTTTTTTAATAATTGTGAAAATGTAACATTTTGTACCAGCGCGGGTAATTCATTTTAAATATTATCACTACGTTACCCACGCTGACACAGATGCATTCAATTTCAAATGATCTTCTCTTCTTCTGCGAACCAACTGCCGATCATCCCTTTCTTCCCATGGATTGTCGCAACCCAGCGACAACGGACTTAACCTCCAGACCTTCAACATCATCTTCTACAAAACGAAACGGACGATGAAGTATCAATAAAATTACATTTATTTTCTTATCAGTCAACAACATTATACAATTTAAAGGCCGTGAAGGATTATTTTTACAAAATTCAGGAATCCATTCCTCTACATATTTACAGACTCTATTGTTACGTTTAAATTTTATTGTTGGCACTATTTTGCGTTCCTTGTATTTTCTTACCCCTTATGACTACTTCCCACTATTCGTATATGTTGCTGTAGTAAAATAAACAATTTAATAACTATAAAACAGAGATAGCGTCAATTTTTTTGCCTGGTTAGACTTTTTCTGTCGGCACAGCTTGTCTGTGAGTTCCTCGTGCAATGAGCATTTTTTTGTGTTGAAGTATATTTGGCTTATTGGAAGTTTTGAATCAAATTTATATTTGGATTACTGCTGGCGTTGAACGGCGCATAAAAATTATTTTGATATATAATTTTATCGAGGATTTTTCTCGGATCTAAAAGGACTCACTTTTCAACTACTTAACAGCCGCCTTCCAACTCAGGCTGTTTTTTTTTCTTGGTACTATTCTTGTTACTATCATTAGTACTGGCACGGTTATTGCTACCGTTGTTTGAGAAAAGTACTATTTCTCTACCTTTCGTTCTACACCATACGACGTGACGAGCAAACCATTTAAATTTTGGGGGCAAAATTTTGGAGACGACCATCCGCCAACTCGACAATTTGCGTTCTGAGGGAATAAGCAGCCGATAGACGCCATTTTCTTCGTCGCCTTATGGACTAGTACATGCAACCACCGGCTACAACCCTATAGATCCAGTTACGGACAGGAGAACTCACGTTAGGGACGTAAGCTTATTTTTTCCCCTTTTTTATTGTTCGCATTTTGTATATGATTCAAACTTTTTTATATGATTGAATGATCCAAAATTTACCTTTTTTTTTGAATGCTGTAATTTTGTCGCCGACACTCAGTAAACTTTTTGTTAGGTCTGATCACCTCTGCTAATTTTTTTTTTGTACAAGTTTGTACTTTTTATTTTGCGCTGCGCATTGTTTAGCGTGTTGTGCGCCGCTTTAGCTTTAGGACAGGTTTTTCTTATTTTACATGGTTACGACAGAGAATGTCGAAAAACTGACGTAAGCGCTGGTATACCAACGGTTCACGCGGTTCGTATTTTCGTTCCTACCTTTTGGTAACGCCTCGTCCTGAACGCTCGACTAGCGCCGGCGGGCTAGTGCTCTACGCGGCGTCTTTTAGTGCTTTGTTGTATTTTTGCTTTATCTATATATATTTTTTTGCCTGAAAATTTTTTGCATATATTTAGGGTTGATCCGACTACTATCTTGTGTACAACATTAGGTTGTGTCGAACGTAGATTTCGCCGTTTTTCTTTGTAAATGATTTTTTTTTTAATATAGTGCCAACTCAAATTTCATTGATTTGTTTTTGTTCGAATTTCCAAATTTTTGTGCATGCCTTGTTGCCTTCCTCTTTATCCTTCTCTCCGCAGGCTTGTTGACCAGCCCTGGTTGAGCGTCCATTGGTCAGCTGGCGCCCTCCCGATTTTATTAGGTACTAATCCCAGAGGAAAACTTACACCCACACCCTCCTCCACTGTTGTTAGTCCGGAGCCCAACCTTGCGCGGAATTTTCGCCACCCGAGGTGCAGATCTTGTGACACTATTTCATAAGCTACCAACAACAATTATACAATTTAACAGCCCGTAAGGGAATATTTTTACATTGTTCAGGAATCCATTCCTTTTCGCATTTAAAAATATTTTGTGTGTGTAGGCAACGACCCCCGAAGAATGGCGTCGCCCACCAAGGACATCGAGGTTGGTGCTCTCCCGGAGCCAGGTACGCCGGCAGAGGAAGGACAACAAAACGCTTCTTTCACTGTCAAATTACCCCAATCTTGGAGCCATAGCCCCTCCGCCTGGTTTACATGCATTGAAGCACAATTCCAACTCGCGCGTATCACACGGGATGAGAGCAAATACAACCATGTTTAGCAGCCCTACCCGAAGAAGGTATCATTTCTATAATCGATATCCTACACACACCACCAGTACAAAACAAATACGAATTCCTAAAAAACAATTTAATCGACAGACACTCAATAAGCGAAGAACGTAGTCTTGAAGAAATTTTATCAAATACAGATTCCGAGTTTGACAAACCATCTGAATCATATAGAAAAATTGTCGCATTAGCAGGAAACAAAACTTACCTTAATAACGATCTCCTTTTTAAACTTTGGATACGAAAACTACCACCCTCCATTAACTTTGCACTTATTCCTATTAACAAAAAGCCCATTTCAGAGTTACTAAACAAAGCAGACAAAATTTGGGAGCTGGGAAAACCTAACCTATCAACCTTCAAAACTAACAAAGATAAATATCACTCCACAATTTTCCAAAACAAACAATCAATCGACACTCAAAATGCGGAAGACATTTCAACTGCCAAAAAAGAAATCCAAGACTTAAGATCAGATTTCAATCAATTAATCAAAATTATGAATAAAAAACTGACAACTCCCTAAACGTCAACTTTCAAATCAAACTATACGTCAAATCAATACGACCCAAATTCAACAATGTGTTGGTATCACACCCAATTCGGGAATAGAGCTTTCAAATGTGAAAAACCTTGCACTTTTAAAAACACAAAAACATCAAATCATTCAGACAATTTAAATGAAACGAAACAAATAAAGTTACCTACATTAGCGACAAGTAGTGTAACTTTCAATTCATGTCGCTTGCATGTTTATGATAAAATCAATAAAATTAAAATTTTAGTTGATTCAGGGGCAGAAATTTCAGTGATTCCCAATTCCAGCTATAAACTGAAACACCCTAATCCAAAACTGCTGTTATCGGTAGTCAACGACACTAACATAAAAACATTCGGCTACAAAACCCTCACATTAGACCTCAATTTAAGCAAAACATTTACCTTCCAATTCATTATCGCCAACATCAACCAACCATTTTTAGGAGCTGATTTTATTTCCACCTTTAACCTCCTACTAGACTTAAAAAATAAAAAACTAATAGAAAATCATACACAGCAAGTGGCAAACATCAAAATTATTGATACACCAAAAATTAACTCACACAATAAGACAATAACAAATTTAATAAAACAATTTCCTAATATTACTTCCCCCATTAATTTCAACGAACCAGTGGTTCACCAAGTTAAACATCATATAGCTATCAACGGCAAATTACCACATGCAAAACCAAGACAATTAAACCCCGAAAAGTTTAAAATCGCCAAAAAAGAATTCGACGACATGATCAAGCTAGGAATTTGCAGAGCTTCTGCATCATCAGTTTCTTCACCCCTCCACATGGTTCCCAACAAAGAACAAAACGATTGGAGACGATGTGGTGACTACAGAGCCCTAAATCTAGCAACAATCCCAGACAGATACCCATTACCACACATACACTCATTCCACAACAATTTACACACCTGCAATTTTTTTTCTAAAATCGACTTGGTAAGAGCCTACCATCATATTCCAGTCGCGGAAGAAGATATTTATTTAACAGCCATCACAACACCGTTCGGCCTATTCGAATTCACTAGAATGCCATTTGGCCTTAGAAATGCAGCTCAATCTTTTCAAAGATTTATGAACGAAATATTATATGATCTCGATTTCGTTTATATTGACGACATTTTGAAAGCAAGTAAAGATCAAAACGAACATTAGTCACCTTAAAACTTTACTCGAAAGACTCAATTCTTTTGGCATTAAAATCAAACCAGAAAAATGCGAATTTAAAGTTACATCTTTAAACTTTTTAGGACATAACATAACAAAAGACGGTATCAAACCAGCACAGGACAGAGTTAAAAGCATTCTTGAATTTTCACCACCCAACACGTGTAAAGACTTACACAGATTTTTAGGAATGATCAACTACTACCACAGATTCATCCCACATTTTGCACCAACTCTTTCCCCACTCTACGAAATGATTTTACACAAAAAACAAAATGAAGTTTTAGCCTGGACAGAATCCACACTAAAAGTGTTCAATAACGTCAAAAATAAATTAGCATCCGCTTCTTCATTAGTTTTTCCAAATCATTCAGCCCAACTGTCAATTTCAGTAGACGCATCTTCTTTCGCGGTAGAGGCCGTCCTACAACAATTTTCCAATAACACATGGAAACCACTGACTTTCTTTTCCAGAAAACTCTCAAAAACAGAAATGAACTACTCAGTTTTTGACAGACAATTGTTAGCAGCATTCTTAGCTATCAAACATTTCAGACACTTCGTAGAAGGAAAAAAATTCTTTATTTTAACCGATCGCAAACCATTATCAACCTCCTTATTCATCAAAACGGAAAGAACCCCTCCACAATTTAGACACCTAGATTACATCGCACAATTTACATCCGACATTAGGTACATTAAGGGTAAAGAAAATATAGTGGCTGATACACTTTCACGTATCGAAACCATCTCTTTACAAGAAATCACACCACAAAAAATTCATCAAGCACAACTTTCTGACACCGAACTAACTAGCTTACTGTCAAAAACTGAGAATTCAAAATTCTCCCTCAAAGAAATGTGCTTACCATTTCTAGACATAAAACTTTTTTGCGAGGTACGTAAAGGTCACCCAAGACCTTATTTACCTCCAAAATTCCGTCAAACAATTTTTAATAAATTCCATAGTTTATCACATTCCTCTTATAGAGCTTCCAACAAACTAATCTTCTCTAAATATTTCTGGCCTCATATGTCAAAAAATATTTACACATGGTGCAAACAATGTATCAACTGTCAAAAGTCAAAAATTTCCAGACACACTCGATCCCCATTACAACCCTTTAAAAATCCAACAGGTCGCTTTCAACACATTCACATGGATATCATTGGACAACTTCCAAAAATAAATAACTTTCGCTACATTTTCACCATAGTTGACAGATTTTCTCGTTGGCCAGAAGCATACCCTTTAAAAGAAGCTTCAGCAATTAAAATAGCAAAAACCTTTTTCGAACAATACATACCTAGATTTGGCATACCTCTCACCATTACAACAGACCAAGGAACACCTTTCGAATCCAAACTGTTCAAAGAACTCGCCAATTTTTTGGGCTCAAACAGAATTAGAACAACCTCTTACCATCCTCAAAGCAACGGCGCAGAGGAAATATTAAACAGATTAAAACAGCAATCATAGCAAAGTTATCAACCAACAATTGGTTAGAACACTTACCTTTAATTTTGTTAGGTGTCAGAACCGCGATCAAAGAGCCTATACAATGTTCCCCAGCGGAACTTGTATATGGAGAAAATTTAAGACTACCCGGTGAAATTTTTATCCAAACTACTACCCCAAAACTAACCAAACATGAGGTACTCACACAAATTAAAAATACTTTCTCAAATACAACATACAGACTTCCACGTAAACGTCAAATCACTCCCTTCATTCACAAAGACCTTCAGTCATGTGAATTCGTATTTCTACGCGCAGATGGCGCTAGACATAAACTATCACACACATACACAGGTCCATTCCAAGTGATAGAACGAGGGAACAAATTTTTTAACATCGATGTCAACAATACAAATCAAATAGTCTCCATTGACAGACTGAAGCCGGCGTACATGGATCCGGCGAATTACGAAAGCCGTCGAACGACCCAACAGAGGTCTCTGGTGGTCGACTCCTTTCGCCGGGGAGGGTTACTGTACCAGCGCGGGTAATTCAATTTTAAATATTATCACTACGTTACCCACGCTGACACAGATGCATTCAATTTCAAATGTTATAGTTATAATTATCATTTTTGTAAAGGAACCTTGTATTTTCATTGTTGCTATTATTTTTTTGGTTGTCATGTTTTGTGTTTATTTATTTTTCTGTATTCAGTTGTTGTAATAGCTCCGACCTGAGCACAAGAAATAAATTTAGCTCCTCAAATTCAAGAATTTAATTATTACCTTTGTCCACCTTCAAGTTTCAGCTTTTATGTGCACCGATAAAAGCGTTGCACAATTTATTCTTACAGTCTATAAATATGTTCATAATAAAAGTTTCCTACGGTAAATACAAAATATTATGTAATTAAGGAATAATATGTAATATGTTACGTACGATTTTTAAAATTTGTTACTTATTATTCATTCACTTCATCACTCTTCCCTCTTGCAATACATTATTAATATTTCATACAAATAAAATATCTTTACGTTCGTTAATACTTTTAAAATTATTATTATACGTTCAATTTTCATTAGGCAACCTACGAGAGTTAATGCCAAACGACATATTTTACTTTTAGGTTTAGAACTTGGAATAAGTATGACTATTACCTGTAGCTGGCCTACTTTAAAATTAGTTTGTAGTTGTGTTTTTTAGAGTGCCATGATAAAGAAGATTGATTTGATGTGTGAAAATATTTGACAGTTAAATAAAATATTTATAAAAATTAAGAAAATTAGTTTTCTTCTTGAAATAAATGGTCCTTCGAGCCGGATATGGATAACGATATGAATAATGTACGCCGAAGTGAGAGATTAGCGTCGAAAAATCAAGAAAAGAATCGACCAGGTGGAACTTCAGATACCCACCATGATAAAGGTCAGATATTCGATCAAATAAGTCAGATATCAAAATCTTCTTTACGTTCAGCAAAAAGCGGGAATACCATCCGCAGCACCGCGTCGTCCCGACGACGAGTATTGGAGGCACGGGCTGCAAGGGAAAAGGCAGAACTAGAAGCGCAAAAGATTGAACAAGAGAAGATTTTAGAAGAAAGAATACAACAGGCGAAAATAGCAATAATAGAAGCACGGCTAGATGAAGAGCTTGCGCAATTAGAAGATACTGAAGCGTTATCACAGTCGTCAAACCAATCGAGGGTGCAGCAATGGGTCAATGACAGCATGAATGTAAATGACGACCAGCTAGAAGCTAATCAAGAAATTGAACGTACTGAAGTCAATCAGCACAGTCCTAGGAACAACGATATCACCGATCTTACACGAGCCATCACGTCAGCATTTAAGATGTCAAATAATTCGGGGGAGAAGCTCCTAGGACGTCTCTCTGCCAGAGACTTGCCTACATTCTCTGGTGACCCTCTTGACTGGCTAAGATTTAAAAATGCCTTTGATACAACAACTAGAATAGGACAGTATTCGGACGCAGAGAACGTTGCGCGGCTTCAGAGATGCCTTCATGGTGAGGCTTGGGAGGCGGTCGCTGCTCGACTTATTACGGCGACTTCAGCTGACGAAGTGATGAAGACTCTCGAGATGAGATTTGGAAGACCTGACCTGATACTGCATAAACTAATTGGCGAAATGAAGAAAATGCCGAAACTAACAGGTACTCGCTCTGAACTAGTTGTGCTCGCGACCAAGGTCTCCAACTGTGTAGCTGCTATAGAAGCGACCAAACATCTTGGACATTTGCACAGCAACGATCTCACCTCTGAGATTATGAACAAATTGACTGAACCTCTTATCTACCGTTGGCTGGATTATAGCGCTGAAAAAGATAGATACCAGCCTAGATTACGCGTGCTGGCTGAATATCTTATGCAAGAGGCACAACGTATCTGTAAAGCTGGCGCAGTAGAGTTGCCACAAAGAATAGTGAAACCCGTAGTTCCTTTTACACCGAAGCAACCTGTCTTCACGATGACTGAAAATGAAGATAGATCTGACTCTTCGCTTCAAATAAAAGAAACCCCGATTACCATGGTTTCGGAAGCACGTGATAAGAAGTATACTCAGAAGAGCTGTTATTTCTGTGCGAAAAATGATCATAGCATAGATAAATGTCCTAAATTTCGCGACGAAAAGGTGAATAAGCGCTGGGAATGGGTCTGTCAAAATAGATTATGCTTCAAATGTCTGAGTTCGAAACATCGCCGAGATAGATGCAAGAAGGCAAGGAGATGCCCAACTTGCAAGGGGGGGCATCATTTCCTACTTCATCGTGATGATTGGCCTGAATCTCAAAATGAGAAGAAAATTCAAACGACCGAAGTCACTGCTAATGTTTGGGCTACAAAGAACAAGCAAGTATTTTTGAAGGTTCTGCCAATCGTCATCGAAGGTCCGGCTGGCAGCGTGAACACCTACGCTCTCCTCAATGAAGGCTCCACTGTCACTTTGGTGGACCGAAAAATTGCCGAAGAAGTCGGGGCACAGGGATCAGAAGCTGAGCTTCATCTTCAAGGAGCTGTGGGAGATGGAAGTAAATGGATTAGTAAAGTCGTGTCGTTAACTTTACGGTCCCCTGAAGGAGATTATCGATTAGAACGAGTACGCACAGTAGATAGCCTGTCTTTACCTACACAAACTATTGATGAATCTGCTTTAGCTCGATTTGAACATTTAAAGAAAATCCCTATTCAGACCTTTAAAGGACAACCTACTCTGCTCATCGGTCAAGATTATTAGCATCTAATTGTCAGCAGGAAAATTCAAGAAGGAAGAAAAAATGAGCCTGTTGCATCACTTACTCGACTTGGATGGGTACTTCATGGTTTCGTCTCAAACTTCACCAACAATTACCCTGAATTTACTTTACACGTACGCGAAGACATTGAATTACATGAGTTGGTGAAGAGTTTTTACAGTTTCGATAATATGGGAATTAAATATGAAGACTGTAAAAGACAATCGACTGAAGAACGACGTGCAGTAAATATTCTTGAGACAAAGACCAAAAGGATTGGCGATCGATGGGAAACAGGACTATTATGGAAAGCTGACGACATTCATTTACCAAATAATAGAAGTAGCGCAGAACATAGACTCAGAATTATTGAGAAACTGATGGACTCAGATCCTGCCTTTGCTTCAGATTACTCAAAGCAGGTTTCCAACATGTTAGAAAAGAATTATGCTGAAGAAGTCGTTGGCGCTTTGACAGGAAAGAGGATTTGGTTTCTACCGCATTTCGGAGTAAGAAATCCCAATAAACCAGGGAAACTTCGATTAGTTTTTGATGCTAAGGCAGAGACTAAGGGAGTATCTCTGAACACTGAACTATTGTCTGGCCCAGATCTCCTGAACTCAATGATAGGCGTTTTACTCCGATTCAGAGAACGCGCTGTAGCAGTCACAGCTGACATAAGAGAGATGTTTCTTCAAGTGAAGATTCTAGATGAAGACCAAAAAGCCCAATTATTTCTGTGGCGAGGATCAGACCGAGAAAACCCCCCTCGCATCTACAAGATGACCTCCATGATATTCGGTGCAACATCATCTCCATGCACTGCTAATTTTATTTTACGTCATAACGCTGAAGAATATGCCTCTACATATCCTCGCGCAGTAATGGTTATTAAGAGAAGGCATTACGTAGATGATTATTTAGATAGCGTTGACACTGAGGAGGAAATGAAACAACTTGTATCAGACGTTACCAAAATTCATAAAGCAGGAGGATTTAACATTTGTAGATGGGCTTCGAACAAACCCAGCGTTTTACAGTCAGACACAGACACTGTCACCCTCCTACAATCCACGCAACCCATAGAAACCGTCGAGAGAACTTTGGGCCTGAACTGGAATCCTGCTACGGACAGACTAGGCTTTGATCTCAGCCTAAAGAAGGTGAAAAGGGAAGTAGCTGAAGGGTTGCGAAGACCGACTAAACGTGAGATGCTGAAAGTTATCATGTCTGTCTTTGATCCTCTTGGGATGTTGAGCCCTTTTCTTATTAGAGGAAAAATTATGCTGCAAGATATATGGCGCAGTGGAACCCAATGGGATGAGAAAATCGAAGAGAAAGCTGCACAGATTTGGTTTCGGTGGCTGCAAGATATGAAGAAATGCCAGAATTTTTCTATATCCAGGTGCTACGGTTTTAAAAACATGAGTAACATTCAACTTCACGTGTTCGTTGACGCTTCAGAACAAGCTTACGCGGCTGTTGCATATCTACGTCGTGATAATAAAGTAGCCTTCATCGCTGCAAAGAGTCGTGTAGCACCATTGAAACCTTCAACTATACCAAGATTAGAACTTCAGGCCGCACTGATGGGTACACGTCTTGGTGCTACCATTCAAAAAGAACATGACGTGAAAATAGAAAAGCGATTCTTTTGGACTGATTCTCGGACAGTTTGGTGGTGGATCAATAATAACCCTCGACAAAACAAACCATTCGTTTCTAATCGATTATCCGAGATAGATGAACTGACCCGAACTGAAGAATGGCGATGGTTGCCCGGAAAAATAAATGTAGCTGATGAAGCAACAAGAGCTGATAGTAATATCGACTTGGCTCACTCAAGATGGGTTGTTGGTCCAGACTTTCTTCGTCTCTCTGAAAATAACTGGCCTTCAATGAAGCCAAAACCTGATAATGAGGAGGAGCCTAGACAAGAAATGATTTTAACGATCGTAGAACAACCGGAGAAGAACATTGATGATTCCAGATTTTCTAACTGGCGTTGTTTAGCTAGAAGCTTAGCGAAAGCCATTTTGTTTACGGAGAAATGCAGGAGAATAAGTAAACAATTGACTCCAGAACATGTGAAACGAGCAGAGATCTTGATTCTAAAACAAGTTCAATCAGAAAGCTTTCCCGATGAAATTGCTGCTATAAAAAACGGGCAAAATTTGAAGCCTACCAGTAAATTACGACAGCTAAATCCCGAATTAGACGAAACACACCTGCTACGTGCTCGAAGTCGGCTTGAAGCAGGAAGAGACTTGCCTTTAGGGTTGAAAAGACCGATAATCCTTGATGGACGACACCGCATTGCACGATTAATCGTCGAAGAGAAACACAAAGTTTTGGATCATCACAATAGTGAGACTTTGTTAAATGAGATACGTCAAAAATTTTACATCTTCCGACTGAGAGTATTAATGAAAAATATTATAGCAAATTGTGTGACCTGCAGAGCACGACGAGCCCGCTGCGAACAACCCATGATGGCTGGATTGCCACCTGCACGACTACAACACCATTGCAGACCTTTTACATATTGTGGGGTTGATTTTTTTGGGCCAATGCAAGTAACTATCGGCCGCAGACATGAAAAGCGATGGGGAATGATATTCACTTGCTTCAACACGCGAGCAGTACATATTGAACTGGCAGCTTCACTTTCTACGGATTCGACAATAATGGCTATACGTCGCATGGCAGCGCGACGTGGATTTCCCAAACAGATCTATTCCGATAATGGAACGAATTTCCGAGGAGCTGACAAGGAACTGCGAAGGTCAGTTAAAGTACTATTGGATGATGAGCGATTGACCGATCAAGCCACATCATTCGGAATAGAGTGGAGATTCAATCCACCTGAAGCACCACACATGGGCGGAGTATGGGAAAGACTGATCCGCTCTATAAAGACTGCTCTGTTTTCAACACTGAATTCTCGAGCACCTAAAGAAGAAATTCTTACCACCTTATTAGTGGAGGCAGAGAATATTGCGAACAGCCGACCTCTAACCCACGTTTCACTGGATCCAAACGAGGAGGAGGCGCTCACGCCTAATCATTTTTTATGCGGCGCATCTAATCCCTTACCGCGAACAGGAGAATTCTCAGACCAAGATTTTCATTTGCGAAAGCAGTGGCGGATCGCGCAGAGGCTGACTGACCATTTTTGGTCTCGATGGATGCGTGAATATCTACCGAGCCTTCAATCACGCACAAAATGGACGTCAGACAACGGTCGTAAGGTTTGTATAGGTGATCTTGTTCTGATCGCAGATTGCAACGCTCCTCGAAATGTATGGCCACGAGGCAAAATTGTTGCCGTCACTCATGGGCGCGATGGTCGTGTCAGAATTGTCGATGTCGCTACTCAGGGTGGCATACTTCGCCGACCAGTTTCGAAGATTGTCATCCTACTGAGAGTTGAAGAATATACTTCACAGCCAGCTGCCACCACAGAAGCCTCTGACGAGACGAGGAGGAGAATGTAGCTGGCCTACTTTAAAATTAGTTTGTAGTTGTGTTTTTTAGAGTGCCATGATAAAGAAGATTGATTTGATGTGTGAAAATATTTGACAGTTAAATAAAATATTTATAAAAATTAAGAAAATTAGTTTTCTTCTTGAAATATTACCGAATAGATGGAGACTGTTAAATGTACAAATATTTCTACTTTATCGATTCAGCCATATTTATTCATTTCAGTGCACACCAGCGCTCGCCTCGGCGTAGAAACAAAATAAAAGGGAGTATCATTTCACCTTAAATCCAATGTAGAGAAGCTTCCGAGACATCATTTTCCTTCTGAACTACAGAGAACGGGTATATTCGGAACAGCTCATATTGTAAAAAAAGTTCTAATGTAAACACCCTCGAACCTAAGCAACATTGTTTGTTGCTGGGACGGGAATGCGTACTTCTTGGTTGATGATGTTACAGCCACCTTGAAGAGATACAATAGGTATATATTTAATATGTGTTATATATTGTATATTCGAAGAAGGGTTTTTTAAAAACAATATTTATTTACGTGAGTTACAATAATGTCGTTTATTATGTTTACTACAAGAATATTTGTCTCTGACTGACTACATGAATTAAATATTACAGTTTTATTCAAAAAGGAACTGAGGTATCAAGTTATTCTATGGGAAATGAAATTTAAGCTGTCTATGCTGTGGTAACTTGTATAAATACTAATACATATATTGTAACTCTGACAGTGAATAAAGGAAAAAATAATAATGAAATAGGACAGCTGACTTACGCTGACCATGTATATTTTAGCATTAATATGTAATGTTAAGTACCTATATGCCAAATTACCACAAAATACCTACGCTAAAATAAGTAATAATAAAAATAAAATAGGACACCTGCTGACCTGAGCTGTCTATTCTAACTACGTATACTTTAGCTTTAAAATGTGATATTTAAGGCCCTGCATGCCAAATTACTGTTAAATACGTTAAAATAAATAATAATAAAATATTTAGTGGTAATTTGGCTTAATATTATATAGCAATAAGAATATAATTCCTTAGTCACGTGACATGTTTTCCGCCAATCAACATTCAGAATCTCCCTAGCTACATGGCTATCACAGCGATGATAAAAAACAAGGAAATTATCACCGTATTTATAGTCGTTACTAAGGGATTTGTTTTCTTTATTTATGACATTGACAGTTCATTTTGAGTATAAAAATAAATAATAACAATAATTCAATCTCCGAAATATTAAATAAAACTCGTAAGTACCATGTTTTAATACAATATAAATATGTTTATCAAAAGTTAGGTTAGGTTAGATTGCAAAAATTCATTATATTCTCTCATTAAATATAAGCTCGTGATATGATTAATAATCGAAGATATTGCTCGTGAAACCGAAGCAGTACATTTCAACTCGTCCTTCGGACTCGTGAAATCTGCAGCTCGGTTTCACTCGAAGATATCATCGATGATAATCTTATCACTTGTTATATTACGTATGATAATATATACGTATTCAGCTGTCATTTGGAATACAGGGCCTTAATATCATATTTTAAAGCTAAAATATACGTATAGTCGGCATAAGACAGTTCCAGTCTTATTTTATTATTATTATTTATTTCTTTATTTTAGCGTATTTAGTGGTACTTAATATTACATATTAATGCTAAAATATACATGATCAGCATAGATCAACTTTGGGCAGCTGTCCTATTTCATTATTATTATTTATTTTAGCGTATTTTTTGGTAATTTGGCATGTAGGTACTTAATATTGCATATTAATACTAAAATATTATGTGGTCAACATAGGTCAGTTTAGGTCAGCTGTCGTATTTTATTATTATTTATTTTAGCGTATTTAGTGGTAATTTGACATGTAGGTACTTAGGTCAGCTATCCTATATCATTATTATTATTAATTTTAACGTATTTTGTGGTAATTTGGCATTTAGGTACTTAACATTTCTCGCCTATGCGTTCTCTCTGCGCACTATTCATCCCCACAGCTCACGGCTCGTCTGTCAGACTGTGTCGTCTATAATGCGCGGTATCCCTCAGGGATCAATTCTTAGTCCAATCTTATTTATACTGTATGTCAATGACCTGCAAAATTATATAAATTGTAACAAATTATATAAATTTGCAAATGACACGTCGTGTATTATTGGTCCGGAATCTGTACAAAAATTCAGCCTTTTGGCCTCAAGCGCTATTAATGATATGTCATATTGGTGTACTTCTTATAACAATTTAGTACTAAATTGCAATAAAACATATATTATGATCTTTAATATATGTAATATAAATTTCAGTCCACTCGTGTGAGTTAACAACAAATATCTACACAATACATCAAGTAATAAATTTTTAGGCCTAACCTAAAATGGATAAACCATATTAATGATTTTCATAAGAAATTGTATGTTGCTTTCCATACAATATACAAAACTAAAAACATTGCCAGTATATTCACTCTTAAAATTTATTTGCCATATACATAGCAGAATTAACTATGGTATAATTTTTTGGAGCAATAGTCCACATGCACATATAATTTTTGCACTTGAAAAACGAATAAGAATAGTTGGTGTCTCGTTAAAAGCCGATTGTAGACACCAATTTGTTGAACTAGGAATAATAACTATAGTATGTCTATATTTATGAAGTCATTATTTTTGTCAAAAAAAATATTTTCATTGTTCACTTTCAACAAAAATGTGTTCTCTAATATGGAAACCAAACATAATTTTAATTTAAGTATTTCACTCCATAAAACTGCTTTCTTTACTAACACTGCTTATTACAAAGCTATTCAGTTCTACAACGTTATTTACCATATATTAAAATTGTCTGATTTGAAAGTCTTCAAAATTAAATTGAAAATTTTTCTTTTATGTAAATGTTTCTACAAGATTGAAGAGTTTGTACCTATGTGAAATGCAATATCTTTATGTTTTTTTTTCCTTTTTTTCCTCTTTGTATAACAGACAAATAAATCCTAATTCTAAATATTGAGTTAAATGCAATATTTTTGTGCACGGATGAAGGTTTTATTTGAATTGTTTCCTTTATATTAAAAAAAAATGTAATCACATTCGTAAAAATGTCATATTGATACATTCACGGAAAGAATAATTTTACAAATTACGAGTATAAAATAGTTATTTACACAACGAGCTAAGAAAGGTCATTTCATATCGAGGGAAGTCGAGCGCAACAATCACACGAGTGTATGAAAACCTCTTGCTAGCGAATTTTGTTTTCCTACGACCATAAAAAACGACATAATTAAATATATTTTTAACCTCAAATTAGTTGTCACCTTTACGACACCCAGTGGTGTTCATTCTGTAGACGATTCGGTGTCACTTCAATTCATTTTTGTGATAATCACATTGGCCCGTATTCCGATCGCACTTTTATGGAGAGCGCTTTTACATTCTATTCTTATGAGGAGTGTGCTCCATAAAAGCGTTTTTATTGTAAAAGTGCGCTCGGAATATGGACCATTCACTTTGTTTCTATAAATAAGTTTTACTGTATTAACCACGTATTCATTGTTTTATATAAGTTCTAATGATTCTAACCTCAAATCAAATGTCACATAACACAAAGTAAAATGAAAGTGAACTGTTGAGTGCGGCAGTATTACCTAAGGTGCTTATCATAAATGTTAAATTATCTTCCCAACTATAATTATTATCAGAAAAAGAGTTAAATTTGCTATAATAATTCAGTCATATTATTTATTTTCATACTTTGATATTTATCGATTTCTCGTAAAAAACAAAATCAAATTACCGATCAGTTGGCAACACTTCTGTGCGTTACAACAAAAAACTAGTGTGTTATGATTTATCTGATTAAATTTTCGTACCTATATTCCGTTCAACGAGAACGTACCCGATTACGAACCAATTGTGTCTTATTATTTCGTTCTTACTATTATTATATTCCTTATTTCTATTATATTTGCAGTACTTTAATTTTATGAATCTAAAAATAATAACAATTTTGGTATCACTTCCCCCGCTCAAATTTCATAGTTGCATGCGCGAAACAGGTACGTTATCTCGTTGAACGATGTACCTATACGTAATCGTGTGGAAACAATATGCTTTATGTGGTTGTGTCAAGATATTAACAGCATTGTAATGTTTGTACATACTATTTTCAGAAACATTAGCTTATTTATACAGAATTTCAGAAGTAGATAGGAATATTACGTTGACAATCTAGTCACATTTGCTTATCGTAGAAATGTTTTGTACCTCACTTGTAGAGTAGGTGATTCTGCACTGCATACTGTAATACAAAGCTACGAACTCCCAATTGCTACACGAAATAGGATATAAGGATTAACTAGACAAGTATGATAAGTCAGAAATGTCTCTCGAAGTAGCTTGTAGCAGTTTCCCTAGCTATTGGGATATTACAGCAGTTTCCACCAAAGTTGTCACAATTGTCAGCAGCGAAACTATCAACACAAGGTTGGCAGCTGGCAGTATTCAAATGAAGAGAAAGACAGGGAGTTGTAATATAAATGACAAAATTACAAGATCCTATATAACGAAGTCATGCATTTGTAGATGTATTTTAGCAGTGCCGGTTTTACAAATTTGGACGCCTAAGGCGGAAAAATATTAAGGCCAAAATAATAATAATAATAAATTTTCATGGAAAATCTCAAAATTCAAATAATCAAGTAAAGAAATAATGGGTAAATATGCCGTGATGATGATATATATACAGGATTGAAACAAGGATGCGTACTAAGTCCACTTTTATTTTCATTAGTCATAGATGCTGCAATAAAGAAAGCGAAACAAAAAATGAATTATGTTCATCTATGGAAATTGGAAAATGCAACCATCTAAATTATCGGAGCTACTATTTGCAGACGACATGGTTATATTAGCAGGAGCAGAAACCAAGCTACAGCACAATAGGTACGTTCAATGACGCTAGCGCTAGGTAGCAACTTCTAGCACTATGTATTTGAACGTCGTGCTAGGCATCATCTGTTTCCGGTTCGCTCGAGCAAAATCTAGCGTAGATTTTAGCGCTGTTTTTCGCTATGTAGGTGGCGTTTTTGTAGCGTAAAGAAGTAAACAACTAAAATGGCTTCAAACGTGAACATGGAGAACTGTCAGAAGATTATTTATGTTAAAAATTCTGATGGCACTTATGTTAGAAATGAAAAAAATCAGAAATTGATATATAATTTTTTCACATAATAACTCAAGCAAAAGAGCGTTCGCCATTTTACTATTCAAACATATGTCTGTCAAATTGAAGCGTTCAACGACAGTATTTTTCTGCTAGATTTGTAGCACTAGCATTTTCTAGCGCTAGTTGTCGTTGAACGTAACTAATGTCAACATGTTGAAACACAACATCTATTTAGATAATAAAAAGTTAGAACAAACATCTCAATTTAAATATTTAAGCACAATGATTCAAAGTACCGGAAAAAGGGATTTAGAAATACACAAAAAAGTAGAGAAAGTAGGAAGAATCTTTAACACCATGAAAAATACCTTCCTAGGAAAAAGAGAAGTACCCAAAATATTAAAGCAGAAGTAATAAGAAAAGTCGTGACTCCTTCATTAATCAATGGCAGCGAAACATGGACATTAACAAATAAGCTTAAAAGCAGAATAAATGCTTGTGACGATACGTACCTCGTCCCAGTGTTTTGCACTAGTTGTCTTTTACAATAATACAACCCTCTGTCTGGGATTATTGACCATCGATCAACGTATAAACATTTGTGTTGTTTAAAGCACATTGCCGCTGTTAAGATATAATAAACCTATAAAATAGATTATATTGAACGCTGTTTCAGCAAATATTAACATTTACCTGGGCTTATATCGAACCACGATCGATGTAAGATCGAATATAAATCGCCACATGCTGCAAAACATAACCCTCAAAGCTTTGCCGATAAATATATGTTTACATTACCGATGAGTTGTAAAATAGTCTGTTTAACTTGTACAATGTATATATTGTTGTTGTATCATTTACTTATTTGTTATTCACAGGGTTTATTTCACATTGTTCAACCGCTGGATGTGTCAGCTGTTTTCTTGGTTAGGAGTTGGCACAGAGAAGTGAGCAACAATTGTTGTCAGTTCTCATTATTATAAAATATTATTTTATGTCTGTTATTATATTTTTGTTGTATTGGGCAACAAACTGTGACAACCGGTAATTATTACATTTTTTATTAATTTAATTTTTGTTGTACAAACGCCAGCAGCGCCACTATACACGCACTAAGTTTAAAAGTTTACCCCTCTTTAAAACATGCGAGATTTTTCCTGATTTACCAAATCTCAGGTATAAAAGACCGCACATCGTCCAGAAGAATCAGTTCTTCATTTCGTCCGACTGAACCTAGTACCTGGGTTCCGGATTCGAGCTGCAGCTCAGAGCGACTGAGTCGAGCTCTGAGAAGAAAGTTTGAGTCGTGGAGTTGTACCGCCGAATTGCTAAGTCGAGTTTGGGTGATTGAAATTCACCACTCGCCGAGATAAACCGCCGTCCGTATCTCCGATAGGAATGCACCACGATGGCCCTACCGCCACCAACAGGTTCCTTAGAAAAGTAGAAGGGAAAACAAGAAAAGAAAATAAGAAACGAAGTGTTCAGGAAAAACAGTTGGAAAAATAATACAGGAAAGACAACTAGGATGGTTGGGACACATATACACAGGATGCCAGAAGAAAAATGCACAATGCACGAAAGAAGACCCGACTAAAGCAACACCAGCAGCTATAAATTGTGCTCTTTTCTAGAAAAGTACAATTAAGCTAGGCCGGTTCTTTGTCAGGGTTTTGCGGATGGATTTCTAGGCGTGAAGGTCGAAATTCTAGAGATGAGTCTTCACCATCCTAGTTAATGACGCGATGCGTCATGGTTAGTAAATTATTCTATTAAAAATTGACAATTTTATATTAGTATATTTTTGTATTTCAACTCAGTTATGTATATACGACTAATAATTATTATTATTTAATTATCATATTCCTTATTTCTGACGTTCTGCTAATAAAACAGTGACGTGACATAGCAGTCATAAAACGCTGTCAAAAGAAAAAAGAAAATTGAAGACTTTTTCCAAAAAAATAATAGGCTTACTGAGTAGTTAAAGTATTGTATATACACTATGGAACATCTTTTTACCTCCTGCTACCCTTGGTAAGGGAGGTGTAGGGATCGTGCTAAAAATCGCATATCGAGATTTTAGTAAATGACCACGTTTTAAGGTCCTTAGAATCCATTTTTAACATTTTCACGATGATGTCTGTGTGTACGTGTGGATCTAACTCAAATACTATCGTTCAGAAAATCTTGAAATTTTCTATTTCTACCTTATTCTAATATGAAAAGAAGCCATTAGATTTTGGTGTCAATCGGATAACCGGAAATGGCAGTTTACTAGAAGCTAAAAATAGTTTTTCTTCAAAAATACCTTTAAATGTATTTTTTTCGAAATTTGTTATTATAAAACTTAAAGATTATTTCATTTTCTACAGGTTTGCATTAATCCGTTTTCTATATATATTTTATGGATAAATTTATGAAATAATATAAAAATTATATCTCGGAGCTTATGCATACAACTCCATGGTTACACAGTTCAGCTCAAATGTATGTACCTGACAGATAAATATCACTGTCAAAAAAAAATCATTTCAAATTAATAACAGTAACGTTTACAAAAGAAAATTGTAAATAGAGCAATAGTTACATGGAAAGGAACTTAATATACATAATGTAACGTTTTTATTTATAGGGGTGAAGTGTATAACATAGACATATATTATTAACTAAAAGAATACTTTTATAAAAATTTAAAAAAAATATTTCATCACAAAATATTACCAATTGCTGGGTGTGCCAATCTGCTGTGTACACAGATATCGGTAATGATGGAATATTTGTAAAAGGACAAATAATTAAGGATTAAATATAAAAAGATAATAAAAACAACTAACACTATGATTAAATAATTATAAACACTAAGAATATTATTAAATGCTTAAATACTACGATTTATATCACCAAGTTCATTGCTCGTTGCTTGTATACATCAGACTGTCCCTCCGCTTTCTTTCGGCCGGTATTTATACAGCTTATATACTTCTAGAACCCTCTGAAGCGACAATGACCTGTATACAAAAGAATGAGGTCACGGCGTAATTAACCTCTAGCTGGTGCGTCGCCGGGGATCGCGTCATCGCTCTGATACATTCTTTCGAAGGGATTACGTCATTGTTCGCGAACATGCAATCAGTAGCGGCGCAAGCATACTTTTCTCTCAGCGGCACACGTCACAATAATTTCAAATTAATAATAATAACGTTTTAAAACGAAAATTGTAAACAGAACAATAGTTATATGGAAAGGAACTTAAGATACATAATTTCTAGTATTAGTAAATTTGCAGGTATGTATTTAAATAAGAAAATAAATAAATATATTATCACGTCATATTACCCATTGACGGGTGTGCTAATCTGCTTTGTACACAGATTTCGGTAATGATGATGACATATTTGTATCGTACGTGCGTTTACTATGCGTCTCCCCACGGGTACTCATTTTTGGCATGGAGAGCGCACAGGGGTCAGTTTTATAAAAATACGAAATATTTGATAGTAGGAATTGAATCCGGTTCCCTAGATTAGCGACCAGATACTCAAGCACGCGGCCATGAGACCCCATAGGTATATGTATTTATATTAATAAAAATTAAATGGCGGGAGGTTTTGTGTTGGTCACATCAGATTTTTTTGTACTGTATAGTACACAAAATTAAAATACTTTAACATTGTACAGAATTATCTTCATTTACTTTGACCTAAAACTATTCCTAATCTCTAAAAATGACATTCCAATTATTATCCGAAATTTATTTTCGTAAAAAAAAATATTTTTATTGAGTTTTAATGAATTCATATTGTGCATATTTTGATTACAAAGACGTCGTTTCTAAAATTACCAACTATTTTAGACAATAAAAAGAGGTATATTTTATTTAGTATACTTACATCATAATTATTGCGAAATACATGTTTTACTTCGAAATTTGATGAATAATTAAATATTAACATAGTATAAGAGGTTATTTCATAATACTGTCAATTTTTATTTGTATGAACACTTCGGAAATCACACGATTTCATCCGATTTCACCCGACAACATGATATCATCAATTCCCTCCCTCCTCTGGCGATTTGAACCATATGCTTACGATGGGATCAAGTCGTGGAAACGGAGTTTGTCACTATTTATTTCGACTCGTCTGACTGGACTGAATTGACTGAACTAACTGAACTATCCTCCGCTGAGCTGCGTTACCTTTTATACGCCGCTCTCCATTATTTTCGAAGTTTCCACAAGGTTCGATGCGATAATGACAGGGAACACAAAAGGATCAGACGAGCACGAGTAATAAATCTTATCATGACGTTTGGTTACACAGCTTCACGCTCCGTAATTACGCTCCCGACTGTCTAGACCTGTCCGACCTTCGGTCGCGGCTCGTTACACTCAGTAGCGCCGGGTGTGCGCCGGCTTCAATACCGATATAGCGATATAGTGAAAATGATTAGGCAGAAGACTCACGTCATCAACCTGAAAAAAACCTTATGAAATAAAATATAACTTGTAGAAATTTTTGGGTGTTATTTATTTTTAAAAGAAGAAAAAAAGTACTTGTATTAAGTAATGTATATATTAATGATATTTACAATTATTTCGAAGTCAATCGTTATTCCTTTTACGGAATATAAAATTATTTGAAATAATTGTAGTTTATTTTTGTACCATACGTTGGCACTACTGAGAATGATCATGTTGTTTGAAATAATTTTATATTCCGTAGATGAAATAACGATTGACTTAGAAATAATTGTATATTCATTAATATATACGTTTCTTTAATACTAGTATATTTTTTCTTCTTTTTTACTTCCTTGTGCGTAAGTAAAGGAAGTATTGTAATCGCGAAAAATTTCGGTTTTCAGCGGAAATATCCATTTTGATCATCCCTGAATCCATTTTAACTAATTTCATCGTGACTGTCACATAGGTTTTCAAGACGAAATATAGTTGGCTTCTCCCTGACGAGAGATGACAAAAAACAATAATATAATAAACTGTCAATGACTGTTGTAATTTATTCTTTTTGAAATAATAAAGTGAATAATAAAACTAGTCCATTAATGGCCATTTGCACTACTTCGGGTTAACGCTAACCTTTGGTTAAAGTACTGGTTATCTCTCAAAGTGCGTTGCACCGATCAGTAACTAGTAGTTAATTCGCCAAACTACTGGTTTATTTTAACTACCAGAATATGTTCGGTTTAAACGATAACTTGAAGATAACCTTTAATTTTCAAAATTATATGTCACTTGTGACAGCCCCACGGACATTTATAATTTGTAATTTAAAATGAATGATAATTTTAACGATGGTTTTGACGATGATGATGAATTACTGGAACTGGATATGTTACACCGAATTCCAAGAAAACGAGTATATGAAAGAGCTAACCCTTTTTATGAATTGGACGATCATGAATTTTTTACAAGATTTCGCTTATCAAAACAAACAGTAATGAATTTTCTACCCAATATTGAGAACCGTTTAGAATATCCATATGTCATGTAAGTAGATAAATACGAAAAAATGTGAAATACTATATTTCTGTACAATAAGGAAGCGTGAATGCTTTCGATATTGCTTGGGGACCTTCGGATCACTTTGACTGCGAGTTCGACTCGAGTAATTGTTAACATGAAATTCAAGTGGTTGTTTGTGCATCCATAAATATAATTCTTATTTATTTTTTCCGTTTTGATGAACAGGAATAATTGCGTTTCTCCTATAAACCAATTACTGATTACTCTCCGAGTATATGCAACTGGTGGCCATTTGTTAAGTATTGCAGACCTTGGTGGAATGCATGTATCAACAGTTTCGAGAATAGTAAGAAGAGTATCAGAAGCAATAGCTGAGTTAGCACCGCAATATATATCTTTTCCGTCAACACCTGAAGAAATGAAAACAACTCAAAATGATTTTTACGACATCGCTTCATTTCCTAGAGTTATTGGAGTCATTGGTTTGTTTTTATTGTCTTGTAATATAAGTAGTATTTTTTTTTAATTCTACTAGACGGCACTCATATCAAAATTAATTCGCCGGGTGGTAATGATGCTGAGATATACCGAAATAGAAAAGGCTATTTTTCCATTAATGTACAGGCAGTTGGAAATGCAAATTATATAATTACTGATTTAGTAGCACGCTGGCCTGGCTCCACACATGATTCGACTATTTTTAATAATAGTGTACTGAGAAGAAATTTTGAAAATAACATGTATCAAAATTCAATATTATTAGGTATTATTTCATTTTCTAATAAATTACAGATATTAATATTTTGAATGATAGGTGATAGTGGTTATAGTGTAAGAAATTATTTATTCACACCGCTGTTAAATCCAGTAAATGAACCGGAACAATTATATAATCAATCTTTAATAAGAACAAGAACCAGAATAGAAAATTTATTTGGAATCTGGAAACGTAGATTTCCGATTCTGGCATACGGTTGTCGATTGAAATTGAGGACATTATTGACAGTTGTAGTAGCAACTGCCATTCTTCACAACATAGCCAGAAAAAGAGGAGAAGAAAATCCACCTATTGAACAAGATGCTCATATTTTACAGGTATTGATCAATGATGGGCAAATACCAGCTATACCAAATGCCAATGAAAATCGAGGGGCAGGATTTCAAGCACGAAGAAATGTAATTAATAATTGCTTTGCAAATTTAGTATAAAATTAGAACATTATAATTATTTCCTTAATTACAAAATTACAAATTATTTTCAAAAACTTAAATATAACGTTGTTTTATTCTAAGCCTAACTGTCGTTTTCGAATCTTAATATCTAATAATAATAACTGTTTTTTTAATTCATGTTCTTCCTCTTCTCGTTTAATTTTGGCTTGGTAATCATCTTCATCTCTTCTTCTCTTTCTTTCCAAATCTTCATTTTGTGATTTGTAAAAAGCTAATTTCTCTTCCGCAATTTCTCTATACAAATCAGTGAGTTCTTTTTTCTCCGGAGTCATCGTTGGACGCCTCTTTCTTGTCCATTCTTGTACACTCTCTGAACTTTTTTTCGGAATGCCAGATATTAGCTTTTTGGATTTCTGGCTCTGTAGATGGGCGGGTGTATGCTTTCCCCAGTCTATAATAGGGTTACTGAACTCATCAGATTCCTGAACAGTCATTTCCCTATTATTTTCAGTCGTATCATTTAGTTCTATTATCATATTTTCAAATATATTATTATCTATTTCTTCTATTACTAGGTTTTCGGACATATGTGTATTTTCCCTATTTTTATTTGAAGATCCTGAATTTGGAACATGGTCACTATCAAAATTATTTTGCAACCCAAAAACAGTTTTTTCATTTAATAATGATAATGCCAAATCAAAGGCAGGATCTTTCGTTTCAGTATCAGGAGGGCCAGATCCTGTTTTTCGAATCGAAAGTTTCTGATCTGCCGCTTCTTTTTTGATTTTTTTTTTTAATTATTAAAATATCCCCTTAGTTGTTCCGTGGATCGATATACACCTAATGACAAGTCATTATTTTAAAAATCTAATTAAATAAATGTCAATTTAGTAATAACCTGCTGGAGATATAGCATTAAAATCTTTTGCTACGTTTTGCCATGCTGTTTCCTTATCTTTCCATGTGGCATGATCGGTTTTCTTATTGCAAATAATTGCTTTATATTTTTCCACAATATTTAGTAATGCCATTTTCTCATCATTTGTGTAGTTTGGCTGTCGTAACCTTTTATCTGCCATCTAAACATAAATAAATGGAATACTTCAAAATGTACGTTATCTTTCAACTTGTTCTTGACTTACCACTGTATTTATTATATTCACACCACGCGTTACACTTTCGCAAAAATATCAGATATCAATAGCAAAATGTCAATATGGAACAAAAATATATATGAAATGACAAATGATAAACATATAAATTTTAAAATGTAACACAAATGTCATAATATTGCCCGTTGTTTATTAGTCATAAAACGAATAGTCCGAAAATCTGAAAGTTATCTTAACTATGACCTAATTTGATGCTGTGCAATGCATTTAATATTTAACTAGTAGTTAAACTAATCTCCAGGTTAAGTAACTAATACATTTAACCAGAACCTGTGCAAATGGCCATAAATAACATACTACATGGTGTCAGAATAAAAGACAAATACATAAATATGTCAAGTTTAAAACCGCCCAAAGAATTTGAGCCGGGCCATAACCCAGCGGAGGCATGGAAAAAGTGGAGGCAACAAATAGAGAATTACTGGGTAGCTGCAGACCTTGAAACGAAGTCGGTAAAACAGCAACGTGCCACACTATTGCATTTATTAGGAGAAACAGGGATGGAAATTTACAATACGATGTTATTTAAAGAAAAAGAGGATGAACTAAGCGTGGAAGTGATAATGAATGAATTCACCAACTACTTTCAGCCTTACATAAATGAAACATATATCCGATATTTGTTCTTCACAACATCGCAAGAAGAAGGTCAAAATATAGACCAATTTGTTACCAGTTTAAAACAAAAGCGAAGGATTGTGGATTTGGAACATTGCAAGACTCACTTATCCGTGATCGAATCGTATGCGGTGTAAGAAGTCCAGACTTGCGAGAAAAATTACTAAAAACGAAAGATCTTACACTCTCACACCTGCAGAGCTGACGAAGAGTCGAAAAAACAAATTCAAAAGATGAACTCAACAGAAATTTATATTAATGCGATAAAAAGAGCGTACAAGGACTTACAAAGGAAGGAATTAGATAAAATCTCTGCGAATAAAACTTGCGGACGATGTAATACAACACACGAGTTTGGAAAATGTCCGGTATGGGGGAAAACCTGTAGAAATTGCAAGAAAAAGAATCATTTTTCAAATCAATGTAGATTGAAATTGGTTGGAAATATTGAAGAGATACTGAAAAGAATTCATAGCGCACATCAAGGCATTAATTCATGTATAAAACGTGCTAAAGATGCTGTGTACTGGCCACAAATGACAAAAGACATCGAACAATTGGTTAATAGTTGTCTGGTATGTCAAAAATATTCTAGGGCTAATACTAAAGAACCACTTCAACCTCATCCCGTAGTAAAACTTCCGTGGGAGAAGATTTCACTAGATTTTCTAAAAATCAAGGACATAGACTATCTTGTAATCGCTGATTACCACTCAAAATTTTTACATTTAGACATCTTAAAATCAAAAACAGCTTTTTCAATAATTGATTCATTGAAGCGAATATTTGCAATTCATGGATATCCCGCAGAAATATTTTCGGATAACGGTCCTCCATTTAATAGTTATGAATATAGAAGATTCTTAACTAAACACGATATAAAACATTCAACTTCTAGTCCATGGCATAGTCAATCAAATGGCCTGATTGAACGTCACATACAAACAATGAAAAGCTTACTCAAGAAATCGGAAGAGGATCCATACGATGTTGTACTTACATATAATACAACAGAGAAAAGAAACTTGCCGTCCCCAGCCGAAATGCTTATGGGTATATAGGAAATTGCGAACAAATTTACCTATTTCAAGAAAAACACTTCAGCCAAAATTCAGTACGAAGGTGGTAATCCAGAGCTTGAAACAAAACCAAAACAGAGACAAGAAATATTATAATCGCACAGCAAAACCCTTAGGAGCTCTTTTAAGTCAGAGTCCTATTCTTATTCAAAAATCTACAAGAAATTGGAGTCCTGGAAGGGTAATAGGATTAGATAAAAATCCTAATTCGTATTGGGTGACTGGGGGGGATGGAGGCATATACAGAAGAAATAGAATCCATCTACGGCCGTCACAAACATCAAACCAGCAAATACCAGAACCAGAATTACATGAAAAGTTTGAAGGACTTTGTTTAGAAAATAATCCTACTCTAGTAGATCAACCTAAAGAAGGCATGACTGGAAACGAAGACGTAGAAGATTCATCACCGTCCAAAGATAAACCAACTGATATTAAGAGACAGGAGATCAATGATTCTCCGATGGACAGGAAACCGGTAGTGACGTCACGAGGTCGAATAATCGTGAAACCTCTAAGATATAGAGATTAATTAACAAGATAATAATAAAGAAATTTTTGGGGGGACATGTCACATAGGTTTTCAAGACGAAATATAGTTGGCTTCTCCCTGACGAGAGATGACAAAAAACAATAATATAATAAACTGTCAATGATGTTGTAATTTATTCTTTTTGAAATAATAAAGTGAATAATAAAACTAGTCCATTAAATAACATACTACAGTGACGTCTGTACGTACGTACGTACGTATCTCGCATAACTCAAAAACGGTAAGCCGTAGAAAGTTGAAATTTTGTATTTAGGACTCCTATAACATCTAGTTGTGCACCTCCCTTTCTGGTTATTACACAATTTTCAGAAGTGGCACTTTACATGAAGCCTATAATAGATTTTAATGAAAAACTGTTTTAAAATATAATCCATAAGACTTTTATGTCAATCGAAATAACATAATATATTTTGGTTAAAATAGGCTAACCGGAAGTGGTACATTACTTGAAGTTGTTAACAGTTTTTCTTGAATAAAATGATTTTATTTTGATTTTAGAACTAAATGCTTCAAATAAAAGTTTTACGGCCGAATTCACCATTTCTTAATCATGAGTTAATTCACAGATCAACGCTGATCCTAAATCAATCCAATTCACCATTAAAAATCAAGCTAATCTTCTAATCAAAATCAATGATCAACTGATTCGTCATATTCCATGAATCAAGGACTGATCACATCTTTGAATCCTAATTTTGACATTTATAGCTATGTTAGGATTCTGGCTGTTGTACCCATTCGTAACTTCGTCTTATCTTTCTTCTTTATCTTTATTTAGAACCGCATTGGTTTTATTATTTTCAGCTATACTTTTATATCTTTCATTTTCACTATATTTAAAAACATCCCTTTATTGGAATTAGTGTAATTTCTACCTATATCAAAATAAAAATATAATATTATTATAGGAAAATTATAAAATATATTTTATAAATAAATGAAAAACTTACATATTAATACTTTTTTAGCGGAAAGTACAATTACCACGAATAAAATTACATGACAGTTACATTAACTGTCAAAAACCAAAACAAAACTGTGAATCAGTTGATCATGATTCCTTGATTCAGAGATCAAGTTGGTGAATTAGAACATACGTTGATCTACAGATCAGCTTGATTCCTTAATCAACTGATTTATTAATCAACGGATTAATGGTGAATTCGGCCGTTAGAGAATTAATTTCTGCGTCTAGCACATCAAGTATTATTAAATTAACCCTTTATATAAGCGAGATATGTAAATTTAAAAATTATATACTTTTTGTTTTTGTAATAAAGCTTGCTATGGATTAAGACAAAAAAATAAAAAAAAATCATGTCAAATTACGTTAAATATGTGCAATTTTATGATTCGTACATTAACAAATATTATATTTTTATTGTGAAATTAGTCATATTCATTGTTGTAATCAAATATTTCTTTGTTGTAATGAAAACTCTCTTTAAAAAGAACCGGGTTAGATTAATGTTAATTTAAGAATGACAGTAGTAAATGAATTATTTTTTGTTCTATATCAAAATATTTCTCGGGCTTGGCTTAAGCCTGTCAATATTTTGTAATTTAATTATTAAAAAAATATGTATAGTTTAATAATCGTACAAGGAAGTCGTGTGGTGTCCACATCAGATTTTTTTAAATAAATAACTAATAATTTCTACAAGTTATATTTCTTTTTATATGGTGTTTTCAGGTTGATGACGTGAGTCCTCTGCCTAATCATTTTTACTATAGATTATTGCTAATGACAAGTACATGTAAATGTACTGATAAACCGATAAACGTTTATTTTTGTAAATGTATTTTAAATTATGACTATCCTGATTCAGTATATGAGCGGCTCTGAATTATGACTACTATTATGTAAGTTTCTTTTCTATATAACAAGCCGTCCTATATTATTATTATTATTATTATTATTATTATTATTATTATTTAGTTTATTCACCTAAGTCTAGTACATCTAAGAGCTACAAGGTAAATAATTAAATACAATACATTAGCAAAATTGTACTTTTCATTTTCAGAGCTCTAAGATTGCTCGTAATGATGGCCTAAACTTCGGGTTGGCAGGATGGAGATCTCTTCTGCTGACTAGGATGTGGTCTTTAGGTGTCCTAGTCGGTTTCAACCATATTCCAGCTATAAACCATACAGCTGAGGATATATGGGATTTTAGGAAAGTACTTTTCTTATAATGTGGGCTGTTCCATATATTGCTTGTTTTTGAATTTCATATGGGTCGTGATTTCCAGGGATGCGTTATTATTATTATTATTATTATTATTATTATTATTATTATTATTATTATTATTATTATTATTATTAATAATAATAATAATAATAATAATAATGGGGTCCTACACCATAACAAAAAATAATAAAATGTACACTTTATGCTTGAAGTACTATTCAATAAATAACGATTAAGATTTAAAAAACATTTTTAATGATTACTTTGCGACATATTTGAATTTATTTTCAGTGCCACTGTGACGTCATAACTATAGATATCTTTCTCATATAGCCTACTATAGACACTGGTGCGAGAAATATAGCTATAGGTTTCGCTCAAAATCAAATGCAGTTAAACTAAAAACAATTATGTCTTTTTATACAACGAATTGCTTTAAAATTTAACGAACTTTCATGTAAAATAATAAAAAAATAGAGTGGAGGACCCCATTCTTCTTGTTTTGTAAAGTATGCACCTATAATTATTTCTTTTATATACATATTATGCTCCCAGACTGAAAACGCTCAGGAAGTGAAACACATAGACTATAGTCATTTTTCTCTGTTATAACTCACGTCATCACTGAAACAAACCAATATTAATGGAAGAAATTTTTCACATCATACATACGTCGTAGATAGATTTGGAATCTATAATTTAGTAGAGATTTGAAAACATCTTATTCTCTTCGTTATATTGATGACGTGATATTTCTCTTTCTTTTAATACACTGTGTGTTAATTTAATAAAGACCGAAATCACATAATATTTCTGAGCCTAATATATATATTATTGCAAGAAACATGTATAGTTCACATGCAAATATACGTCAAATTTCGAATTTCAAAATTTTCAAAATTCAAAATAGCTAAAATTGTACTTTTGTCAAAATAACTATAGGTAACGAATGACGATATTGAAGACGATTATAAAAACCGATAACTTTACTTTTCCTTAAAATTAATATTTATTGTTTTATCAAAGACAAACAAGTTTATTAAATCTCCCTTGTATGTCAATTTTGGTCTATTATTGTAATAGGCAAAGTGTTGTGAAAAATAAGAGTCGAGGACCGGTCCTGGCGTGTAGCGCCTCTTGCGGCACGGAGAGGAACCAGGAGCAGAGCCCGTGGGACGCTGCAGTTTGAATAATTCACCACACGTCTGACACCGCATCGCGTACAAAATATAAAACTTTTCAACTAAAATAATATAACATAGTTGGCGGCAAAGGCGAACGCGGAAGCGAACGCCTACATCGCCACAAGCAGCGCTTGTTTCAATGTTCCCCTCCATGAAGTAAATGTATAAACATTATTTCGCCACAAAAATGTACTAAACATTCCATTCAAGCATGATCCTTGAACACACTGACAATTTAATTCTTTTCTTAATTCAATGGGGTTCTCCATTATAATAAAAACAAATTAGAACAAGGGTCATTTATATTAAAACAAGACCTTAAAACTATATTGAAACAGAGCATCAAAGTTTTAAAAAAGTTATTAGTTTTTAAAATAATCGAATTTTTAATGCTTTAACCTTGTCACATATCTCCTTTATTCCAAATTTTGTGACATGGCATAATGCGTAGTTTCTATGGCATGATATATTTGAATATAGACCAGAGGGGACAGACGGCTAAGTTTTGCTAAGTTAGCATAAATGCATAGCTAAAAGATCTGTACCGATGGTAGGATGAATCAGTTAGAGTAAATCTGTCTCAACGTTGTGACTATTTAAAATAATCGGCCTTGGTATAATTTCTATTAAACCTAAACACCCTGTGAAGTGCAGTGAAGTGGAATATACAAGGTTCCAGCCGCTTAGCCCAGCAGTTCCGTGACGTACATCTGGTACGTACCCCTTCCCCACATTTCGCCTGCTCCCATTTTCGGTCCAACCTGCCCGCAACGCAATAGGTAGTTCGTCAACCCTTCGTTAACCACCTGAACAGGTTGTAATAATCCTCTCCTTCACCTAGGCTACATTGAGAAGTCCGGCCTAAATAAGTGTAAACCGTTACATTTGGCGGTAGTAGCCGGGACGACATATATAGCAAGTAAAGCCTGTTACATTGGCCAACAGACGCAAGGTTTATTCTTTGGCCTGTTACATTTGGGCAACCGTCAGTAGGATTATTACTGTCCGCCTGTTACATTTGGCACAGTTGGTAGAATTATCTTTCAATCGGTAGGATTATTTTCGGCCTGTTACAATTTTTACTTCAAGTCTTCTGCTACCAGTTTCTTGGCGCATGAATGTAAAATAACGAAATAACGAAAGTAAATCAAATAATACATATATGTATTTATGTTGCCACGTCTGATAAAAACGAACGTCTGTATGAAAGTGAAAGAAATGTTGAATGACAGGCTGTCCAGTGGCAATTAAAACTTTGACTATAATATACATGGAGGTAGGAATATGGAAGGAGTATTTGCAATCGCTAGTGAAGCCGCTTCCCCCCTCTACAATGTGTCCTGTGTCATTTCGAAATTACGAGGTTATTTCTGTCAATTGTGCATTGCATATTTTTATACGTATACGTGTGTTGGAGAAATGTTTGCCGTTTTCGACTTTTTAATACACGAGTATTTCGTACATTAGACGTGTCACAAATCCCCACTATAACGTGTACTACGTACATGCGTCGGTCCCCATCGGGTTACATACCCCTCGCCCTAGTTCAAGTTTCTACTCTCCATACTATTTCTACCTTCATGATAATATACATAGTTTTTTTATTAAATTGTTATTATCCATGCATATTTCGAATTATTGACTACGAAAGTTAAATTAAACATATTTATATATTTTTATGTGTTGAAATAGATCAATTATTATCTATGTATGTTATAGGATATGAAAAATAAATATAATGGTTTAACGAATAACAATGAAGACTTTCTAGATCCACACACCACTATCAATTTTAGATGAAGTTTCATTAAAAACATAGTGCAGGACCCCATACCCCATAGCTTCATTTTTGATATAATTTTTCCTTTGGTGATGAACTATGTAATTAAAATATTGTATTGATTCTTGAAAATTTGAATTCAACCTGGAATTTTGTCCATATTTGTTAATTTTTATTTGTTTAGAAGTTATTAAGGAATGAAAAGTGTCGGACGTTTTCATTCATTCTTATTACTGAAGTGAAATTATTAATCGAGTCTTGAAAATTTGAACTCTCCACGAAATTCTACGCCCACATTTGTTTTTTTTTTAAATTTGCTAATAGTGTTATTAAATGAATTATTTTTGGCGCTTTTTGTTTTCTAGAGGTGGTATGACTGCTTTCTAAACCGACAGACAAATTACTGTCAGTCAATGAAACAACAACCCAAGCAACATATATCGACATGTCATATTATTGACGTTCTAGTGACGTCATGTAAACGTCGATTTAATGGCAAGGTTGATGCAACGTCGGTATTTCATCATCAATATACAGTGGCGTGCAAAAGTATTGCGACAAACATATTTTATTTCTTTTAAAATATTATTCATTTTTGTAATATTTTTATATATTACACAACTGTTAGGAATGTTAATACTTGCTAATTAGTGTAGTTAACAAATTTTAAAATTTATGTTCATTGTATTTTATACGCTCAAACGAATATTTTCGTTTTCATAAGTATTGCGCCAAGTTGTTGCTGACAGTTTTATACCTTTTTTATTGAAATTTTTCATCAAATTCCGACATTAAATTAAATTTAGGCTATTGTCTAACAATATGGCAAAATACACCCACCTTCAGTTATGAGAAGCCGTCATAAACCTTTCTCAACAAGGGAAGGTTTCTCGCGAGATAGCTGGCTTGCTAAAGATTGATAAGAGCACGGTAAATAGAATTATTGGTAGATATAAGTTAAGAAATTCATTAGCTGACAAGCCAAAATGTGGTAGACCCCGAAAAACAACAAAGCGGACAGATAAAATAATAAAACGAAAATCTGTAGCAGACCCAAAAGAAACTGCTAAGGATATATCGAAAGAACTTCTAATTGAAAATGTTGCTGATGTGAGCCGAAGTACTGTGTCTCGACGTCTTAAAGAAGTAGGGCTTATAGGACGGGTCGGAGTTAAGAAACCTTTGATTAGTACCAAAAATAAGAAGGCGAGACTAAACTTTGCCAAGAAATATCAACATTGGACTGAAGCCGATTGGCGAAAAATTCTATTTACGGATGAATCAAAATTCGATTTACTTGGAAGTGATGGCAAAAAGTATATTCGATGACCAGTGAATACAAGTAAAACTAAAACAATTACCCCTTAACCTTAAATAATAATATAAGCTAAAAGCTAAATACGTATTTCGAGAACTAAGTTCTCATCATCAGTAGTACAAAACAAAAGTTTAAGCAGAGAAGTTAAGATTACTCAACATGTAAACCATGTCAGAGGTCTAACAACTCTGAGCAAACAAGGGAGAGAACTGGGATTATATAGGGATAGGAGTCACAAGAGAATGAATACCAATTAAAACTAAGATTTAACGTCCAATGAAATTTAAGATTTAAAATGTCCTATTAAATTTAAGTTTCTATTAAATCGAATAATTTAGAATTTGGTATGGGACCGAAATCTGCGTTCATTAAGTTATTTTTAAATTTATTTATTATTAAGCTCTCGTATGCATCTAAATATCTATCATTATTAATATTCTTTAAAAGTTTAATGATAGAATTGTTAATTTTGTGATTATTAATGAACATATGTTGAGCCACGCTAGATTTTTCGGGATTACCGCTTTTTAGATGATAAAAATGTTCTTTAAACCGAGTGTCAATTTGCCTTTTAGTTTGCCCGATGTAAACTTTATTACAATCATTACAGCTAATTTTATATATACCGGATTTTTTGTTAGTGTCAATTTTATCTTTAGGATTACCTAATAGAGATTTAATAGTATTACTTGATTTGTAAGTCACGGTTAAATTTAGATTTTGAAAAATTTTATTTAAATTTTTAGAAGCGTGATCGTACGGTAGTGTTATGTATTTATTATTATTTTTATTATTAAATGGTGTTAATGTTGTAAAATTAGAAACGGATTGGCGATGTTTAAATTTATGAACTAATTTATCTATAGTTTTAACCGGGAAACCGTTATATTTAGCTATTTCTTTAATATAGTTTAGTTCAATATTAAATCTTTTTTTGTTTAAAGGAAATTTTGTTAATCTGTTTATTAAAAAATTGAATGATGCTAATTTATGTTGCCAGAAATGATTGGAGTCAGCAGTTATAAATCTGTTAGTATTAGTGGATTTTCTGTGAATATCGAACTCTAGTTTATTTTTATTTCGAATAACCAGTACGTCCAGAAATGGTAGTTGTTTATTAGTTTCTTGTTCAATAGTAAATTTAATTGATGGGAAAACTGAATTTAAATTGTCTAGAAAAGTTTTCAAATCGCAATTTTTGATATTAACTATGGCAAAAATATCATCTACATATCTAATCCAAACTCTAGGAAAATATTTGTTGTTTTTCTTAAATTCAATTTCGAAATTACTCATGAATAAATTAGCCAAAAATGGTGATAAACTATTTCCCATAACTGTACCTTCATTTTGGTGATAAAATTTATTATTTACTTGAAAATAATTTTGATTCATACAAAGTTCAGTGAGTCGTAAATATTCATTAATTTGTGTCACATCCAAGTTGTTATTTTCTAAAAAAGTTTTTAAATATTCTAAAGTTTTCGGGATCGGTACACTTGGAAATAAAGAACTAACGTCAAAAGAAACCAATATTTCATTTTTATCTAAAGTAATATCTTTGACTTTTTCGATGAATTGTAACGAATTTTGTACGGAAAAAGTTTGTGGTTGATTTTGAAAATTAGTAAATTCGTTGACTAACCATTTTGAAAGCAAATAAGTTGGTGAATTTATGCCAGAAACTATAGGTCTTACTGAATTACCCGGTTTATGAATTTTTGGAAGACAGTACATTTTTGGAACTACTGGGTTTGAAACGTTAAGTTTAAAATTTATATTTTTCGTAATTAAATTTGGACAATTTTTAATGGTGTTTTTATATTCTCTAACCATTTTAGGTAAAGGATTTTTATTAATTTGCGTGTAAGGTCCATTAGTTAATTGGTTATTTACTCTATTAAAATATTCTGATTTATCTAAAATGACAATTTTGTTACCTTTATCGGCTTTTAAATAAAATACGTCGCGTTTTTTAAGATTATTTATAAGTTTAATATCACTATTATTAGGTTTGTTTTTAAAACGATTTAAATTATTATTTATTTGAATTTTACAAGCGTTCCTGATGTAATCTTTAGTGTCATTGTCAACGGAGTTAAATAACTACTCTAAACTTAAAACTAAGATTAAATTAATCAGCGCTGACATTCTGTTTCTTAAAAATTGTAAATTAAATTCAGTTTATCCAAAATTTATGAAAATTACTACATCTAAAAATTGCAAAAATTCTGAAAATATAATAAGATTCGCTAAAGATAAGTGGTTAGTTTCAGAAATTAATAATCATTACGCTAAACGAAGCAAACTTGAAATTAAAGCCTATAACTTACATCTTAAATTAACTAAAAATTTATGTAATTTAGAATATTATGAATGGTCGGTCTTCGAGAATAGAATATATGAAGTAATTAACCATAAATTTGTTAATAAAATTAAAAGACAGAATAATAAATTAAAACGTTTAATACCGAATAACCCGAAACAACAGACTTGTATAAAAGAAAACATCGTTGTAAATCAATCGTCGGACAATTTTTCTAAAGAAGAACTCAATTTGTTAAACAAAGGTTTAAAATTTTCACCTAATAATATTGACTCACCGTTAGATGATTTAGTAGCTTGCATTGAAACCAGTATTAAATATTTAAACAATGACACTAAAGATTACATCAGGAACGCTTGTAAAATTCAAATAAATAATAATTTAAATCGTTTTAAAAACAAACCTAATAATAGTGATATTAAACTTATAAATAATCTTAAAAAACGCGACGTATTTTATTTAAAAGCCGATAAAGGTAACAAAATTGTCATTTTAGATAAATCAGAATATTTTAATAGAGTAAATAACCAATTAACTAATGGACCTTACACGCAAATTAATAAAAATCCTTTACCTAAAATGGTTAGAGAATATAAAAACACCATTAAAAATTGTCCAAATTTAATTACGAAAAATATAAATTTTAAACTTAACGTTTCAAACCCAGTAGTTCCAAAAATGTACTGTCTTCCAAAAATTCATAAACCGGGTAATTCAGTAAGACCTATAGTTTCTGGCATAAATTCACCAACTTATTTGCTTTCAAAATGGTTAGTCAACGAATTTACTAATTTTCAAAATCAACCACAAACTTTTTCCGTACAAAATTCGTTACAATTCATCGAAAAAGTCAAAGATATTACTTTAGATAAAAATGAAATATTGGTTTCTTTTGACGTTAGTTCTTTATTTCCAAGTGTACCGATCCCGAAAACTTTAGAATATTTAAAAACTTTTTTAGAAAATAACAACTTGGATGTGACACAAATTAATGAATATTTACGACTCACTGAACTTTGTATGAATCAAAATTATTTTCAAGTAAATAATAAATTTTATCACCAAAATGAAGGTACAGTTATGGGAAATAGTTTATCACCATTTTTGGCTAATTTATTCATGAGTAATTTCGAAATTGAATTTAAGAAAAACAACAAATATTTTCCTAGAGTTTGGATTAGATATGTAGATGATATTTTTGCCATAGTTAATATCAAAAATTGCGATTTGAAAACTTTTCTAGACAATTTAAATTCAGTTTTCCCATCAATTAAATTTACTATTGAACAAGAAACTAATAAACAACTACCATTTCTGGACGTACTGGTTATTCGAAATAAAAATAAACTAGAGTTCGATATTCACAGAAAATCCACTAATACTAACAGATTTATAACTGCTGACTCCAATCATTTCTGGCAACATAAATTAGCATCATTCAATTTTTTAATAAACAGATTAACAAAATTTCCTTTAAACAAAAAAAGATTTAATATTGAACTAAACTATATTAAAGAAATAGCTAAATATAACGGTTTCCCGGTTAAAACTATAGATAAATTAGTTCATAAATTTAAACATCGCCAATCCGTTTCTAATTTTACAACATTAACACCATTTAATAATAAAAATAATAATAAATACATAACACTACCGTACGATCACGCTTCTAAAAATTTAAATAAAATTTTTCAAAATCTAAATTTAACCGTGACTTACAAATCAAGTAATACTATTAAATCTCTATTAGGTAATCCTAAAGATAAAATTGACACTAACAAAAAATCCGGTATATATAAAATTAGCTGTAATGATTGTAATAAAGTTTACATCGGGCAAACTAAAAGGCAAATTGACACTCGGTTTAAAGAACATTTTTATCATCTAAAAAGCGGTAATCCCGAAAAATCTAGCGTGGCTCAACATATGTTCATTAATAATCACAAAATTAACAATTCTAACATTAAACTTTTAAAGAATATTAATAATGATAGATATTTAGATGCATACGAGAGCTTAATAATAAATAAATTTAAAAATAACTTGATGAACGCAGATTTCGGTCCCATACCAAATTCTAAATTATTCGATTTAATAGAAACTTAAATTTAATAGGACATTTTAAATCTTAAATTTCATTGGACGTTAAATCTTAGTTTTAATTGGTATTCATTCACCTGTGACTCCTATCCCTATATAATCCCAGTTCTCTCCCTTGTTTGCTCAGAGTTGTTAGACCTCTGACATGGTTTACATGTTGAGTAATCTTAACTTCTCTGCTTAAACTTTTGTTTTGTACTACTGATGATGAGAACTTAGTTCTCGAAATACGTATTTAGCTTTTAGCTTATATTATTATTTAAGGTTAAGGGGTAATTGTTTTAGTTTTATATATATTTTCAACCTTAGACTCCTCCTATTATTGTAAGTGAATACAAGGTTTGATTCTAGGTACCAAATTCCTACTGTTAAGCATGGCGGAGGCAATGTGATGGTTTGGGGAGCATTTTCTTATGACGGTGTAGGTCCATTAATTCAGAATAAAGTACAATGAATGCTGTAATGTATAGGGATATTTTAACAAACCATATGCTACCTTATGCAAGAAAAAATATGCCACGGGGATGGGTTTTTCAACAGGACAACGATCCTAAACATACTTCAAAGCTTGTAAAGGAGTTTTTAAGTTAGAAAAAAGTCCGAATTCTTGACTGGCCATCCCAGTCTCCGGATTTAAATCCAATAGAGAATTTATGGCAAGAGTTAAAAATACGTGTGGGTAAAGAAAAACACTCCAACAAGGGCAAATTATGGAACCATTTGGAAAATGAATAGCAAAATTTACCACAAGATTCTATAACAAATTTAATCAAATCCATGCCTCGACGGTGTGCTGCAGTGATTGCTTCAAGAGGAATGTCGACGAAGTATTAAATATAGAATACGAAATAGCAAGTTCAAAAATATTGCACCAATTCTTTGACTACTTTTAAAGTATGTATAGTTTTGGCGCAATTCTTTTGAACAGCATAATTAATAATTTTGTTATCACATAAGTTTATTTATGTAGTTATTGGATTATAATTTGCATATGTTTTATGCATAAATACATATGTTTATTAATATAAATGTTTCATTTTTTTATCATCTTTACAATGTATGATATTGTGTAAAAAATTGTTTGGCGCAATACTTTCGCACGCAACTGTATGCACGTCGAATAAACGTTCCATCGACGTCGAATCTCGGGGGTCATCGATGTGTCAAATTATTAACGTCCTAATCATGTTATGTGAATGTTAATAAAGTTGATACGGGATTGTAATTTCGTCATTAGTATATTAACGTTATGCCAACGTCGGTTCTCGGCAGGCAACAAAAGCTATTTATAGTTTCTTACTTATTTATATGTGTTAAAACTGTAATTTTATTATTTAGTGAGAAGAACGCTAGAACGCGAAGCAAAGTTGAGTGTTCCAATCCTTCGAACAAAATAAAATCATTTTTAACATGCATATCATACATTTTAACTACAAACACTTTATTTTTCATTTAAATATGCATTTCTAATATTTTTTTGACATTATGTAAAAAATATCCAATTAATTTATTTATCATCTTCGCCATAAAGTAATTCATTTTTACCTCTCGCTAAGAGAGGTATTGGGTTCATACTAAAAATCGCTTATCCAGATTTTAATGATTAAGCACGTTTTAAGGTCCCTACAACCCGATTTTAACATTTTTACGATGATGTCTGTGTGTATGTGTGTGTGTGTGTGTGTGTGTGTGTGTGTGTGTGTGTGTGTGTGTGTGTGTATGTGTGTGGGACGTTGGAAGGACGATTACTCAAAAACTAAAAACTATAAGACTTAATATTTGTTTAACTACGTATTTTCCAATCGGACATTAATGGGAAGAGCTGAAAAGGTTTTGGTAACAATTGGACAACCGGAAGTAGCAGATTCTTGAAAAAAAATCTTCTAAATATTATTTTCTGAAAAATTTTCTTGATAATATTAAAGAAAATTTAATTCTCAATGTGACACAATTAAATTTTTTATTATATCTCGTATAGGTTTGGGGATATAGTATATAATAATATAGAATAATCTGTTGTAATAAATCTCGTTGCCTAAAAACAGTTGAGATATTCAAATGTTTGTAATTGACAGATAAATGCAAAATGTCAGTGTCAAAAATCAGATTTTTGTGGGAGGTACGAATACATTTAATATATATTATTGTATTATTAATTAAATATGTATTTAAATTATAGGTATGTTAAAATTACATATATCCTTAAGAAATACCGCTAATACTGTCAATGAATTTGAAGAATTTTGAACATATTAGAAGAGTAGGACAAAATTCCTCATAGAACGAAAGTAGAGATACAATTTCAATTATTTGTATGTACAAGAAATGTTAAATTCGCTACTTATAGGGCGCGAGCAGTTATGTAACTTTGTTGGCCTTGGCAAGCAGATATGAGGATCCGTATCAGAATGACGGCTAGTAGTTATTTACATAGATGTCACAATTGTCATATGTCATAATTTTTCTTTCAAAATTTCTAAATATTCTGATGTTTATTTGTCATCAATAGTATGGAATATACTTGTCGAGGAAAATAATCCACATGGATTTGAAAAATAATGTTTTGAATAAAAAATTATGATACTTGACACCTATGTACATTATTAATAGCTGTCATTCTAACACGCGCCTCTATATCTGCTTGCCAAGGCCAACAAAGTCATATGACTGCTCTCGCACTTTTGTAACATAAAATGAAAATGGCGAGAAGTATTGTGTTCAACACAATAGATTTTTAACATTGGAATTTTACTTTTAACACTGATACTAAAAAATTATTATAGAACAACACATTTTGTTTTATACTTATTTTTATATGTCTATATCATTGTTTGAAATAAATATATGTAATAAAAATTAAAATAATATTAATCCAAACTCGTGTCTGTAAAGTCTTCTTCTTCCTCTTGCTCCTATTGGAGCATAGGGCGACATGATGTCGTTTCTTAGCAGATGATAAGATGATAGGTTTGCTAGACCTGCGCATCTGGGTTGCTTCTTGTTCGATTCTTCTCGCTTGGTGTGTGGTTACAATTTTCTCAATAAATTTCTTCCATTCTTGCCTATCTCTTGCCACTGGTCCAACCTGCCTCCAAGATATGTTTTGGCTCTGTAGTTCTCTGTCAACTGTTCTTCTTCATGTCTCCGTTGGTCTACCCACGCGTCTTCTTCCTGCTGTGTTGAAATTTAGGGCTTGTCTTGTTATATTTCTTAATGTGTGCCCTATCCATCTCCATTTTAGTCTTTTAATTGTTGTCTCTATTTTTTCCTCATTATTCATTTTTAATTGGTCATTATTTGTTATTGTTTCTGGCCAAAATATTTTACATATATGTCTGAGGCATTTGTTGATAAATGTCTGTAAATATTTTAGATCCTCTACAGTTTCATTCCATGTTTTCGCGCCATATAATAGTATGCTCTTGGCATTAGTCCGGAATAATCTTAATTTTATCTGGCGAGAAACATCATTTGATTTCCAAATTTTTCTTAACATATTAAATGTTTTTTGTGCCTGAGCTATTCTTGACTTGATGTCGTTTTTTGTGCCCCCTTCTTTATTCAGTATACTTCCCAGGTATTGAAAATCTGTTACTTCTTCTATTTCTTCATTGTCTATGACTATTTTATTTGAACTTTCTTCGTTGTTGACTAGTAGCTTTGTTTTCTTTTTGTTTATCTTAAGACCTACTTCATTGACAATATTTATAAGTTTGTTCGTTTTTTCTTGAATATGCTTTTTATTTTCCGCCTTTGGGCAAAGGTCATCAGCAAATTCTAGGTCTGCAAGTTTGTTGAACGGGTTCCACTGTATTCCTGTTTATTGTCTACTACCTGTGTCATTATCCAGTCCATTATAATTAGGAATAATAGCGGTGATAAGATATAGCCTTGTCTAACACCGGTCTGAATGTAATTTTTTTCGATTAGTTTGCCTGCGTCTTCAATTCTTGTAGAGTATTGGTCGTAGATGGTTTTGATCATTGTTATATACTTGTCTGGTATTCCATATTCTTTAAAAAAATTCCACATTTTAGCTCTGTTTACTTTATCGAATGCTTTTTCGAAATTTATAAAGTTTATGAGTACATTACCATTCATCTCTGTAACTTGCTCCAGAATTATTCTTAGGGTGCAGATCTGGTCGATATATGACCTTTTTTCTCGGAAGCCAGCTTGATTTTCTCTGAGGATGGAATCTACAGATTGTTTCATTCTATCTAACATTATTCTTGTCATTATCTTGCCTGCCATACATAGTAATGTGATTCGTCTCCTTTTTTCGGTAGTTTTATTATTACTTCCTCTGACCAGTCTTCTGGAATATTTTCCTCTTGCCATATTTTCTTTAGTATAATATGCATTACTTCTACGGTAGTTTCAATATCTTCCTTGGGTAGTTCTGCTGGAATGTTGTCTATTCCTGCTGCTTTTTCGTCTGTCAGTGTGAATACAGCATTCATTATTTCTTCTTTCGAAAATTGTTCTTCACTTATGGTATTTTTGTATTATCTCTTCTTCCTCCTGTAGTAGAAAATTCGTCTCTTTGTAGATTTCTGTAAAGTGTTCTATCCACCTATTCTTTATTTCTTCTTCTGTTCCATAACTTTGGTTTCCTTTTACATTTTAATTTTCTGCATTGTATCACATTTTTTTCCTGTTAATTGCCGTGTTATATCATATAATGTTTTCATATTGTTCATGGAGGCTGCTTCTTCTGCCTTTTTGCAAGACTTTCTAGATACATTCTCATGGCTCTCCGAGCATTTTTCTGGACTTCTTTGTTCTTATCCCAGTATTTTCTTTCCGAAATTTCTTTGTTGGGTGCTTCTTTCGTGTTTAGTACCTTGATTTTTATTAATTTTCTTTCTTCGATTTTTATAAATGTTTCTCTAGAAAACCACGGTTTATCATGTCTTCTTCTCATTCCTACAGTTTCGGTTGCAGCTGTGGTTATTGCATGTTTAAACTTTCTCCATACATCTTCATTGTTTACGTCCCAAAGTGTACTTATTTCTTCTATTTCCTCTCTTAATTTTTTCTGAAATTCTTCTTTTACAGTTTCGTTGTCATTAATCCACTCAATATTAAATTTTCTTTCTTGTCTCATCATTTTCGTTGAATTTCAAGCTAATTTTAATTTTTGCTCTAACTAATACATGATCTGATTCAACGTCTACTCCTCTCATAGCTCTGACATCTTTTAATGTATTTCTCCATTTTTTATCGATTAAAATATGATTTATCTGGTTTTTCGGCTTCCCAGATCCAGGTTTCTTTGTGTATATTTTTATAGTGGAATAGTGTTCCCCCTATCATAAAGTTATTTATACTACAGAACTGTACGAGTCTTTCTCCATTTTCATTGATCTGACCAATTCCGAATTTACCCATTACTTCTTCTCTATCTATATTGTTTTTTCAGTAAAGTGGGAGTCGATAATCGTTATTGAAATTCCATCAGTAATCAACGTAATACTGACGTGGAAATTTGACGTTCTTATTTTATCAACAGTCGACGTCGAAACAACGTTTATGATCGATACCATTACAACATTAATAATAGATGTCGACGCAACGTTGATGATCGATGTCGTTTCGATCCACGCATTCAGATGTCAATAAATCGACATTATATATCCGTCATAATCACGTCATTTGTTTTTTGGAATGTAGTTTCTTCTGTGAAGTTCATTTTTTTACCGGTAAACGCCACTAACAAAACTGGTAAAAATACCAAGTCACATTTTAGCTAAGTTTCATTTTTAAAAAATCTAATAGAATTATAAAATTACCTCAATAGAAAAAATCTGTTGTGGCCAGCACAATACATTCCGTCAATCCAGTGTATAATGTATAAATTCCATATATAATTTTTCCTTCAAAAGATTCTAAATTTCCAGTAAAATTATTTCATAAAAAAACTATTCAAATTGCACTTGACACTGACATCTTCTTCTTCTTTAGCTTTTCCCATTCGTTAGGGGTCGCTATTTTTGCGTGTCGTTCTCATACAGTTCCTTTTCTCTCAAGTCTTCCGCAATACAGTCCTTCCATCTTATCTTTGATCTTCCTCTGTTTCTTTAACCTCCTATTACTAAGCTCTTCATTCTTCTTCCAATATAATTCTTCATTTCTCCTCACGACATGTTCAAACCAATGTAATCGTCTTTCTTGTATCTTTCTAGAAACTTGTAACACTAGAGTTATTTTCTCACCGTATCGTTCCGTGTCTTCCCCAACATCTACTTCAACATCCTCATCTCTGCCACATTAAATTACTTTTTATTGATACTGACATCTGTCAATTTGAATTATATGGATATATTAGTAGTTTCCATGTTTAGCATAGCTGGCTGAATTATAAAATTTAATTTCGTTAAAATTCTTTAACTCTATATCTGTAGAATATGAAGTATAAAATGCAATCAAATCGTATAGAGAATAATATATTCTTTAAGTTATAATAACGTTAAATATCAATAAATCAAATTTATCTGTTAAATCTTCAAATGAGGCTACTTCCGGTTCACCAATTATAACCAAAATCTAATCAGTTGTTCTTCTGGATGAAAACTTGAGGAATACGAAAAAAATATAATTTTTGGAATCGTGGTATTGAAGTTAAGCGATCCGAAACTTTCGTCACACACACTCACAGACACGCACACACACACACACACACACACACACACTCACACACATACACACACATACATACATACATACATACATACATACATACATACATACATACATACATACATACATACATACATACATACATACATACATACATACATACAGACATCATCATAAAAATGGTAAAATCGTATTATTTGGACCCTAAATCATGCTTATTCACTAAAAACTCATCATTGATTTTTTTGACCAAAGACAATACCTTCCTTACCTAAAGGTGACGGAAGGTAAAAATAGTACGAAAAACTTGTTTCATAAGCAATGTTATCGCACTCGTCCTTTGTAAAACCTGGGCTCGTACGTTAACAGATTGCCATATAAACTTATTTTTTAATATACTATTAATCTACTTATCTAATAACTTGTTTATTATTGTTCCGCTTCTGTTCCAAGGTAAGCGTGCATGCTCACATTCACGCTGTTGTAAAATAGCACGCTGTCACACTTCAAAGTTGCAGCCTGACAGGATGGAATACTAAGCAACGCGACAGTCGCGTCGATTTGATGCCTAATGAGACAGCCGCGCTTTGTTTTGTTCTGTCTTCCTGCGGCCTCTGCATGGACACGGGCTCAACTGGGCCAGCATATTCATATTTACGTATATTGTATTTTTTTTCATGCGTTCAGATCTACATAGATGGTATTATGTTTAATAATTGATGCGCATTGTTTGTGTTCTGTATTTTTGTAAACTTAAATATTCGGGCAGTTTGTAAATGGAGTCTCTGGAGGATTTTTTTTGTTGTTTATTTTAATAGCTAATCCGAAAGATGTACAGGTGGAATTGTTATCCAACAACCACTTTGTAAATTACAAGCTTTCATGTTTTATGTCTCATTTTACTCCATAAACACTAATTCTTTATCTAAATAAAAAATATATGCAAACGTATATAATACGACATATGATTTAGATGCATGATTAACCACTAAAAACACAATACTCTTCCTAATTAAATGAGTAATATGTGATGTAAAATCATTTCTATATAATTTATGATAACTATAATATATTATGTGCATACATTACATGGAAAACAATTAGTATTTGCTTTCGATTTTACACAACGGAAAATGGAATTACCCGAATTATTTATAGTAATTACACACTGTTCTAGTTATTCATAGACAATGCGTGATTTGATTGTGTTTTGATTTTGAATTATAACTATTTACAATATATGTATGTATGATTTCGGGATTTAAACTTTAAACTCCTTTCGAGTTATATGAGTATCGCACACACACTACTGTTTACGGTGGTGGAAATGATTAGGCAGAGGACTCACGTCATCAACCTGAAAAAAACCTTTTAAAAAGAAATATAACTTGTAGTATTATTAGTTGTTATTTATTTTTTAAAAAAGAAGAAAAAATATACTACTATTAAAGAAACGCATATATTAATTAATTTACAATTATTTCTAAGTCAATCCTTATTCCTTTTACGAAAACATGATCATTCTCAGTAGTTCCAACATAAGGTAGGAAAATAAACTACAATTATTTCAAATAATTTTATATTCCGTAAAAGGAATAACGATTGACTTGGATATAATTGTAAATATCATATATATATATATATATATATATATATATATATATATATATATATATATATATATATATATATATATATTCATCAGTCAAACAATCGAACGTCCGTACATTGCCAGATCCACAACAATTTGACGTCCTTCGTAAAGTGACGTCCGAATATGGACGCCAAATTACAAATCAGTTTTTCTCACATTTTTAGCATCTACGTAATGTAGGGGGTCTACCTGCAAATTTTCATTTTGGACGTCAAATGACTGTTTTGTTGTTAACAGCCGTATATTTAGTTCATCGAAATTCCGTGTGTGGCGCTGTCGTCGCATCATAATATACGCCGGCGTATATTGATAATCGAAAATCACCGCCAATTTGACGTCCATACACTTGGCAACATGGCATGTGTAACTCGTGCGTTTAATTTTCAGTATTTCTTCACTTTAAATGTTTAGAATATGAACCTGAATTGGTTATGATAGCATAATCAAATATTATGTTGAGAAATTATTATTTTTAAAGAATTTAGTCAACATTGAGTAAAATTATAAAGATGTCTATTATTTTCAATATTAATTGTTTATTTTATAAGGATAATTTGCAGCAATTATGTACTTTTATAAAATAATTATTTTTTGAGAACTTGAAAGATAAGAACGTCTTTTCTCAATGAAAAAAATGTTTTCCACATAGAAACGACCAAAGTTTATTCATTAAAACATGAAATATAATTTTATATTTATTTATTGTTCCGATATTTTGTTACTGTCATATAGGAATGCAATAACTACTTTGATAAAAATATTTTATGACAATGACAAATTTTAAATGAATTATTTTTTCTACGTTCCGTCGTCTTTAGATAAGAAAGGTATTGTCTTTGGTCAAAAAATTCATAGTCCGTTTTTAACGAATAAGCACATTTTAGAGTCCCTAGAACACAATTTTACGACTTTTACGATGATGTCTGTATATGTGTGTGTGTGACAATCGTTATTCGAGAACTGCAAACTCCAAAAATTACATTTTTTTTTTCGTACTTCTCTTTTGTATACCCTTATGAAGAGCTGATTAGATTTTGGGTTATAATTGGTCAACCCGGCCATTATTATATTACATGATTACAATTTTTCATTATATTCGCTATAGTTGGAAGAGTAAAATAATTATAAAGAAATTAAGTTTCATAAATTTTGCAGTCTATGTAGTATCACAATGGAAACAATTTGGATATTCAAATTATCCTAATTGACAGATGTCAGGGTCAAAATATGTTCGTGAAATAATTTTACTGAAAATAAAATCTTTTGCAAAAAGGATTTAAAAAAATATAAAATTGACGGCAGGTTATATGTTGGCCACATTAGATTTTCTTCATTCAGTACATGAAACTTTGTAAACGCGAAATAGGAAATTATTTTTGGATCTTAAAAAATGCTAAATAATTTTTAACACAATTTTTAATTAATTTTCATTATACCGGAAAGTAATTTCGAGTTTTTAAATTATTGTCCGAATTCGCAAATCAGGTATAAGAAAATAGCGCATAATATACGGGCATAAGTGCTTACAAAGCATAAATGACGAAAAAAAAAAATACTATGCTTCGTGTCGTGCTTTTAAGATTTTGCTCGTGTATTCCCATTCGTACGTTATTATACTGTTATAAGTATTTTGTGAATGTGTGACTTGGAATATTTAAAATTATTTTTTATTACACAATTTTGTATTAAATAAATTTAAAATAGACAAGAATATAAAACAATGGTTAACAACTTTAGAACACTATCGGATAAAAACTGAAAATTACTTAAATATAAAATTTTAAAATACGGTATTTATAGTTTCGGGGATATTATTGGAAGCGCGGCCCCCCGGCCGACTTATCTCGGCATAATGTTATAAGGTCTCGGTTAAATAAAACTTTTGGAGGTAAATTCAATATTGCTCCTAGGTGAAGCCAAGGTATATCACTAGTTTTATATTATGTAGAGATGTGCATAGCACTTCGCAACATTATTACTGCTTAAATTTTATTGGTGTATAATGAAATAAAAAGTTCAGTATTTTAAAAATTCAAAATCAGTATTGTAATTTGTATCAAAAAGAAACTTGAAAATTTATTTCTGTCTTTTGAATTGCGATCATATTAGTTAAAGTGTAGCAAAAACAGCGTTAAATATTACATGAGATACACATATACATTTCATTAAAAAATACTGTTATTGTAGGGTAGACAAACTTAATTTGACAAAACAAATATTTAATGTGATCAAAATACTTGAAATATGGATGGTAGTTTTCTTACTTGCAAATGATACATATATGTATCTATCTGAATAATATTTTTGAGATATGGAACAAAAAAATATTTCTTTTATATCTTATACGCTGCGGTACATAATTATAAACAAGTTTATGAAAGATGTGAGAAAACTATTGGTAATTATTAAATAAAAATAATGATTGTTATTCCGATCATGCAATTTTACAAGCGATTACTTACGCAAATATGCTAATATAATATATAAGTACTTCAGTCTACTTAGGTGGGTACCTACTCAGAATGCCAGTCAATATTTTTAATTTATTAGAAAATCAATTTCATATTTTTTGTCTAGGCGTCAGACGTTGCGATACATATATTAAATATTCCTTATATCATAATATTTATTTAATAATTCATGTACCTACAGTTAAATTTTGTATCAAAAGGAACCTTGTAATTTGTATCTATTTAGGAACACCTAAACTAAATATTTAATATGTGGCTGTAAAACAATAAAAAAATATGCTAAATCTTCTAAACCCCATTGCAAGTATGTTTACCTATTCTAAAAGCATTTGGTTACTTTAATTCAAATTTTCAATATGTCGGAAGCAGACAAATTTATATAAAATCTGATGTGGCCAACACATGACCTTCCATCTATTCTATGTATTTTATATAAATTACTCACAGATAAGGTAGTGTCCTGCAAAAGATTATATTATTTCCAGTAAAATTATTTCACAAACTATGCAAATTATACTTGACACTGACATCTGTCAATTACTAAAATATACTGTTTCTATTTGATTTCCATTGTGCTTACAGCAACGTAGGTTGCAAGATTTATGAATATTAATTTCTTTATAATTTTTCATCTCCAAAAACATTGAATATAAAGAAAAAAAAAATCAAATCGTCCAGAGAATAACATATCTTTAATATTTGTGATAACGTAAAATGTCAAAAAGAGATATTTAACTGCTTTAAAAAAAAACTGTTAAGAACTGCAAATAAGAGTACTTCTGGTGTACCAATTATATCCAAAATTTAATCAAGTCTTCATACGGACGTACAAAAGGAAAGAATGAAAGAATTATAATTTTTGGAATTGTAGTCGAAGAATTTTTTTCACATACACACACGCACACCCACACACACACACACACACACACACACACACACACACACACACACACACACACACACACACACACACACACACACACACACAAACAAACACAGACACACACATAAACACACACACACACACACACACACACACACACACACAGAGAGAGATGCACATACACGTAAACACATACATACATATATACAGACATCATCGTAAAAATAGTAAAACGAAATTTTTGACCAAACACAATACAAGATAAAAAAGACAAAACCACAGAGAGGAATAGCAAAATTATTTATTTTAATAAAATTAAAAATAAATGTGACATTTATGTAGCAATGTTAAAATATTTTGCGCATAATAAATACGTATCTGCAGACCCATTTTATTAAACATGCAGAACGAATTTTGTTTTATTTGATTTAATTGAAGAATTGCATGTAAATCAAATTTAAACAAATAGTTTTCAAAATATTAGTAAAAAATATAATTTAAAAAATCTGTTGTGGCCAGCACAATACATTCCGTCATTCTCGTGTATAATGTATAAAGTCCATAATTTTTCTTACAAAAGATTCTAAATTTCCAGTAAAATTATTTCATAAACAAACTATTGAAATTGCACTTGACACTGGCATCTTCTTCTTCTTTAGCTTTTCCCATTCGTTAGGGGTCGCTATTTTTGCATGTAGTTCTCATTCAGTTCCTTTTCTCTCAAATCTTCCGCAATACAGTCGTTCCAACTTATCTTTGGTCTTCCTCTGTTTCTTTAACGTCCTATTACTAAACTATTCATTCTTGTTCCAATATAATTCTTCATTTCTCCTCATGACATGTTCAAACCAATGTAATCGTCTTTCTTGTATCTTTCTAAAAACTTGTAACACTAGAGTTATTTTCTTACCGTATCTTTCCGTGTATTCCCCAATATCTACTTCAACATTTTCATATCTGCCACATTAATTTACTTTTTATTGATACTGACATCTGTCAATTTGAATTATATGAATATATTACTAGTTCCCAAGTTTGGCATAGCTGACTGAATTATAAAATTTAATTTCTTTAAAATTCTTTAACTCTGTATCTATTGAATATGGTGTATAAATTGTAATCAAATCGTATAGAGAATAATATATTCTTTAAGTTATAATAACGTTAAATGTCAATAAATCAAATTTAACTGTTAAATCTTCAAATGAGACTACTTCCGGTTGACCAATTATAACCAAAATCTAATCAGTTGTTCTTCTGGATGTAAACTTGAGGAATACGAAAAAAATATAATTTTTGGAATCGTGGTATTGAAGTTATGGAATCCGGAACTTTTGTCACACACACACAGACACACAGACACACGCACACACGGACACACAGACTCACAGACACACGCACACACGGACACACAGACACACAGACACACAGACACACAGACACACAGACACACATACATACAGACATCATCGTAAAAATGGTAAAATCGTATTATATGGACCCTAAAACGTGCTTATTCAGTAAAAACTCATCATTGAATTTTTTGACCAAAGACAATACCTTCCTTACCCAAAGGTGACGGAAGGTAAAAAATCATGATCCCATGTTAGGTTACGACTATGATCGTATTCCATATTGGTGCTACAGTACACAATGTTTGGCAACAGTGCAGGATGCCCGATTGATAGCTTTTTGTAAACGTATATTAATTTTGGACGCCAAATTGTCAGTAATACGTACAAAAATATACGCGGGACGGCAAAAACCCGTATAAAGTACGGAAGTCAAATACACGTGTATATTGTTTTCTTTAAATATGAATTTTTCGAAATATCCTTATGCTCACATTATTAGGTAGGGTGAAACATTCTATATACACCAACAAGTAGACGCCTAGGACCAGTATTTCCCATAGACGCCAAATGAATGTTTCTATGTACGGACGTCCAATTGATAGAGAGATGTATATATATATTTGTTTAAATTTGATTTACATGCAATTCTTCAATTAAATCAAATAAAACAAAATTCGTTCTGCATGTTTAATAAAATGGGTCTGCAGATACGTATTTATACGCCTTATGCGCAAAATATTTTAACATTGCTATATAAATGTCACATTTATTTTTAATTTTATTAAAATAAATAATTTTGCTATTCCTTTCTGTGGTTTTGTCTTTTTTATCTTGTATTGTCTTTGGTCAAAAATTTCGTTTTACTATTTTTACGATGATGTCTGTATATATGTATGTATGTGTTTACGTGTATGTGCATCTCTCTCTCTCTGTGTGTGTGTGTGTGTGTGTGTGTGTTTATGTGTGTGTCTGTGTTTGTTTGTGTGTGTGTGTGTGTGTGTGTGTGTGTGTGTGTGTGTGTGTGTGGGTGTGCGTGTGTGTATGTGAAAAAAGTTCTTCGACTACAATTCCAAAAATTATAATTCTTTCATTCTTTCCTTTTGTACGTCCGTATGAAGACTTGATTAAATTTTGGATATAATTGGTACACCAGAAGTACTCTTATTTGCAGTTCTTAACAGTTTTTTTTTAAAGCAGTTAAATATCTCTTTTTGACATTTTACGTTATCACAAATATTAAAGATATGTTATTCTCTGGACGATTTGATTTTTTTTTTCTTTATATTCAATGTTTTTGGAGATGAAAAATTATAAAGAAATTAATATTCATAAATCTTGCAACCTACGTTGCTGTAAGCACAATGGAAATCAAATAGAAACAGTATATTTTAGTAATTGACAGATGTCAGTGTCAAGTATAATTTGCATAGTTTGTGAAATAATTTTACTGGAAATAATATAATCTTTTGCAGGACACTACCTTATCTGTGAGTAATTTATATAAAATACATAGAATAGACGGAAGGTCATGTGTTGGCCACATCAGATTTTATATAAATTTATGTCTGCTTCCGTCATATTGAAAATTTGAATTAAAGTAACCAAATGCTTTTAGAATAGGTAAACATACTTGCAATGGGGTTTAGAAGATTTAGCATATTTTTTTATTGTTTTACAGCCACATATTAAATATTTAGTTTAGGTGTTCCTAAATAGATACAAATTACAAGGTTCCTTTTGAAACAAAATTTAACTGTAGGTACATGAATTATTAAATAAATATTATGATATAAGGAATATTTAATATATGTATCGCAACGTCTGACGCCTAGACAAAAAATATGAAATTGATTTTCTAATAAATTAAAAATATTGACTGGCATTCTGAGTAGGTACCCACCTAAGTAGACTGAAGTACTTATATATTATATTAGCATATTTGCGTAAGTAATCGCTTGTAAAATTGCATGATCGGAATAACAATCATTATTTTTATTTAATAATTACCAATAGTTTTCTCACATCTTTCATAAACTTGTTTATAATTATGTACCGCAGCGTATAAGATATAAAAGAAATATTTTTTTGTTCCATATCTCAAAAATATTATTCAGATAGATACATATATGTATCATTTGCAAGTAAGAAAACTACCATCCATATTTCAAGTATTTTGATCACATTAAATATTTGTTTTGTCAAATTAAGTTTGTCTACCCTACAATAACAGTATTTTTTAATGAAATGTATATGTGTATCTCATGTAATATTTAACGCTGTTTTTGCTACACTTTAACTAATATGATCGCAATTCAAAAGACAGAAATAAATTTTCAAGTTTCTTTTTGATACAAATTACAATACTGATTTTGAATTTTTAAAATACTGAACTTTTTATTTCATTATACACCAATAAAATTTAAGCAGTAATAATGTTGCGAAGTGCTATGCACATCTCTACATAATATAAAACTAGTGATATACCTTGGCTTCACCTAGGAGCAATATTGAATTTACCTCCAAAAGTTTTATTTAACCGAGACCTTATAACATTATGCCGAGATAAGTCGGCCGGGGGGGCGCGCTTCCAATAATATCCCCGAAACTATAAATACCGTATTTTAAAATTTTATATTTAAGTAATTTTCAGTTTTTATCCGATAGTGTTCTAAAGTTGTTAACCATTGTTTTATATTCTTGTCTATTTTAAATTTATTTTAACCTAATTGTATGTCATTATTTATTTTATATCATTTATTCTTCTATTCAATTCTGAGGAATGTTTTATCTATAATTTAATATATTGTGTTTTCTATGTAATAACATCCTAAAGAGACATTGATTAATCTTGATGATGGTTATTGTAATGACAGAAACGTTGGTGTAATATCAATAAATTTTCTTCACTCAGGTTCATTATAATATATACAAAATAATTTGGGCGAGATTTTTCTTTATCAGTATTAAATGCTTAAGATTTTTTTTTATAGATGTTTATCGAGATGTTTATAAAATCATTGTAGTAGCAGGTGTAGATGTATTTTAATACATAATTGTGTAATAAAAAATAATTTTAAATTTTCCAATTCACACATTCACAAAATACTTATAACAGTATAATAACGTGCGAATGGGAATACACGAGCAAAAGCTTAAAAGCACGACACGAAGCGTAGTATTTTTTTTTTCGTCATTTATGCTTTGTAAGCACTTATGCCCGTATATTATACGCTATTTTCTTATACCTGATTTGCGAATTCGGACAATAATTTAAAAACTCGAAATTACTTTCCGGTATAATGAAAATTAATTAAAAATTGTGTTAAAAATTATTTAGCATTTTTTAAGATCCAAAAATAATTTCCTATTTCGCGTTTACAAAGTTTCATGTACTGAATGAAGAAAATCTAATGTGGCCAACATATAACCTGCCGTCAATTTTATATTTTTTTAAATCCTTCTTGCAAAAGATTTTATTTTCAATAAAATTATTTCACAACATATTTTGACCCTGACATCTGTCAATTAGTATAATTTGAATATCCAAATTGTTTCCATTGTGATACTGCATAGACTGCAAAATTTATGAAACTTAATTTCTTTATAATTATTTTTCTCTTCCAACTATAGCAAATATAATGAAAAATTGTAATCATGTAATATAATAATGGCCGGGTTGACCAATTATAACCAAAATCTAATCAGCTCTTCATAAGGGTATACAAAAGAGAAGTACGAAAAAAAAATGTAATTTTTGGAGTTTGCAGTTATCGAATAACGATTGTCACACACACACATATACAGACATCATCGTAAAAGTCGTAAAATTGTATTCTATTGACCAAATACAATACCTTTCTTATCTAAAGACGACGGAACGTAGAAAAAATAATTCATTTAAAATTTGTCATTGTCATAAAATATTTTTATCAAAGTAGTTATTGCATTCCTATATGACATAGTAACAAAATATCGGAACAATAAATAAATATAAAATTATATTTCATGTTTTAATGAATAAACTTTGGTCGTTTCTATGTGGAAAACATTTTTTTCATTGAGAAAAGACGTTCTTATCCTTCAAGTTCTCAAAAAATAATTATTTTATAAAAGTACATTATTTCTGCAAATTATCCTTATAAATTAAACAATTAATATGGAAAATAATAGACATCTTTATAATTTTACTCAATGTTGATTAAATTCTTTAAAAATAATAATTTCTCAACATAATATTTGATTATGCTATCATAACCAATTCAGGTTCATATTCTAAACATTTAAAGTGAAGAAATACTGAAAATTAAACGCACGAGTTACACATGCCATGTTGCCAAGTGTATGGACGTCAAATTGGCGGTGATTTTCGATTATCAATATACGCCGGCGTATATTATGATGCGACGACAGCGCCACACACGGAATTTCGATGAACTAAATATACGGCTGTTAACAACAAAACAGTCATTTGACGTCCAAAATGAAAATTTGCAGGTAGACCCCCTACATCACGTAGATGCTAAAAATGTGAGAAAAACTGATTTGTAATTTGGCGTCCATATTCGGACGTCACTTTACGAAGGACGTCAAATTGTTGAGGATCTGGCAATGTACGGACGTTCGATTGTTAGACTGATGAATATATATATATATATATATATATATATATATATATATATATATATATATATATATGTGTGCCTGAGTGTCTGGTCGCGAATCTGGGGACCCGGGTTCGATCCCGACCGACGCCAAAAATTACATCGAATTTTAATGGCACAAAATTGACCCCTGTGGTGCACTACTTTATTTTTATAATCGTCTAAAAAATATCTCACTCGAAAGTAATATCGTATTGCTCGTGCATTCCCATTCGCACGTTATTATACTGTTATAAGTATTTTGTGAATGCGTGACTTGTAAAATTTAAAATTATTTTTTATTACATATTATGTATTAAAATACATCTATACCTGCTACTACAATGATTTTATAAATATCTCGATAAACATTTATAAAAAATAATCATAAGCATTTATTACTGATAAAGAAAAACCTCGCCCAAATTTTTTTATATATTATTATGAACCTGAGTGAAGAAAAAATATTGATATTACATCAACGTTTCTGTCATTACAATAACCATCTTCAAGATTAATCAATATCTCTTTAGGATGTCATTACATAGAAAACACAATATATTAAATTATATATAAAACATTCCTCAGAATTGAATAGAAGAATAAATGAGATAAAATAAATAATGACATACAATTAGGTTAAAATAAATTTAAAATAGACAAGAATATAAAACAATGGTTAACAACTTTAGAACACTATCGGATAAAAACTGAAAATTACTTAAATATAAAAATTTAAAATACGGTATTTATAGTTTCGGGGACATTATTGGAAGCGCGGCCCCCCGGCCGACTTATCTCTGCAAAATGTTATAAGAACTCGGTTAAATAAAACTTTTGGAGGTAAAGTCAATATTGCTCCTAGGTGAAGCCAAGGTATATCACTAGTTTTATACTATGTAGAGATGTGCATAGCACTGCGCAACATTATTCCTGCTTAAATTTTATTGGTGCATCGTGTATAATGAAATAAAAAGTTCAGTATTTTAAAAATTTAAAATCAGTATTGTAATTTGTATCAAAAGTAAACTTGAAAATTTATTTCTGTCTTTTGAACTGCGATCATATAAGTTAAGGTGTAGCAAAAACAGCGTTAAATATTACATGTGATACACATATACATTTCATTAAAAAATACTGTTATTATAGGATAGACAAACTTAATTTGACAAAACAAATATTTAATATGATCAAAATGCTTGAAATATGGATGGTAGTTTTCTTACTTGCAAATGAAACATATATGTATCTATGTGAATAATGTTTTTGAGATATGGAACAAAAAAAATATTTCTTTTATATAGGTACATATAAACAAGTTTATGAAAGATGTGAGAAAACTAGTAGGTAATTATTAAATAAAAATAATGATTGTTATTCCGATCATCCAATTTTACAAGCGATTACTTAAGAAAATATGCTAATATAATGTATAAGTACTTCAGTCTTCTTGGTTGGGTGCTCAGAGAGCCAGTCAATATTTTTAATTTATTAGAAAATCAATTTCATACTTTTTTGGTCTAGGCGTCAGATGTTGCGATACATATATTAAATAGTCCTTATATCATAATATTTATTTAATAATTCATGTACCTACGGTTAAACTTTGTTTCAAAAGAAACCTTGTAACTTGTATATATTTAGGAACACCTAAACTAAAAATTTAATTTGTGGCTGTAAAACAATCAAAAAATATGCTAAATCATCTAAACCCCAGTGCAAGTATGTTTACCTATTCTAAAAGCGTTTGGTTACTTTAATTCAAATTTTCAATATGTCGGAAGCAGACATAAATTTGTATAAAATCTGATGTGGCCAACACATGACCTTCCGTCTTTTCTATGTGTTTTATATAAATTACTCACAGATAAGGTAGTGTCCTGCAAAAGATTATATATTTCCAGTAAAATTATTTCACAAACTATGCAAATTATACTTGACACAGAAATCTGTCAATTACTAAAATATACTGTTTCTATTTGATTTACATTGTGCTTACAGCAACGTTGGTTGCAAGATTTATGAATATTAATTTCTTTATAATTTTTCATCTCCAAATACTTTGAATATAAAGAAAAAAAATAATCAAATCGTACAGAGAATAACATATATTTGTGATAACAAAATGTCAAAAAGAGATATTTAACATAAAAAAAAAACTGTTAAGAACTGCAAATAAGAGTACTTCCGGTGTACCAATTATAGCCAAAATTTAATTAAGTCTTTATACGGACGTACAAAAGAATGAAAGAATTATAATTTTTGGAATTGTAGTTGTTGGAGTTATCGGAGAACTTTTTTCACACACACACACACACACACACACACACACACACACACACACAATCAAACACACACACTCACATAAACACACATAAACACACACACACACACATAAACACACACACACACAGAGTGAGAGATGCGCACACATACATACGAGTATATACAGACATCATCGTAAAAATAGTAAAACGAAATTTTTGACCAAAGACAATACCTTCCTTACCTAAGGTAACGGAAGATAAAAAAACAAAATCACAGAGAGGAAGAACAAAATTATTTATTTTAATAAAATTACAAATAAATGTGACATTTACGTAGCAATGTTAAAATTTTGCACATAAGGCGTATAAATATACATATCTGCAGACCCATTTTATTAAACATGCAGAACGAATTTTGTTTTATTTGATTTAATTGAATAATTGCATGTAAATCAAATTTAAACAAATAGTTTTCAAAATATTAGTAAAAAATATAATTTAAAAAAAATCATGATCCCATGTTAGACGATTATGTTCGTATTCCATGTTAGTGCTACAGTACATAATATTTGGCAACAGTGCAGGATGCCCGATTGATAGCTTTTTGTAAACGTATATTAATTTTGGACGCCAAATTGTCAGTAATACGTACAAAAATATACGCGGGACGGCAAAAACCCGTATAAAGTACGGAAGTCAAATATACGTGTATATTGTTTTCTTTAAATACGAATTTTTCGAAATATTCTTATGCTCACATTATTAGGTGGGGTGAAACATTCTATATACTCGAAGAAGTAGACGCCTAGGACCAGTATTTCCCATAGACGCCAAATGCATGTTTCTATGTACGGAAGTCAAATTGATAGAGAGATGTATATATATATATATATATATATATATATATATATATATATATATATATATATATATATATATATACAGTGTGTTAAATAAAAACCTGGCCATAGGCGTTTAACATGGGAAATCAGTTTTTCCTTGCGCAAAAGTTCCCAAATTATTTTAGACAAAAATACTTCAAATAAATGTTGTCGGGAATTTAATTCTGCACCCGAATTAGTAATATGATTTTATTTTTGACATTTCATAACCGAAAAAATCAATTTTAATTTTTTCTGGAGATAGCTGATTTATACTGGTAGTCATGGAACTCGAACAAAATTACGATCAATTGTATGCTATATTAGTTGTCAATCAGCAATCTTCAGAAAACTTTAAAATTGATTTTCTCGGTTATTAAATGTCAAAAATAAAATCTTATTACTAATTCAGGTGCAGAATTAAAATCTCGACAACATTTATTTGAAGTAGTTTTGTCTAAAATAATTTGGGAACTTTTGCGCAAGGAAAAACTGATTTCTCATGTTAAACACCTATGGCCAGGTTTTTAATTAACACACTGTATATATACATATATATATATATATATATATATATATATATATATATATATATATATATATATTCATCAGTCTAACAACCGAACGTCCGTACATTGCCAGATCCCCAACAATTTGACGTCCTTCGTAAAGTGACGTCCGAATATGGACGCCAAATTATAAATCAGTTTTTCTCACATTTTTAGCATCTACGTGATGTGGGGAGTCTACCTGCAAATTTTAATTTTGGACGCCAAATGACTGTTTTGTTGTTAACAGCCGTATATTTAGTTCATCGAAATTCCGTGTGTGGCGCTTTCGTCGCATCATAATATACGCCGCCGTATATTGAAAACCGAAAATCACCGCCAATTTGACGTCCATACACTTGGCAACATGGCATGTGTAACTCGTGCGTTTAGTTTTCAGTATTTCTTCACTTTAAATGTTTAAAGAATATGAATCTGATTTGGTTATGATACCATAATCAAATATTATATTGAGAAATTATTATTTTTAAAGAATTTAGTCAACACTGAGTAAAATTATAAAGATGTCTATTATTTTCCATATTATTTTGTTTATTTTATAAAGATAATTTGCAGAAATAATGTATTTATATAAAATAATTATTTTTTGAGAACTCGTATTTTCTCAATAAAAAAAAAATCTTTTCCACATATAAACGACGAAAGTTTATTCATTAAAACATGAAAAATAGTTTCATATTTATTTATTGTTCCGATATTTTGTTACTGTGTCATATAGGAATGCAATAACTTCTTTGATAATAACATTTTATGACAATGACAAATTTTAAATGAATTATTTTTTCTACGTTCCGTTAATAATAAAGATAAGAAAGATATTGTTTTTGGTCAAAAAATTCATAGTCCGTTTTTAACGAATAAGCACATTTTAGAGTCCCTAGAATACAATTTTACTACTTTTACGATGATGTCTGTACATGTGTGTGTGTGTGTGTGACAATCGTTATTCGATAACTGCAAACTCCAAAAATTACAATTTTTTACGTACTTCTCATTTGTATACCCTTATGAAGAGCTGATTCTATTTTGGTTATAATTGGTCAACCCGACCGGCAGTACCCAAATTTTTATTATAAACATTAAAGAATATTATATTACATGATTACAATTTTTCATTATATTTGCTATAGTTGGAAGAGAAAAATAATTATAAAGAAATTAAGTTTCATAAATCTTGCAGTCTATGCAGCATCACAATGGAAACAATTTGGATATTCAAATTATACTAATTGACAGATGTCAGGGTCAAAATATGTTCGTGAAATAATTTTACTAAAAATATAATCTTTTGCAAGAAGGATTTAAAAATATATAAAATTGAAGGCAGGTAATGTGTTGACCACATTAGATTTTCTTCATTCAGTACATGAAACTTTGTAAACGCGAAATAGGAAATTAGTTTTGGATCTTAAAAAATACTAAATAATTTAAACAATTTTTAATTAATTTTCATTATGCTGGAAAGTAATTTTGAGTTTTTCAGTTTAACAGATGTAAAATAATTATTAGACAGATTAAATTATTGTCCGAATTCGCAAATCAGGTATAAATATGCAGGTATAAGAAAATAGCGTATAATATACGGGCATAAGTTCTTACAAAGCATAAATGACGTAAAAAAACACTACGCTTCGTGTCGTGCTTTTAAGCTTGTCACACGTAGGTACTTTAAATACCAAATCATCATAGCCAGGTAGCTTTGCTTTCTTTGTTGCTATGGTAGATTAATTGAAAAAATGAAAATAGTAAGTATGGGGTCTCGTGGCCGTGTGCCTGAGTGTCTGGTCGCGAATCTGGGGACCCGGGTTCGATCCCGACCGACGCCAAAAATTACATCGAATTTTAATGGCACAAAATTGACCCCTGTGGTGCACTCTCCACGCCATCTATGAGTGCCCGTGAGGTGACGCCTGGTAAGCGCCCGCACGGTACAAATATTCCATCATTACCGATATCTGTATACAAAGCAGATTGGCACACCCAGCAATGGGTAATATGCCGTGATGAAATATTTATTTATTTATTTATGTAAGTATTGTCAATTGAAACAAAATTCTTGAAAATACTTTATTTTTATAATCGTCTAAAAAATATCTCGCTCGAAAGTAATATCGTATTGCTCGTGCATTCCCATTCGCACGTTATTATACTGTTATAAGTATTTTGTGAATGCGTGACTTGTAAAATTTAAAATTATTTTTTATTACATATTATGTATTAAAATACATCTATACCTGCTACTACAATGATTTTATAAATATCTCGATAAACATTTATAAAAAATAATCATAAGCATTTATTACTGATAAAGAAAAACCTCGCCCAATTTTTTTATATATTATTATGAACCTGAGTGAAGAAAAATTATTGATATTACATCAACGTTTCTGTCATTACAATAACCATCTTCAAGATTAATCAATGTCTCTTTAGGATGTCATTACATAGAAAACACAATATATTAAATTATATATAAAACATTCCTCAGAATTGAATAGAAGAATAAATGAGATAAAATAAATAATGTCATACAATTAGGTTAAAATAAATTTAAAATAGACAAGAATATAAAAAATGGTTAACAACTTTAGAACACTATCGGATAAAAACTGAAAATTACTTAAATATAAAAATTTAAAATACGGTATTTATAGTTTCGGGGACATTATTGGAAGCGCGGCCCCCCGGCCGACTTATCTCTGCAAAATGTTATAAGAACTCGGTTAAATAAAACTTTTGGAGGTAAAGTCAATATTGCTCCTAGGTGAAGCCATGGTATATCACTAGTTTTATACTATGTAGAGATGTGCATAGCACTGCGCAACATTATTCCTGCTTAAATTTTATTGGTGCATCGTGTATAATGAAATAAAAAGTTCAGTATTTTAAAAATTTAAAATCAGTATTGTAATTTGTATCAAAAATAAACTTGAAAATTTATTTCTTTCTTTTGAACTGCGATCATATAAGTTAAGGTGTAGCAAAAACAGCGTTAAATATTACATGTGATACACATATACATTTCATTAAAAAATACTGTTATTATAGGATAGACAAACTTAATTTGACAAAACAAATATTTAATATGATCAAAATGCTTGAAATATGGATGGTAGTTTTCTTACTTGCAAATGAAACATATATGTATCTATGTGAATAATGTTTTTGAGATATGGAACAAAAAAAAATATTTCTTTTATATCTTATACGCTGAGGTACATATAAACAAGTTTATGAAAGATGTGAGAAAACTAGTAGGTAATTATTAAATAAAAATAATGATTGTTATTCCGATCATCCAATTTTACAAGCGATTACTTACGAAAATATGCTAATATAATGTATAAGTACTTCAGTCTTCTTAGTTGGGTGCTCAGAGAGCCAGTCAATATTTTTAATTTATTAGAAAATCAATTTCATACTTTTTTGGTCTCGGCGTCAGATGTTGCGATACATATATTAAATAGTCCTTATATCATAATATTTATTTAATAATGCATGTACCTACGGTTAAACTGTGTTTCAAAAGGAACCTTGTAACTTGTATATATTTAGGAACACCTAAACTAAAAATTTAATTTGTGGCTGTAAAACAATCAAAAAATATGCTAAATCATCTAAACTCCAGTGCAAGTATGTTTACCTATTCTAAAAGCATTTGGTTACTTTAATTCAAATTTTCAATATGTCGGAGCAGACATAAATTTGTATAAAATCTGATGTGGCCAACACATGACCTTCCGTCTTTTCTATGTGTTTTATATAAATTACTCACAGATAAGGTAGTGTCCTGCAAAAGATTATATGTTTCCAGTAAAATTATTTCACAAACTATGCAAATTATACTTGACACAGAAATCTGTCAATTACTAAAATATACTGTTTCTATTTGATTTACATTGTGCTTATAACAACGTAGGTTGCAAGATTTATGAATATTAATTTCTTTATAATTTTTCATCTCCAAATACTTTGAATATAAAGAAAAAAAAAAATATTATCGTACAGAGAATAACATATATTTGTGATAACAAAATGTCAAAAAGAGATATTTAACATAAAAAAAACTGTTAAGAACTGCAAATAAGAGTACTTCCGGTGTACCAATTATAGCCAAAATTTAATTAAGTCTTTATACGGACGTACAAAAGAATGAAAGAATTATAATTTTTGGAATTGTAGTTGTTGGAGTTATCGGAGAACTTTTTTCACACACACACACACACACACACACACACACAATCAAACACACACACACACATAAACACACACACACACAGAGTGAGAGATGCGCACACATACATACGAGTATATACAGACATCATCGTAAAAATAGTAAAACGAAATTTTTGACCAAAGACAATACCTTCCTTACCTAAGGTAACGGAAGATAAAGAAACAAAATCACAGAGAGGAAGAACAAAATTATTTATTTTAATAAAATTACAAATAAATGTGACATTTACGTAGCAATGTTAAAATATTTTGCACATAAGGCGTATAAATATACATATCTGCAGACCCATTTTATTAAACATGCAGAACGAATTTTGTTTTATTTGATTTAATTGAAGAATTGCATGTAAATCAAATTTAAACAAATAGTTTTCAAAATATTAGTAAAAAATATTATTTAAAAAAAATCATGATCCCATGTTAGACGATTATGTCCGTATTCCATGTTAGTGCTACAGTACATAATATTTGGCAACAGTGCAGGATGCCCGATTGATAGCTTTTTGTAAACGTATATTAATTTTGGACGCCAAATTGTCAGTAATACGTACAAAAATATACGCGGGACGGCAAAAACCCGTATAAAGTACGGAAGTCAAATATACGTGTATATTGTTTTCTTTAAATACGAATTTTTCGAAATATCTTTATGCTCACATTATTAGGTGGGGTGAAACATTCTATATACTCGAAGAAGTAGACGCCTAGGACCAGTATTTCCCATAGACGCCAAATGCATGTTTCTATGTACGGAAGTCAAATTGATAGAGAGATGTATATATATATATATATATATATATATATATATATATATTACTAAACACTAGTACTTTTTTTTCTTCTTTTTTTTCATTGTCGGGATTGAAAGTATTATTGAAGGGTATATGTAATATACGTATAAATTTAAATATTTAGCTATTAATACAATAAGAAATAATATAATGTATGTACTTCCCAATAATGTCTCTGGATTTTTGACACTGACATTTATCTGTCAGTTACAAATATTTTAATTTTGAATTGGTTTCCATGACATTATTTAGGCTGTGAGTTTTTTTACAAAAGATTATTATATATCTTATATTTCTTTATCTCTAAATATATAAAAAATATAATAAAATATTTATATGTATCAGATAAAGAATTTACTCTTCTTTAATACTAAAGAACAAAAATTATCAAAAAATATTTAAAAGATTTTTTTTAAATCTGCTACTTCCGGTTGTCCAATTATTACCAAAACATTTCAGCTCTTCGCAGTAACGTCTGAGAAATACGTAGTTAAACAGATATTAAGTATTATAGTTTTTGAGAAATCTTCCTTCCAACCTCCCCACATACAAACACACACATACATCCACACACACACACACACATACACACACACACACATACACACACACACACACATACACACACATAAACATACACAAACACATACACACACACATACACACACATACACACACACACACACACACACACACACACACACACACACACACACATACACACAGACAGACATTATCGTAAAAATATTAAAATCGGATTGTATGGACCTTAAAATCTGGATATGCGATTTTTAACATGAATCCAATACCTTTCTCAGCGAGAGGTAAAAATCTGATGTGGCCAACACATGACCTCGTGCCAATTCTGTTTAAAATAACAATGAGCTTTAAGTAAAATATCACTTCCGGTTAATCGTTTGTAAACAAAATCTAATATGTTTATCCAATAAATTGAAAAGTCCGTAATTCGAAATTTTGGATTATATTTTGTTTTTCCTCGAAAATCTATTAAGAGCTCCAAATTAAGTACCACTTCCGGTTGTCATACATAGTCAAAATCTAATATGTTGCTTCAAAAGTTTTAAAACCAAATTTGAGAAGTTTTAGATCATATTTTAATTAGACTTCTAACGAATAATGTATTCGGCTATATGCCGAATACCGAATATTTGTCGGATTCCTTGGCCAAATAGCCGAATATTCAGCGAATAGTATTCGGCTGGTTTGGCGTCAATTCTTAGTGCGATCTGCAACAGCACCCCTCCGTAGCTCTCTGCCCTCCCGCTACTCAAAGTGTGTTATGCAATCTATGCACACGTTTTGACTTGCTCACTCTGTTTGATTTCGCAAACGCAACGTGAACAGTCGTATTATTAAGTTGTTTGTTGCTATATAAAACTGATAAATATAGTTGTTTTCTTTTGTTCTGTGTATTACCTATGTACCTATGTATCTATAATACTATATTATACATATTGTCTCAGTATAAGTATGTGTTTTATTTTTATTCTTTTATTTCAGGCAAAATTTATCGAATGAAATACCAAAAATTTCCACTTTTCTCAACATTCTAAACTATTTGGTATTCGGCCGAATAATGCTTTACTATTCGGTATTCGGCCGAATAGTAAAAATGTTGTCGAATAGCCTAATTTATTTTTTCAAGAAAATCTCTTTAGATCTTCCAGTAAAGTACTACTTCTGGTTTATTAATTTTAGAAAAAAAACGAATATGTCGTTCTCATTAATACAAAAGTCTTAGTTACCAAATTTTAAAAGTTTTGGATAATTTCATAATATATTTTTCACGAAAATCTGTTCAGAGCTTTAAGTAAAGTATCTCTTCCGGTTTGTTAATGTTAGCCAAAATCTAATATGTTGTTCCTCTTGATTTAGTACTCCCAAATACTAAAATTTAAAATTTTTGGATTATATTTTAATATAGTACTTCAATACGGAAAATAGATTTTTTTGGAATATTGAAAAGTTATCATGGAAGAAGAAATCGTCACACACACGCACGCACGCACACACTCACGCACGCACACACACACACACACACACACACACATATATATATATATATATATATATATATATATATATATATATATATATATATATATATATATGTATATATATACGTACACATTCACACAAACATTCGACAATTTCATGGCTAATTTCTGCCGTTAGAGAGCATGCAATAGTTATTTATATACCAAGTGCGGGAACGATTAGTTCCCGGAGAGCGATTCCGGGAACCACGTTCATGCACGCGGTTTGTGCAATATTTTTTGTACGAAAAGTATAAAACTTAATAATTAGAAATTGTTGTACAAATAATTTTATTTATTAAAACTTCCTTAGATATACAATGTTTGTAGCTAATTTCAGAGTGATGTGTCAAATTTAAATTCCAAATTTTTTTATGTAATGTAATGTTAATCATGGTATGTAAATAACTATTTATTAGTTACAAGTATTTCACTTGTAGTATATAGCAAATTTAAACTTAATAAACTTGTTAAATTTCTTATTGTTTTATTACAATTTACATTAAGTTTGTTGGTTATGTGCAAGTTTGTGTTACCTACTTCCCGAGTACTCTGTCTTGCCGATTTTCGCCGAACAGAAATTGTTATGTTACCAACATAGTGAACAAAATGCACTAAATTCATTATTTTAAAATTAAATTTCATTCAATATTCCACCATTTTCTCTTATATTATTAAGTGAGAGAGTGTTTAAGAAACTATACGTTATTATTATAAATTTAGTACTTTAAGAAATGCTTTAGAAATAGGAGTGTTTTACCAAAATTTCCCGGTCACTTATCTGGTGAAGACCTGGGAAATTGACGTTTCGGACGTTGCTTAGATGACGCGAAACAACACATTTCAATGCATGGGTACAAAAAATTATTATTGTTTATTGATTCATAATTTTATGCTCTACAACATTGATTTGTAGCTTTTTTACCTAAAATAATTAGAGAAGCAGGAAATTACGTAAGTATGATTTTACATGTTAAAGTACTATGTTCCGGAGTCGCGGTCAATACCCTGTATATGTGTTGACATAATGAAAAGCAAGAAATATTCACAAGAATTCTTTTTATTAATATTTACATTTGTGTTAGGTACTACATATGAAACAAATATATTATTTAAATAAATAAAATTGCCGTTGAAATACATGCAATCGTACCTACTCGAAAACACGACGCTCTGGTTCTAGTTCTCGTCTAACAACGAACACGTTTAGAGAAACGAAATAAGCCGCAATGTAATAAATATCAACTCCACGCCAGCATTGGTGTCAAGTATCAAACTCGAGTTCGGTTTCACAAAGCGCCGCAATATTGAAATGCACGCGATTTGCACTCAGCGTTGTTTGTGGACAACCAATTCACATTTTTGTCCAAAATCTACTATGTAGCTCATGGTGGCTCCCTTATTTTTTATTAATCTGTTGTTATTATTATTATTATTATTATTATTATTATTATTATTATTATTATTATTATTATTATTATTATTATTATTATTATTATTATTATTATTTAGTTTATTCACCTAAGTCTAGTACATCTAAGAGCTACAAGATAAATAATTAAATACAATACATTAGCAAAATTGTACTTTTCATTTTCAGGGATCTAAGATTGCTCGTAATGATGGCCTAAACTTCGGGTTGGCAGGATGGAGATCTCTTCTGCTGACTAGGATGTGGTCTTTAGGTGTCCTAGTCGGTTTCAACCATATTCCAGCTATAAACCATACAGCTGAGGATATATGGGATTTTAGGAAAGTACTTTTCTTATAATGTGGGCTGTTCCATATATTGCTTGTTTTTGAATTTCATATGGGTCGTGATTTCCAGGGATGCGTTTGACATTTTTAATAAATTCCTTATTTACATAACCTGTCGCTCCAATTATTACTGGAATTATTTCGCATTTTGTTTTCCACATACGTTTAATTTCAATACACAAGTCTTTGTATTTTAGCTGTTTTTCGGCATCCTTTGTTATTATTTTCTCATCGGCTGGTACGGAGACGTCAATTAAGTATGTAGTACAAGGAGTTCTAATAATAATATCAGGCCTATTAGCATTGATGGTTCGGTCAGTTCGCACTCCCATATCATACAATATCGTTACATTTCCGTTTGCATTATTCACTACTTTCTCTGGTAGATATTTGTACCATAGCTGTTCATTTGTTTGTCCTATATAATGATTGTAGAGATTGTAGTGAATAAGATTGCAGATTTTATTATGCCGTATGACATATTCAGTTTTGGCCAATTCTGAGCAGGATGACATTATGTGATGGATGGTTTCATCTGCAGCTTTACAAATTCTGCATGACTTGTTTTCGGATGATTTATGGATTTTCTTTCCTATATATCTTGTTGTTATGGCTTGTTCTTGAGCCGCTGTTATTAAACTCTCCGTTTCCCCTTTAATTCTTCCTCTTCTTAGCCACATGAACGATTCGATTTTGTCATATTCTATTTTTTCCATGTCGCGTAATTTTTGTCCATGAAGCGGTTTGTTTCTCCACATTTCATATAAACGTTTCCTACATTGTTTTTTAATTTCTACTGGGCTAATATTAGTTCTTTCTTCTTGTGCATTGTTTTCTACCTCTTCCATATCTGCATTTTCTACTAGTATTTCATCTAAACCTTCTTCATGCCTCACATGGTTCCTTCTGTTCTCATATTTTTCAATGGGCTTGTAGATTTTTTGTTTTATTCGCAAACATCTTTTTGATAAGGATGTATAATGTGAGAGAGCTTCATCGTATATTACTATATTCCTAATAATGGGATCGCTTGATGCTCTGTTTGTTATATAATAGTATAGGCTGTACATAGAATCATAATATACACTTTCTATTTGTTGGAGACCCCTTCCTCCAAACTGTCTTTGGACATATAATCGGTCCACATCTTGTCGTGGGTGAAACTGGCCGTTAAGTGTTAACAATTTTCTTGTTTTCCTATCTATTTTTTCTATTTCAGCTATGGTCCAGTCTATTATTCCGAAGCTGTATCTGAGGACTGGCACAGCGAAAGCTCCTATTGCCTGAAATTTATTTTTGCAGATAAGTTGTGATCTTAATATTTTTCTTATTCTTGTGAAGTACTCATTTCTTAATCTTTCTTTCATTCCCTTATGGTCAATTTCCTCACCTTCTTCTACACCTAAGTATTTGTATGTTTTTCCAGGTTCCAGTGCTTGTATGCTTTCTTCATCATTTAAAGCCATGTTCTCAGACCAACTTAGTTTTCCCCTCTTAAATATAGCCACAGCGCATTTCTCCAAACCAAATTTCATACGTATGTCATCAGAGAATTTTTTAACGACATCTAATGACTTTTTTAATTCGTTCTCACTTTTACAGGTTAATTTCAAATCATCCATATATAATTGGTGGGTTTTTGATATCGGGGATCCTGTTAGTTTATAACCTGTCGCAATTTTGTTAATTAATTTGGAGAGAGGTGCCAAAGATATGCAAAAAAGAAGTGGGGATAATGAGTCTCCTTGGTATATTCCCTTTCTTATATGTATATAGCTGGTCTCTATGTTACCTTCATTTGTTTGTAGATGAAGTTTCGTTTTCCACATTCCCATGAGATGTTTTAATAAATTTATAATTTCGTTGGATATACCGTAGATTTTCAATGACTCAATTAGCCAGCTATGTGGAACACTGTCATAGGCTTTTTGATAATCAATCCATGCTATACACAGGTTCTTCTTCATTTTTTTCATATCATGTAGCATGTACTTAGAGTAGAGAAGGTGATCTTTGCAGCCCTGGAAACCTTTGGCACATCCTTTCTGTTCAAATGGTAATATGTTTTCTTGATTAGTGAAAATGGCAATTTTGTTTGCTAAAATACCCGTTAAATTTTTATAAATTGTGTTTAAACATGTTATTGGGCGAAAATTTTTAGGGTTTTTAGTATCCTTTCCCTTTGGTAGCATATACGTAATACCTATTGTAAGCCAATCAGGAATATTTTTCGGCTGATTTATGAAATCGTTATAATGTTCTGCCAGATATTCGTGAGCCACTTTTAGTTCTTTTAACCAGAAATTTGGAATTCTGTCAATTCCAGTAGCTTTCCAGTTTTGCGTTCTCCGTATCGTCATAGTTACTTCTTCTTTGGTTATCACCTGCGAATCCATCTTGTTTCTGTGTTCTTGTTTCAGCTTCCGGATCCAATCCGCTCTTCTATTATGATCGATTTCACTTTCGTATATGTTTCTCCAATAGTTTTCTAAAGTTTTTTTGTCGGGAGATTCTGATTTTCCATTTTCATTACTTCTTATCTTTGTATAAAATGATTTCGCATTTGTTTGGAACATTCTATTTTTTTTTCTATTTTTTTTTTTTTTTTTTTTTTTATTCTATTTTTTTATTATTATTATTATTATTATTATTATTATTATTATTATTATTATTATTATTATTATTATTATTATTATTATTATTATTATTATTATTATTATCCTTTATTTCACAGATACAGGTTATAGGTACAATATATACACAAACATTTGTATTTTTCGGGTGTAATCTCAGTAGTATGCGCCCACTTCCTGTTCCGGGATTTACACTCCTTCCAGCTGCTTACCAAGCAGCTCAGGTAAGGGTGTTAAGTAATTGTTTTTCTTATTATATGTGCAGTACCGTATATTGCAGTTTTTTGAATTTCCAGTGCGTCATGTTTACCAGGGATTTTTTCTATAGTTTTTTTAAATTCTGCATCCACAAATCCTGTCCCTCCTACGATTATTGGAATTATAAATGTTTTTGTCTTCCACATTCTACTAATTTCAATACTTAAATCTTTATACTTTAGCAGCTTCTCAGAAAATTTTGATATTATATTTTCGTCTGCTGGAACTGAAACATCCAAAAGATAGGTAATTTTTTCTGTTTTTATTATTATGTCTGGTCTATTGGCTAACACAGTTCTGTCAGTTTGTATTCCAAAATCGTACAAAATTGTAACTTTATTGTCTGCACTAGTTATTACATTTACAGGGTTATGGTTATACCATTTTTCAGTTAAGTTTGTACATTTATAATGTTTGCATAAATTATAATGAATGAGAGTGCAAATTTTATTATGTCTTTTAACGTATTCATTTTTAGCAAGTTCCGAACATGAAGATATTATGTGATGTATAGTTTCATCATCCTTTTTGCATACTCTACAATATTTATCTTGTCTATTACGATGTAATTTATTTGCAATATACCTTGTAGTTAATGCCTGTTCTTGAGCTGCTGTTATAAGACTCTCAGTTTCACCTTTAATAGTACCACTTGTTAACCATTTGTACGATTGTTCTTTGTCTATGTTTAAATTTTCCATTTGTCTAAATTTTTGTCCGTGCATAGATTTATTCTTCCAAATATTGTATAATTTTGTTTGACATTGTGTTTTTATGTGTGTAGGTGTCCTCCTTTCTTGCGGCTGAGTTTGTTGTGTTATTTGAATTTCATCTTCTACATTTTCTACGTTACTTTCAGAACTTGTTACCCCACTATATATTTTTTCTTCTATTTTCTTCGATATTTTTAAAAGAGATCTGTTCTGTGGAAGGCCCATTTCGTATCTTTTTATTATTATTATTATTATTATTATTATTATTATTATTATTATTATTATTATTATTATTATTATTATTATTATTATTATTATTATTATTATTATTTTTATTATTATTATTATTATTATTATTATTATTATTATTATTATTATTATTATTATTATTATTATTATTATTATTATTATTATTATTATTTCCGCTCTTTTGTTTCTCACTACCTCAGGAATCCTGGGTACTATTGACCTGCCTCTCAGCAATTGCTGGAGAGGCTAGGCGCGGACGATATGCCAAGATGATCAAGGCAGCCACCCAGGTGGTCGGGGTGACTTTGTGTAGTACGCCTACAGACGAGTACTCAGGGTGAGGTAACGGTGTACACACCTGGTACGGGTTTTCACCAAGTAACCAGGTGGAGGATGGCGAGAGGTGAGAACAGAGGGACCAGAGGGTGCGGCGAAGCCAGGCAGTAACCCCTCATAGTCGCGCTTCTGTCGCAGCCAGGACCGCGGAGCTGGGCAGTGGGTGGGCACAATGGCAACACAACACTGATACCAGTATTCCGTGGTCATACTGGAGCGGGCCTCTGGAACCAGGTGGAAAAGACAGAGAGCCTGATGGGTGCGGCGAAGCCATGCTGTAGCCCCTAAATATCAGGTCTCTGCCATGCACAGGTGCCATCACCTCATGAAACTTACAGACTGCGGGTGGGCCTCCACACAACGGGAGGCAACACTTCGCAGACACTGTGCACTCATATGGGAGGTGACTAGTGCTTGGTTCAGCCACCTTTTTAGTTCGGGTACGCGGGGTCACTAAGCCCGAATAGACTGCTGTAGGCCAGTCTACCCCTGCGGGATTATTATTATTATTATTATTATTATTATTATTATTATTATTATTATTATTATTATTATTATTATTATTATTATTATTATTATTATTATTATTATTATTATTATTATTATTATTATTATTATTATTATTATTATTATTATTATTATTATTATTATTATTATTATTATTATTATTATTATTATTATTATTATTATTATATTCGGCATATTGTAACGTGCTTCGCGCAATGCGATTTATTACATAACGCACCCTAGTTGTTTCGGTGTGCGGCCGCTAGCCTTTACACAGTGGAGGTGGGAGCGGGTTAAGTTCGGTGATCAACCCCCGAAAGGGGTTGAATGGGCGCCACGTAATTTTTAACGGCAAAATTACGAAAACGAATAAATAGATCGTTACCTACCGTTAATATGAAATATTGCCTGAAAACGGAAGAAAGGCTTGTACAAAATAAAAAGAATACTCCAGAGCTAAGATTAATAATACTTTAATGAATGTAAATTTAAAGTTAAGATATGAAAGGTATATATATAAAAAAAATGAATAAATAAATATGAACAAAAGGTGACGACGCGGATATATCCGACCCGACAGTACAATTATACGTCGAATGTTGGCCAACCGACAACGCAGGGCAAGTACAGCCAGTTGAATATACGAGGACGAATAGTCCGCGACGTATCGTAGTACAAAGTACAACAGTGCCGAATTCTGTGCCAGGCACGATATAAAAAAAACCAAAAGCAACACTAAAGCTGGATTCAGAGATTGCGTAGTAAACATAGCATAGAATAGCACAGAAAAACATAGATAATGAACATACGGAAAAGCGTGTACTGATTCAGAGTTACAGACATAGCATAGCACAACACAGCATAACACAGGAAATTGGCCATATTTTATTTCGAAGCTATGTTTTGCCATGTTCGGCCATGTGCGCTATGTTTCGTGAGTATTCGTAGTTAAACCACGCCTACTTCTACAGCGCGTTAATGTTGACAACTAGCTAACATTTGTTTTGAAGTTTGGTTAAGACAACTTTTAAGTTATTTTGTATTGCAGTTGTGTTTATTATAATTATTTAAAAAGTGACAGCTAAATAAAACTTGTGAAATCAGCAACTGACATGAAGTTATCTACATACAACAATTCTATGTTTTCTGTACAATCTCTGAATTGGTTTTAAGTTTCTATGTTTTCCTGTGTTGTGTATTCCTATGTTGTGTGTACTACGCAATCTCTGAATCCAGCTTAATAATAATATAAATGAAAAATCCAAAAATAATATTGCACTCCAAAAGTGAGTGCAAAATAAAAGTGAACGAAGCTAAGGTTAAACCAATTTTCAGGCACTCCAAAAGTTAAATGCACAATAAAAATGAACAAAAATTAAAGTTAACAAGTTTTCCAACGTCTTCAGTGCCTCAAATAAAAGTTGTTAAAATAATATAAAAGATGTCTGTACGACTTATCTCTAGTGGCGGTAGGTAGCCAGGAATGGTGGTGGGGATGACTGCAGTCAGTCAGCGGAATGCGGACGATGCCAGGCAACGTCACACCAGCTGGAGATGTCCACCCCGTAATCTAACTGTCCCCCGACGATGCCTTCAGCCCGTGGCGAGATGTTGGAAGATGTTACGAACAAAAGAAAAAAAAGGTCGCGAACCACTAACACTTAAATTGATCCCCACGTGGGAACTCCGCGGGAGGTTGATTCACCAATCACCAAAAACCTCCTAACGAAATACGTAATCCGGCGATTGATCCCCAAATAAGGGTAATATTCCCTACGAATATTTTACACTCGACCGGAATTACTTTAAGTCATTCTGACCCGCAACTCAAATTTTCTTCCACACGTTCGCCCGCTTGAAGTTACTTACGATAAGTCCCCGGATCTTACTTAAGGCAGGCAAAAATAATTTAAATTCCGGAAAGAGAGAAAGAGGGTAACCATAGCCTTGCGCACAACAAATCTACTTAAATAAAACGTGTTACGCTCATAATTTTTAGTATAGGATAGGGGTAATTTAAGGATAGTAGGATGGGATAATAGTTGTATGTTAATGTTTTAAATAAATAAACTAAATTAATACAAAAATAAATCCAACCAATTTAAGTCTATTTATTTACCAGTCAAATTCAAAATTTACCGCCGCTACACTACGTTGTGAACGTAGCGCTCAGCTTATACGATCACTGCAAAGATAAATCTAATTAAGAAATGTCACCAAAAATTAACCTAAAACTGAAACTAGAATAATAAACTGCGAAATAGACTATTTAATTTTGACAAATGAAGCTACCAAATTTAAAGAAACATTAAGTAAGTGAATTTAATAGAACTATGAAGTATAAATAATATCATTACGGCATAAAATATTGTTTTTCAGGTCATGAATGGAAACGAAGGAACGGCAGGTATAAAATTAAGGAAATTGGAACAAAGGACCAAATTAGAACGTAACAAATCCCTCCCCAACTCCCGTGAGGGAAAATTCCTAAAATTTTTCCTCAATACAAAACCAAATAAACAAAACAAACTACAAATCATTATCGGAAACTTTGTCGTCATCATCATCATCAATAGGACCTGGTTTTAAGTCCTTTACATGCCATATGCCACGCTCTCTACCACTTTCATCTTCTAGCTCATAAGTGACAGACGAAATCTTTTTACGTACTTTAAACGGTCCTACGTATTTAGCCGCTAACTTGCTTGCAAAATTATCTGCTGCGTTAGACAATTTAAAGTTTCTACGCCAAACCTGCTGCCCTTCGTGATAAAAAATCGGTCTTCGACGAAGATTATACCGCGTCCTGGCTTGAGCCTGCGCATGATCCAGCCGTTTACGCACCTCTGCGTAAATTTTCACGAACCGCGCTGGTCGCTGCTCGCGCACATCTTCACGGTCAAAATGGAGATCACCATTGTTGTCTATAGCGTCCACTTGATAATCTCGACCACTCAGTATCTGCTCGCGCCCAAAGTTCACGAAGTACGGCGTGAGACCAGTGGCTTCATGAACTAAAGTACGAATGGCACAAGTAACGGAGGGTAAGTAATGATACCACTGTTGTTGATGGTCTTTAATGTATGAAGATAACATCGTTTTTATCACTCTGTTTACCCTTTCTGTGGGATTGTTTTGTGGATGATAGAGCGCATTAAAGAGAAGAGTGGCGTCGTATTTCGCACAAACATTGCGAAATTCCGAACTGCGAAACTGAACTCCGTTGTCGCAGACGATATATTGTGGCGCACCAAATAATAAGAAAACATGTTCCTCCATGAAGCCAGATATTGTCTGCGCTGTCGCCGTTCGAAGAGGAAATGTAAGCACAAATTTGCTAAAATAGTCACACACAACTAAAATATATCTGTACCCTTTTGTAGATGGTGGCAGTGGCCCCATTAAGTCTGTACTGATGAGTTGGAATGGACGAAATACCCGCGGCCGAGTACCCATTAAACCTGGTGGACTTTTCTGCACCACCTTTTGCTCAGCGCATACAATACATCTATTAACGTACGTCACCACGTCAGCCTTCATTTTAGGCCAATAGTACTTCTGTTTCAATTTATTGTAGGTTTTAGTGATGCCAGGATGTCCCGATGTTGGCGAATCATGCATTTGCTTCATGACTTCCTTGCGCTGGTCTTTGGGAATTACTCGTTTCCAAGAGAACTCTTCATCAGTAAGATCAGGATGTCGAGGTCGAACATGCTTGTATAAGATATCGCCGTGTATTTTCCAGGTAGAAAATTTTCGCGACTTACTTTCTATGACTTTTTGTTTCATTTTCAAGTACCATTTATCGGTTGTAGGAATCTGAGCAGCACTAAATGAAATTGTCTCGATTTTCGGCACAGAACGCGAAAGACAGTCTGGGACTACATGATCTTTCCCTTTCCTGTGTACGATCTCAAAATCGTACTGCTGGAGCTTAACAGCCCAACGGCATAATCTACCAGAGGGATCTTTTAGATGGATGAGCCACGTCAATGAGGCATGGTCTGTGACGACTGTGAAACACGAACCCTCTAAATAGGGGCGAAGTTTTTGTATTGCCCATACAACTGAAAGGCATTCCCGCTCAGTGGTGGAATAGTTGCGTTCATGTTTAGTCAATGACCGGCTCAAAAAACATATGACGCGTTCACCGTCCGAATCTTCTTGCGTCAGTACCGCGCCTAAGCCATAACCACTCGCGTCGGTTTGAACCACAAAGGGCTTCGAAAAATCAGGGCAATTCAAAACCGGAGCAGAGATCAGACATTCTTTCAGCCTCTGAAATGCTTCTTGACACTCTTCCGTCCAATGCCACTTCCGATTTTTCTTCAGCAAATTTGTGAGTGGAGCACTGATGGTGGCAAAATCCTGAACAAACCTACGATACCAGGACGCCATGCCCAAGAAACTGCGTACGTCAGCCACACTATTTGGCGTCGATATCCCCAATATAGCATTTACCTTGTCAGGATCAACCCTCAACCCACGCTTATCTACAACATACCCCAGGTAACGTAGTTCTGACCTGAAAAATTGACATTTGTCTTTATTCAGGGTCAAACCCGCCGCAAAAAGTCTATCAAAAATCGTCTGTAAAATTTCTAGATGCTGCTCGAAACTTTCGGAGATGACGATTACGTCATCCAGATAAACAAAGACGAAAGGCTCAAGATCAGCCTGCAACACCTCGTCAATTAAACGCTGCCAGGTGGCTGGGGCATTTGTGAGCCCAAATGACATCCGCTTAAACTGAAACAGTCCACGTCCTGGAATTGTGAACGCCGTGAACTCTCGACTACACGAACTCATCGGAATTTGCCAGTAAGCTGATTTTATGTCCAATGAACTTAAGTACTTGGCACCTCTTAATCTATCTAAAATTCCAGAAACGTAAGGAATTGGATACGCATCCTTTTTTGTGACTTTATTAAGCCTCCGGAAGTCTACGCAAAAACGGTAGCCGCCATCTTTCTTCGGCACCATCAAGATAGGTGAACTCCAAGAACTTGAGGAAGGCTCAATAATATCCTCAGCTAACATCTTCTTCAGTTCAGCATCGATATGTTGCTGAATCGCTGGTGAAACTGGGTAATAGCGCTGCTTGACCGGTTCCGATTCCGCAATTATTTTATGTTGTACTCTTGATGTACATCCAAGTTTTCTTGGCATACGTTCCCAATTTTTGTCCAACATAGTCTGTAGTTGTAGTTTCTGTTCGTCTGTTAAGTCTGATGTCATTGTATCCTGTACATTTAATGTCGCCAATCCCGTAAAATTCCAAACAACCCTTCTTAAATCAGGTACAATCCCCATTGTGCACCAAAAATCCATCCCTAAGATAATACTGCTGGTGACATCCGGAACGACTAAAAATTTAATCAATTTAATTTTGTCCATGAGAAGAACGGGAACAGTAATCGAACCCAAACTCACACATTCTTTTCCGTCTGCAACCGTGCAACCGGGTGCATCCGATTTATCCAAATATAAATCCATCCCTTTTAGCATCTCCCAACCTTCCCTACCAATAATGGACCTAGTGGCTCCCGAATCCAAGAGCCCTAAAATCTTACAACCAAAGATTGAGATCTCCAAATAAGGACGCTGATCTTGACCTAAGTGTGAGATAATAAAGTTAACTATCGCCAAGTTCTTTTCATTCTCCAGGTGTGTGGCCGCCAGAAAGGAGGGTGAAGACACGACACGACCCTTTAGTGTCCCCCCCGCGCGTTTTCCCGAGCACTTGGGACACGAGTTGACTGTCACGTCTGCCTTCCCACATCGAAAACAGTGTTTACGTTTCTCTTTCTTGCAGTCCCGCGCTATATGACCCTTTTCGTGACAGTTCCAGCAAGTTAATTTTCCTCCGGATTTAGAGGAGGTGGAAGCGTCTGTAGCATTAACCGACGTTGTTTTAGCGCGACCATGGTAAGCTAAATCAGATTCAAGTAAATTTTTCTTACTTGATGGAGGGGGTTGAAATTTTTCTGCCATGAGCCGATTTTTTTCAAGTTGTTTACAAACAGTTTGTAGCTGTTCAACAGTGGTGATTTCTGTTAATCCAATTCCCCGAATATAATAGGGTAATACATTCCTGCGCAACACCTGTAACTTCGCTTCTTCCGTAGGTGGTTTCGGCATTCGTTTAAACAAATTTATCATACTCGCCATATAAGCACCTACCGTTTCATCCGCACCTTGTGTCCGTGACCGAATTTCATCCCACAACGCCATTTCATAATCAAATGGCTCGTATTCATCTTTCAACAGCCTGACGAAATCATCCCATGATTTTATTTTTGAACGCGCTGAACGATACCACGTTAATGCCTGTCCTCGCAGCAGCTCTATCGCAGAATCACACAATTCCGACTCGGAAACGTTACGCGAAATACGGTAATCATTCACAGTTTCCAAAAATGCATTGACACTAAGCTCGTGTACATTGCCATCGAACTTGATATCCCAGTGCACTACCGGAATCTGTTTCCTCCTTACAGCAGGTGGTGTAGTTTTTTTATTGACTGTAGATTCTACTTTCGCTTCTGCTTGTCTCTGACGTTCCTCTTGTTCGTCATTTTTCTGAAGCAGTCTATCTTCTTCAGCCCTAATCCTATCGTTCAGTGTTTTTACCGATGTTTTAATGTCTTCGTCATTGCTCTCGATTCTCGCTAATCGGGAAATGACATGTTGAATTTTAGTGCAGATTTTCTGAAATTCGTAACTTGAACCCAATCCAGAAAAATTGTCAATAAGCTCCTGGATTTGCACAATTTTTGCTGAACAAATATCTATTTCGGTAGATGAGTCTAATTCATTGACAGGATTGTTAACGATCTGCCCTACTTCCTCCTTCCTTAATTTTTTTGCCAACTCCTGTCTCATAGCCTGTACCGTTAATGTATTTGTTCCGCGAATTCCCCGCACGACCAATTCGTACTCCAATTCATCCCTACTCAACCTTGAAGTTTCCATACCGACGGAAAATGGCAAAAATATACAAAAAAAAAAATCCTGTTAATGTAACAAGGAACAAACAAATATGTACCAATAAAGGTACAACCAACAATAAAACTATATGAAATTTAAAGCCTAATTTTTTTTTTTTTTTTTTTTCAGAAGTTCCCCAAAATCTAAATCCCGACCACAAAATATAACAGTATAATCAGCTAACCATACGGTCCTAAACAAACGATTTGGCCCTTAACAATGAAAGTCGCGTTTTGATACAACGAACCCCAAAAAAAAAAAAGCTAAATGGCCTCTAACAACGATATGGCCCCCTAACGTTTATGGCCCCCTAATGTTTATGGCCCCTAACAACGATCAAGGCCCCCTAACGTTTATGGCCCCTAACAACGATCAAGGCCCCCTAACGTTTATGGCCCCTAACAACGATCAAGGCCCCCTAACGTTTATGGCCCCTAACAACGATCAAGGCCCCCTAACGTTTCGGGCCCCTAACAACGATCAAGGCCCCCTAACGTTTATGGCCCCACGTTGGGCGCCAAAATTTGTAACGTGCTTCGCGCAATGCGATTTATTACATAACGCACTCTAGTTGTTTCGGTGTGCGGCCGCTAGCCTTTACACAGTGGAGGTGGGAGCGGGTTAAGTTCGGTGATCAACCCCCGAAAGGGGTTGAATGGGCGCCACGTAATTTTTAACGGCAAAATTACGAAAACGAATAAATAGATCGTTACCTACCGTTAATATGAAATATTGCCTGAAAACGGAAGAAAGGCTTGTACAAAATAAAAAGAATACTCCAGAGCTAAGATTAATAATACTTTAATGAATGTAAATTTAAAGTTAAGATATGAAAGGTATATATATAAAAAAAATGAATAAATAAATATGAACAAAAGGTGACGACGCGGATATATCCGACCCGACAGTACAATTATACGTCGAATGTTGGCCAACCGACAACGCAGGGCAAGTACAGCCAGTTGAATATACGAGGACGAATAGTCCGCGACGTATCGTAGTACAAAGTACAACAGTGCCGAATTCTGTGCCAGGCACAATATAAAAAAAACCAAAAGCAACACTAATAATAATATAAATGAAAAATCCAAAAATAATATTGCACTCCAAAAGTGAGTGCAAAATAAAAGTGAACGAAGCTAAGGTTAAACCAATTTTCAGGCACTCCAAAAGTTAAATGCACAATAAAAATGAACAAAAATTAAAGTTAACAAGTTTTCCAACGTCTTCAGTGCCTCAAATAAAAGTTGTTAAAAAAATATAAAAGATGTCTGTACGACTTATCTCTAGTGGCGGTAGGTAGCCAGGAATGGTGGTGGGGATGACTGCAGTCAGTCAGCGGAATGCGGACGATGCCAGGCAACGTCACACCAGCTGGAGATGTCCACCCCGTAATCTAACTGTCCCCCGACGATGCCTTCAGCCCGGGGCGAGATGTTGGAAGATTTTACGAACAAAAGAAAAAAAAGGTCGCGAACCACTAACACTTAAATTGATCCCCACGTGGGAACTCCGCGGGAGGTTGATTCACCAATCACCAAAAACCTCCTAACGAAATACGTAATCCGGCGATTGATCCCCAAATAAGGGTAATATTCCCTACGAATATTTTACACTCGACCGGAATTACTTTAAGTCATTCTGACCCGCAACTCAAATTTTCTTCCACACGTTCGCCCGCTTGAAGTTACTTACGATAAGTCCCCGGATCTTACTTAAGGCAGGCAAAAATAATTTAAATTCCGGAAAGAGAGAAAGAGGGTAACCATAGCCTTGCGCACAACAAATCTACTTAAATAAAACGTGTTACGCTCATAATTTTTAGTATAGGATAGGGGTAATTTAAGGATAGTAGGATGGGATAATAGTTGTATGTTAATGTTTTAAATAAATAAACTAAATTAATACAAAAATAAATCCAACCAATTTAAGTCTATTTATTTACCAGTCAAATTCAAAATTTACCGCCGCTACACTACGTTGTGAACGTAGCGCTCAGCTTATACGATCACTGCAAAGATAAATCTAATTAAGAAATGTCACCAAAAATTAACCTAAAACTGAAACTAGAATAATAAACTGCGAAATAGACTATTTAATTTTGACAAATGAAGCTACCAAATTTAAAGAAACATTAAGTAAGTGAATTTAATAGAACTATGAAGTATAAATAATATCATTACGGCATAAAATATTGTTTTTCAGGTCATGAATGGAAACGAAGGAACGGCAGGTATAAAATTAAGGAAATTGGAACAAAGGACCAAATTAGAACGTAACAATATACAGAGTGTCCCATTTAGAGCTGCCACCATTGGGATCTCGAGAACTATAAGAGATACAATGTCGGTTAAATAGAACTTGGTCAAAAAATAGCGACCCCTAACGAATGGGACAAGCTGAAGAAGAAGAAGATGTCAGTGTCAAGTGCAATTTGCATAGTTTGTTTATGAAATAATTTTACTGGAAATTAAAAATCTTTAGCAAGAAAATTTATGTATGGAATTTATACATAATACACAGGATTGACGGAAGGTATTGTGCTGGCCACATCAATTTTTTTCTTTTTCAAATAACTTCAACATTATTAGTGTGTGTGTGTGTGTGTGTGTGTGTGTGTGTGTGTGTGTGTGTGTGTGTGTGTGTGTGTGTGTGTGTGTGTGTGTGTGTGTGTGTGTGTGTGTGTGTGTGTGTGTGTGTGTGTGTGTGTGTGTGTGTGTGTGTGTGTGTGTGTGTGTGTGTGTGTGTGTGTGTGTGTGTGTGTGTGTGTGTGTGTGTGTGTGTGTGTGTGTGTGTGTGTGTGTGTGTGTGTGTGTGTGTGTGTGTGTGTGTGTGTGTGTGTGTGTGTGTGTGTGTGTGTGTGTGTGTGTGTGTGTGTGTGTGTGTGTGTGTGTGTGTGTGTGTGTGTGTGTGTGTGTGTGTGTGTGTGTGTGTGTGTGTGTGTGTGTGTGTGTGTGTGTCTGTGTGTGTGTGTGTGTGTGTGTGTGTGTGTTTGTGTGTGTGTGTGTGTGTGTGTGTGTGTGTGTGTGTGTGTGTGTGTGTGTGTGTGTGTGTGTGTGTGTGTGTGTGTGTGTGTGTGTGTGTGTGTGTGTGTGTGTGTGTGTGTGTGTGTGTGTGTGTGTGTGTGTGTGTGTGTGTGTGTGTGTGTGTGTGTGTGTGTGTGTGTGTGTGTGTGTGTGTGTGTGTGTGTGTGTGTGTGTGTGTGTGTGTGTGTGTGTGTGTGTGTGTGTGTGTGTGTGTGTGTGTGTGTGTGTGTGTGTGTGTGTGTGTGTGTGTGTGTGTGTGTGTGTGTGTGTGTGTGTGTGTGTGTGTGTGTGTGTGTGTGTGTGTGTGTGTGTGTGTGTGTGTGTGTGTGTGTGTGTGTGTGTGTGTGTGTGTGTGTGTGTGTGTGTGTGTGTGTGTGTGTGTGTGTGTGTGTGTGTGTGTGTGTGTGTGTGTGTGTGTGTGTGTGTGTGTGTGTGTGTGTGTGTGTGTGTGTGTGTGTGTGTGTGTGTGTGTGTGTGTGTGTGTGTGTGTGTGTGTGTGTGTGTGTGTGTGTGTGTGTGTGTGTGTGTGTGTGTGTGTGTGTGTGTGTGTGTGTGTGTGTGTGTGTGTGTGTGTGTGTGTGTGTGTGTGTGTGTGTGTGTGTGTGTGTGTGTGTGTGTGTGTGTGTGTGTGTGTGTGTGTGTGTGTGTGTGTGTGTGTGTGTGTGTGTGTGTGTGTGTGTGTGTGTGTGTGTGTGTGTGTGTGTGTGTGTGTGTGTGTGTGTGTGTGTGTGTGTGTGTGTGTGTGTGTGTGTGTGTGTGTGTGTGTGTGTGTGTGTGTGTGTGTGTGTGTGTGTGTGTGTGTGTGTGTGTGTGTGTGTGTGTGTGTGTGTGTGTGTGTGTGTGTGTGTGTGTGTGTGTGTGTGTGTGTGTGTGTGTGTGTGTGTGTGTGTGTGTGTGTGTGTGTGTGTGTGTGTGTGTGTGTGTGTGTGTGTGTGTGTGTGTGTGTGTGTGTGTGTGTGTGTGTGTGTGTGTGTGTGTGTGTGTGTGTGTGTGTGTGTGTGTGTGTGTGTGTGTGTGTGTGTGTGTGTGTGTGTGTGTGTGTGTGTGTGTGTGTGTGTGTGTGTGTGTGTGTGTGTGTGTGTGTGTGTGTGTGTGTGTGTGTGTGTGTGTGTGTGTGTGTGTGTGTGTGTGTGTGTGTGTGTGTGTGTGTGTGTGTGTGTGTGTGTGTGTGTGTGTGTGTGTGTGTGTGTGTGTGTGTGTGTGTGTGTGTGTGTGTGTGTGTGTGTGTGTGTGTGTGTGTGTGTGTGTGTGTGGAAGGACGATAACTATAAGACTTGATATCTGTTTATCTACGTATTTCTCAATCGGACATTAATGGGATAAATTGAAAAGGTTTTGGTAGCAATTGGACAACCGGAAGTAGCATATTCTAAAAAAAATTCTTCTAAATATTATCGTTTGAAAATTTTTGTTTTTGCAAATATTAAAGAAGATTATATTCTCTATCTGATACATTTTAATATTTTATTTTATCTTTTATTGATTTAGAGATAAAAGAATATAATATATAAAATTATCTGTTGGAATAAATCTCATAGCCCAAATAATGCCATGGAAACCAATTGAAGAATTAAAATGTTTGTAATTGACAGATAAATGTCAATGTCAGAATTCCGGAGATAATACTGAAGACTTTCTGGAAAGTACATACATATTTTATTTCTTATTATATTAATAGCTAAATATTTAAAATTATAGGTATGTTACATTATATACCCTACAGAAATACTGTCAATCCCGTCAATGAAATGAAAACATCTCGAAAAATTAGACGAGTAGGAAAAAATTTCTTCATAGAATGAATTAAAAATTTAAAAATCTAAATATAAAGAATAGATATAAGTAGAATTTTTGGTGAAGTGTGTAGGTATACAAGAAATGTTAACTACAATAGGGCGCGAGCAGTGATGTGACTTTGTTGGCCTTGACAAGCCGTGTCAGAATGATAGCTAGTAATTATATACATGTCCATAGATGTCAAAAATCATAATTTTTCATTCTAAATTTCGTGATTTTTCAATTCCATGTGGTTTATTTTCCTCGACAAGTAAATTCGAATTTACTTGTGTGAATCCACATTCGTGGTGACAAATTAACCACGTGAACTTGAAATTTTGAATGAAAAATTCTGACATTTGATATCTATACACGTAATTACTAGTTGTGATTCTAACACGGCCCCCATATCTGCTTGTCAAGGCTAACAAAGTCACATGACTGCTCTCGCCCTATACTTATGTAACCAAAAGCGGAAGTTGCGAAAGGTATTGTGCTGGCCACAACAGACTAAATGGAACCCATATCTGATTTTAATCTAAAAAAAAATGTTATTCAAAAAAGTGGTGCACTCTCGGATTTTTTTACCAATTTTGTAGGTACAGGATACAAGATTAAATGACAGTTCGTAAACACGCGTAAATATGAGCAAGAAAACCGTGGCAAAAAACAGTCAAAATATAAAGTACATTTAATTATTGTATAATTAACATGAAAAATAGCATTTATTTATTTATAATCTCTAGAATCATTGAGCACATTTCCGTTGAATAACATTTTCCCGCGTTTGTTTCGTGAGCTGGTGGACTAATGATACATACCTGTAGAATTTTTTTTAAAAAAAATACATACACTCTGTATCTTCGAGTTGATCCCCACGTCATTAATTTCTGATGCAATAATTACTAAACTTTTATATAATAGCTTCATTTCTCGTTCTAAGTATTTTTGTTCGATGCATTTCAAATGCTATGCCGGTCAAATTTTACGCCGTCCAATTCCCAGCTCGTGCAAAGTTACCCCCTCCGCCAATCCCACAGCTTACAAACAGCCAAATCCCACGCGGTACAAAATATGGCAAAATGGCATGGGACAAACAAATAAACTAGTGTTTCAGACCAGATATTTCAAAGCCATCTTATCCTTATCTTGTGTTCCAAGTTTATCTACTGTACCATAGATGGCTCTATCCATAGATGGCTCTATTCGGCCGCGTATTTTAAAATATTTTATTTTTCATTGAACGAATATGTTGTTACGACGTCAGATAATATGAAATAATATAATTTACAATTAATATAGTGAACGTATACAATAATAATAAATTAGTGATCTTTGAATTCTTTTATTGCCGAGAAGCAATATTTGGGAAATTTTTGGATTTAAACTAGAGAGAAACATACCTTAATAATATATAATAAATTAACGTGTATAATTAAAAATATGACTAGATATACAAATTAAAGAACGAATAAATAGATAAAAGTAAGAAATACTTGTGAAAATGTTTCAATTTCCGTCAAATAATTTACACGTAAATACATATTTTAAGTTGTTCATTTGAATTCATGTTTATTCCTTTTTTCAAAAGTTTTGATTGATGCAATATTATGTCATTTTCTAAATCTGGTAGTTATTAATTACTTAATTTTTTGTAAAATTAATGATCGGACTATCGAACAAAAGGGATTAGCCGCTCAGCTCAAATTACTGCTCTAGTTGTAGATGGAATAAGCTTTGGAAATTAGCCGTTCCAATGTTCAACGAGAGCGGCAACAGTCTCAGAAGGCAGGTTTATTTGGAAAAAGGAAAGGATCGGGACGAAGAAACACCACCTCAGAGCGAGATGATCGATTTAATGTTTAGTCCGTAGAAACTGGCACATTATTGTAGTTTTGGTAAAAGTGTAAAAAATTACCTGTTGAAAGTATACGTGGTACCAATGATTTATTAACATAAACAAAATTTTGTTCGACCACTATCTTGGCCAGTTATTCTTCGATGTTTCATTTTTGTCGGAAACAGTTTTTTATGCTTTTTTTACTCATTTTGGTCAGTACTATATACCCTCAAAAAAAAAAATCCTTTTTTTAACACCCTGTATATCCCAATCTAAAGGCCCGATTTTAAGCATGGTTTTGTCTTAAGCCGTTGATAAACTTCAGCTTTTCAAAAACTTGAGTTGTACAATGAAGGTTTAGTGTTGCGCTGGAGTTTAAACTTGGTTTAATTTAAACTGCTAAATTTGACGGCTTAAGCTTAGGTTCAGCTAGATATAACCTAACTTTTACATGTTATGATTATGAGAGAAGGATACTAGTGGTATTTATTCTCGTATTTCGAAAAAGTATTATTGGTGTATAAAATATGGATACAGATGATGAAATGTTGTAACTTGTAGATGTTATACAGTACTGGACAAAATAAATCATACACCTAGCATTAATTTCAATTTCTCCTTGTATCTATTTAACCTTAGAAGAAAAAACATTGGTATATAAGAAAAATAAAGTCATTTTAAAATACTTCTATAATATATATATATGAAATGAAAAAATTGTTGCTGATTTTTTTTTAATATTTTATTTTCCCAATAATAATACATTTTACCTTGGTCAAAATAAATCATACATTTAAAAAAAATGCAAATAAAATATATTCAAAAAACCCTTAATATTTCGTATGACCACCTATAGCCCTTATAATTACTTCCAGTCATCGAGGCATACTTTCTACTTATTTTTTTCATATATTGCTGATCCATTTCCTCCCACGTCTGTTGAAGTGCTGCAAGGTATGACGTTTTGTTCGTCACATTTGATTTGTTAATATTTTGATAAAAATAAGCCCATATATTTTCAATTGGGTTTAGATTCAGTTACTGTGGTGGCCATTCGAACTGTTTTTTTCGGTTCGACTTGTAAAAGGCAGCAGTTTTCTTTGCTGTATGTTTTGGATCATTGTCTTGCTGGAAGATAAAATTATTTTCTACGCCCAATTTTAAAACAGATTTCTCCAAATTTTCGCACAAAATATTAATGTAATCTTCAGCCTTCATATTGCCTACAATTCTTAATAAATTACCCACACCAGACCATGAAAAACACCCCCAAACCATTACATTTTACGCACTGTTAACTACCAATAGTCAGGTCCATAAATTCTACAATATTTGGCGATGATAAACTTGGATTTTGTTTAACCATATTCTTACGATTATCATTGCAAGGAGTTGTAGCCCGCTTTCGACCTTTACCACGAATTTCGAAGTTCTTCCAAATATGCTGAACTACTCCAATGGAAATGGGATATTTTTCAGCAATTTTTCTAATAGATACTCCATTCTGTCGATCACGGATGACCAAGTTGCGAAAATCAATGAAAATTTGTCTTACTGACATTGTTTTAACGACTAATACTTACCCAGAGCACGTTAGCAAAAAGATAGATTCCAGAGTTTTATTATAACATAAATTTCTGAATAATGATTGATAACAGAATAATTAAATAAATAGTTTTATAAAGTGTATGATTTATTCTGTCCAAGGCAAATTATTTTTTAAGGAGAAGAAATAATATATTATAATAATTTAACAATATTTTTATTCTATATTATATATTTAACCGAAGTACATTAAAATGCCTTTATATTTTTGTATGTATTAATAAATTTGCATATAATATAAAAAAATACAACAGAAATTTGAAATTAATGTTAGGTGTATGATTTATTTTGTCCAATCCTGTAGATCGACATCAGGCTCCCAAAGTATATCGTCTTCTTTCTTCGTGACAACCAGTTTGAAACATGATGTAATTTCTATTTTTATCAAAGATTTAGTTTTTCAAAAAATGGATTGCATTTTATTTTAAAGAAATATCATATCCCACTATTGTCACTCCGTGGGTAAAAGGCACCTTTGATGTAAAATTATATTATCTGTTTGGCAGAATATTTCTTTTAATTCTTTTTTCTACTAAATTTTGACAGTCAATCAGGGAAATTCAATATCAACAGAAATTTAAAAAAAAATATCTTACTAAGATTTTAGAATTGTAAATATAAGCATTTGATGCTTCGCAAAATGCTAGTTTTTAAATACTGGATTAATTGTCGAATGCATTCTTGTAATCAATATTCTTGAACTATAATCAAAATAATTTACTACCATATTAACACAGTACACCTATTATCTATTCACATAGTCATTTAGAATGAAATTTTGTCATTTACAACGACGTTTGACGTATATTTCTATTACCAACGTAAATTATTTATATAGTTTTCAAGTTAAGCTCAGGTTCAGTTGAACCTGAATTTAATTCATTTTGTACAACAGAATGTAAAGTTGAACTTCAGCTCAGCTGAACTTAGGTTCAGTTAAGTGTAAGATAAACCTATGTTTGTACAACCGGGCCTTAGTTTTCGTCGAAAATATAGCGGCTGTTCTCCTGCTTCACATGTAGGCTAGTAAGCTGTCTACTGGAGTTCGGTATGCTCCTGTTGCTGTTCCGTTCTGTATTCGTTCTAATATTTTTAATTTGTTCGTTTTGCATCTGAGAAGGCAATACTTGCAAACTCTAGATTGGATCTTAGGAGACTTTTGTATATGTTGAAAATTGATGTTCTATTCGCCACCCCCTCCCCTCCCCCCATTTACGGTGAGTCAATATTTTTAGTATGTTTATTTTAGGCTAACATTTATTTTAGGCTAACATTCTTCAGATGGTTAATGTGTTCAGACCAAGTAAGATTCTTATTCTTATCAATTATTACGCATAAAAAAATTATTTTGTCTACAAAAGGTATTTCTGTATGTCTTAGTTTTATTTTTATATTTGTGTAACTTTTTTTTTGGCGAAATGTTTGCATTTGTTTTCTATTCCGAGAAAATGAATCCTGTAAGTTTTGACCATTGTTCTATTTTACTTTATTATAGGTATCTCGTTCTGTGCCGTTTTTATATTTTTACTTTAAAATATATGACTAAATCGTCTGCATAATAGTAAAGTTCTTATATATTATGAAGGAACTAATTCGTTTGTTTTGTTTATGGCGATTGGGAAAAGGGTTACACCCAATATTTTTCCTTCGGTAGGCCATTTTGTAATTGTCGTATCGATTCTAATATGATAGCGAATATCGATATTAAATATTTTATTATACCAGTCCTATACACCGTGGCAATATGTAATTATGAAAAAATTAAAATAGATAACTTGATATCCAATGACGTAATTAAGTTCATTGATTTAAATGTGGTTTGTTATGTACTATATTATGTTTTGTAAACCTGTTACCTTGAATGATATATTTTTCTTTAATATCTGCATTAATTAATGTGTGTTCATAAACATAATATCATGAATTATTTGCATTCGATTTGTAAAGTGTGATACGGCAGGAGCACACCGCATTCTGTTTGTTCAGTACGATATATCACGTGAGTCGTGAGGTACAATTCATCACGGTGTTTTAAGTTTAAAAACAAGAAAAAGCATTCAATCTTGTGTCACTTGACGTGGTTTGTTCAGAGGGAAATCTTGTACCTTTAAGAATGTTTGTGTTTTTCTTTTCAACTTCTTTGTGGAATTCGTTTCTGTAAAAAAAATCTGATATGGCCAATACAATACCTTCCGTCAATTTTATGTACTTTGTAGACATCCCATACCTTAATTTTCTTGCACAAGATTCTAAATATCCAGTAAAATTATTTTGTGAACAAACTATGTAAATTGTACTTGATATTGGCATTTGACAATTAAAATTATCTGAATATATTAGTAGTTTTAGTTTCCATGGTTAGCATAGCTGGCTGATGAAATATAATATTTTTATAATTTTCTGTATATGCATTGAATATGAAGGAAAAATATCTATCAAACCGTATTGAGAATAAAATTTCTTTAATATTTATAAAAACGTAAATAATTGTCAAAATATATATTAACTGCCTGCTAAAAACTTCAATTTAGAGAACTCTCCGCATGGACGTACAGAAGAGGAATACGAAACAAATATAATTTTTGGAATTGTAGTAAGTGTTGGAGTTATCGAAGGACGCACACGCACACATACACAAACACACACACCGTAGAAACAGTAAATTCGTATTCTAGGGACTCTGCTTATTCTTTATAAACACCCCATCGAATTTTTTGACCAAAGACACCCTCTTAACCTTTAACTTTTTTATAAGTAAAAGAAAAAATTGCTTAGTATAAAAGTATTAATATTTTAAATAGGTATATCATTTGATGGCAATAATGGATATTTTTTAAACGCCAGGTTTACACGATACGACTTTTACTTTAATCTTTTAAATGGGAACTTGGAATTATATTATAATAAAACCAACATTTTTTTCTCTTTACAACGATGTAAAAGATAATTGAGAAAGATCATAAATAATTTTTATTAAAATTTTCTAGTTGGCTATGTAAAAATAAACAAAATGTAATAATGGGAAACAACATAAAATAGACATTCATTTGTTTCTCAAAGTCGAGTTAAAAATTTTCCATGCGTTCGAAAACTCGGTTGCCGACGCATAAGAAAACGCCCACGATACATTCTTGTAGCCCTTCTCACAAAACATTTCGAACGTTAATTTATTAATTTTAAAGAATACGTTGAAAAAGTAACAAATAAACGTTTATTTTATTTTGTTGTTTCTCATTTTTCCATTTCGTTTATTTCCACGTAGCCACCAAAAATATTTAAATAAAAATTGTTTCTAATATTTCTCTATTTTAACTTGTACTTTGTACAGGCACTTTTGTGCGTGGAATTCATAGACGTCCTCAAAAAAAAAAATCTCTTACCAGTTTTGAGATATTCATATTAACTTTCAATTTTTATATAGAGCTCAGAGTAGGCTGTGATACCATTAAATAGGCTTTTTTTCTCTTTTAACGATGTAAAATACTTGTACTTTAATTTTTAAATTACGTAAGAAATTACAAAATTAATGACTTTTTCATGTATTTAATTCATGAAGGCTATGAAAACAATGAAATATTTTGCTTTTAGTTCTTTTAATTGTCAATGTACAGCACACACTTTATTGTTGTGTTCAATGTGCTCAAACTTCAATATTATTATTGTTATTATTACTTGTTTACTGGCCAGCCCAGTCCCCTGATTTAATATCCTTTTTTTATTTGGGGGTATATGAAACAAAAAATATATTTTAGAACTTATAATACAATAAACGCCCCATAAGAAGCTATTTCAATCGAATTTCGAAGAATACTTCTTTGGATGATTAAGAGAGCAGTTTGGGCGAACTTAAAACGAGCTCAAATTAGTAATCAGCGAAATAGCAACTAATTGAGGGGCAAAATTTATTTTAAAAGTAGTTTCATTATAAATTGAAAACTTCTATAAGTTTAAATGATAATTATTGTATTGTTGTAGAATAATAATATTTATTTAAAAAATTAAAATTAACATATTTGATTTCATTGTTTTCCATAGCCTCCTTGAATAAAATATATGAAAAAGTTGTAAAATATTATTAATTTTGTAATTTCTTCCATAATTTAAAAATTAAAGTACGTGTTTTACATCGTTTAAAAGTGAAAAAAAGCCTATTTAATGGTATCATAGCCTACTCTGAGCTCCATATAAAAATTGAAAGTTAAGAGGAATTTCTCGAAAATGGTAACAGATATTTTTTTTTCACGTACAAAAGTGCCTGTAGAAAGTGCAAGGTGCAAGTTAAAATTTAGTTTGAATTTTGATTTTGTGTGCCTTGTAACGACAGAAATTAGCTATGAAAATTAAGCAAGTTTTATTTGAAACTTTTTTACCTAAAATAATTAGGATAGCAGGAAATTACGAAAGTCTGATTTTACATGTTAAAGTCCTATGTTCGGCTATGCCAGTCACCACCTGTATATTTGGAATCTACTTAAAATTACGAATTCAACGATATGCTTGAAGCGAATTTTTATTAAAGAAATAAATTACAAAGACGTAAGAGTAAATTAAGAATAATTAACATGGTAAGCCTATCAGGTAGGCTGTGATAACAAATTCTTATTTTTTTTTTTTTTTTTGTAACAAAATATAGAATCTTGCAAAAATAAGTTACTATTTAAGCAATTAACTTATATTTTACCTAATATTATCTCAAATTTTTTCACAGCTTGCCTGATATCATGGCTTAACGGCTTAACCAGTTAATTATGTATCATTTTTTCTTATGTTTTTGTAATTTATTTCTTTAATAAAAGTGCGTTTCAAGCATAACGTTGAATTAGCAATTTTGCGTAGATTCCAGATATATAAAAATATATAGGTGTCCCATTTGAAATATGAAAGTTAATATCACTTCCGGTCAAACCGGAAGCGCTACCATCATACTACATACCATGATTTATGAGCCCCTAAGCCTAGTTTAGAAATATTTAAATTAAATTAAAAAATAATCATAAATAAAAAAGTTATTTTGAGTGGACCGTTTTTCAGTGTCACGTGTATGTTGTCTTCTGTAACTTTTATTCAAATATACTTACTATTCTAGAAAAATATAGAGGTCAATATATAAATAGAAAAACTCTAATAGGAAATAATATGGAATTTTGATTTTTACTTCTCGTGGCCGCATGCCTGAATGTCTGATCGCAAATCTGAGGAACCGAGTTCGATCCCGACCGACGCCAAATATTTCGAATTTTAAATGGCATAAAATATACCCCTGTGATGCATTCTCCACGCCAGCAATGAGTGCCCGGGAAGTGGCGCCTGATAAACGCCCGCACAATACAAATATGTCATCATCATTACCGAAATCTGTGTACAACGGCAGAGTGGCACACCTAGCAATGGGTAGTATGCTGTAATGATATATTTTTTTATAAATTCTTTAGTTTTTTTTTTTGCACGACAATGTTCAGATTTTTTATCACTGTTAGGTTTCAAATTATAAAGGTCAAAGATATAATTTTTCTATGGATATCAAAGAGGAAACATACACTATTGTCAATAGCGTATGTTTTAATAGTCAAATAAAAACTATAACCTATCTACGTATGTTTATTTGTTACAAATACGTAGAAAAAAATCTTATGTGGCCAGCACATTACCTTCCGTCAATCCTGTGTGTTATCCCTGATCACATAACAATCAGATTCGCCAAGTGCATATAAAATCTGGCAGGCATTTTCATGATTAGTTTGCATTTGGTGTCCAAACGGCGCCACTATTGCATTGTAGTTTTGACTTCAACGACTTGATGGCCCCATTGCTACCGATAATTATGGTTTCATATTATTTGCGCAAATTCAAACTGATTTTTTACGTTTCAAATATAATTATAATGAATAGTTAACTTCTCTCGAACGCATCTGATTTATAATTCTGCTTTATCAAAATAAAAATTTAAAATATTAACTTATTTTATTGAGATCACAAGAAGAAATAATAGTTAATACCTACTTTGCTCAGGCTGCAATCATTTGTGTTCGACAAAAGACTTTCAACACGTGTTATACACATTATTTTTCTATTCCTGCAAGATAAAAAAATAAGTAAATAAAGAATTATTTTTATCTCCCGCTACCCTTGGTAAGGGAGGTATAGGGATCGTGCTAAAAATCGCATATCGAGATTTTGGTAAATGACCACGTTTTGAGGTCCCTAGAATCCATTTTTAACATTTTCACGATGATGTCTGTGTGTATGTATGTATGTGTGTGTGGATCCTGTTTACGCTCTAACTCAAATACTATCATTCAGAAAGTTTTGAAACCATGTATTTCTACATTATTCTAATATGGATAGATCTGATTAGATTTTGGTGGCAATCGGATAACCGGAAATGGCAGTTTACTTGAAGCTCAAGATAGTTTTTCTTCAAAAAATACCTTTAAATGTAATTTTTTCTCAATTTGTTATTATAAAAAGATTATTCCATTTTCTACAAGTTTGCTTAATACTTTTTCTATATATTGTATGGATAAATTTATAAAAATTATATACATAGGTAAATGGCGGGAGGTACTGTGTTGGTCACATCAGATTGTTTTAAAATAATTTGACACTTATTTGTGATGCGTTTCTATGACAACAAGAAATATCGTGTACAACCAGGGATACAACATTCATAAGTAAAATTCTTTGCTAGGATACCGAAGCGTGCTACAAAGAGTCGCTTTCAGCATGAAAAACAAACCAGAAAATTGTATTTACTGAATTTTTTTTGTATACTGAACAGTCTGTTAAAATTTGTAATAAATAGAAACAAATGTATAGGGAGCTTGAGCGTAGCCAAGGGGGGTAGGGGCAGGGAGCAGTTACCCCACTAGAAATAGACTAAAAAATATATTTAAATCGTAGAAATGGGCTAAATTGGATCGAGGAGAATTTAAATAAACGAAGAAAAAAATTATGAAAAATTCATGAACATGAATTTTCTTGCAAAAGATTCCAAATTTCAGGTAAAATTATTTCATAAACAAACTATACAAATTGCACTTGACACTGACATCTTTTTCTTTAGCTATTCTCATTCGTTTGGGGTCGCTATTTTTTATTTTCCTCTTCCACTCATTTCTGTTTTGCGTGTCATTCTCATTCAATTCCTTTTCTCTCAAGTCTTCAGCAATACAGTCCTTCCAGCTTATCTCTAGTCTTCTTCTGTTTCTTCAACCTTCTGTTACTAAGCTAATCATTCTTCTTCCAATATATTCTTTATCTCTCCTCATGACATGTTCAAGCCAATGTAATCGTCTCTGTTGTATATTTCTAGAAACTTTTCACTCGAGCCATTTCCCTTATCCTTTAATTACGTACCTGTCTTTCCGTGTCTTCCCCAATATCTATCTTAACATCCTCATCTCTGCCACATTCATTTTTTTTTTCATTGTCACTTACATCTGTCAGTTAGAATTTTCGTAATATTGTAGCTGTTTCCATAGCATAGCTGGCTGATTTATAAAATTTAATTTCTTTATAATTCTTTAACTCTATATCCATTGAATATGAAATATAAAATGCAATCAATTCGTATAGACAAGAATATTCTTTAATATTTATAATAACATTAAATGTCAAAAAATTATATTTAAAGAATTATAATATTAAAATTGTAATGTTGGAGTTGTCATTTATGAAAAAATTGTCACACACATACAGACATCATCGTAAATATAGTAAAATTGTATTGTACGGATCCTAAAACGTGCTTATTCCTTGAAAACTCACCACCGAATTTTTTGACCAAAGACAATACCTTCCTTACCTAGAGGTGACGGAAGGTAAAAAGCAACAATTATTAAATTTGTTGGTTAAAATCAATTATTATGGCAATGATCAACATGAAACCAATTAAAACACTATTGTAGATTATAAATTATTATTTATTTTATTATTTTCATTGCTAATTTCTTATTTCAGTTCTCAAAAATTTATTCAGTTCAATATGTTTTACTTTTTACCTTCCGTCACCTTTAGGTATTGTCTTCGGCCAAAAAATTCAATGATGAGTTCTTAGTGAATAAACACGTTTTCGGGTCCCTAGAATACGATTTTACAATTTTTACGATGATATCTGTATGTGTGTGACGATTTTTTCATAAACGACAACTCCAACATTACAATTTTAAAATTTCATTCGAATTTTTTTTATTTACACCCATATGAAGAAGTGATTAGACTTTTTTTATAATTGGTCAACCGGAAGTACCCTCATTTGAAGATTTTAACAGTTTTTCTTGAAAATAAGGTGTTAAACATCATTTTTTGATATTTAATGTTATCATAAATATTAAAGAATATTATCTACACGAATTGGTTACATTTTATACTTTGTATTCAATGGATATAAAGTTAAAGAATTATAAAGAAATTAAATTTATTATAAAAGGCAGCCATGGAAACAGCTACTGTATTAAGAAAATTCTAATTGATAGATGTCAGTGTCAATGAAAAGAAAATGAATGTGGCAGAGAAATGAGGATGTTGGGGAAGACACGGATATATAGGATAAGGAATGAGAAGATAAGGGAAATGGCTAGCAGTTTTAAGAAAAATACCAGAGAGACGATTAAAATGGTTTAAACATGTCATGAGGAGAGATGAATAATATATTGGAAGAAGAATAAACAGCTTAGTAGTAGAAGGTAGAAGAAACAGAGGAAGATCAAAGAGAAGATGTAAGGACTGTATTGTGGCAGACTTGACAGAAAAAGGAACTGAATGAGGACGACAAGCAAAGTAGAAATGATTGGATGAAGAAAAACAGTAATAGCGAACCCTAACGAACGGGAAAATCTAAAGAAGAAGAAAAAGAGGTTAGTGTCATTTGCAATTTACATAGTTTGTTTGTGAAATAATTTTACTAGAAATATAGAATCTTTTACAAGAATATTTATGTATGGAATTTGTACATAATACATAGAATTGACGGAAAGTAATGTGCTGGCCACATCAGTTTTTTTCTAGTGGGATATCATTATAGGTATGTAGGTGGTGACCAATGGCGGATCTGGGTCCTTTTACAGTGACTAGAGCCACTGTGAAAATTTTCTGAGCCACTGTAATTTTTTTTTGAATTAGTACTTAATAATGTTCTAATATTCATTAGTAAAATGTTTACTTATTGTTGAGTACACAAATAAACTCTTTTGGTTGTATTCAAAACGATATAATTAAATTTTAAGCCTTTTAGATAGAAAATGAAATTAATACAAATTATTTTCACATGTCAATCAAAAAACTGTCGGTAACTAACTTACGTTCTCGTAGCTAACTCAAAACATATTAACATGTTTTTAACACTTATGCTTGATTCATATTCATTCCATCTGTCGTTTATTGCCATTGCAGGGGTATTCTAGTAAATTTTATTTCTGAAACATTCAAATATATGTATTCAAAATCTAAAATTTGAGTTTTTACTTCCTTGTACGTAAGTAAAGGAAGTATTGTAATCGCGAAAAATTTCGGTTTTCAGATTTCAGCGGAAATATCCATTTTGATCATCCCTGAATCCATTTTGACTAATTTCGCCGTGACGTCTGTACGTACGTACGTATCTCGCATAACTCAAAAACGGTAAGCCGTAGAAAGTTGAAATTTTGTATTTAGGACTCCTATAACATCTAGTTGTGCACCTCCCTTTCTGGTTATTATACAATTTCCAGAAGTGGCACTTTACATTAAGCCAATAATAGATTTTAATGAAAAACTGTTTAAAAATGTAATCCAAAACTTTTCAAATTTGGTATACAAGACTTTTATGTCAATAGAAATAACATAATAGGTTTTGGTTAAAATAGGCTAACCGGAAGTGGTACATTACTTGAAGTTGTTAACAGTTTTTCTTGAATAAAATGATTTTATTTTGATTTCAGAAATAAATGCTTCAAATAAAAGTTTTAGAGAATTAATTTCTGCGTCTAGCACATCAAGTATTATTAAAATAGCCCTTTGTATAAGCGAGATATGTATTTTAAAAATTATTTTTTTGTAATAAAGCTTGCTATGGATTAAAACAAAAAAATTTAAAAAATGTTCATGTCAAATTACGTTAAATACGTGCAATTTTATGATTTGTACAATAACAAATATTATATTTTTATTGTGAAATTAGTCATATTCATTGTTGTAATCAAATATTTCTTTGTTGTAATCAAAACTCTTTAAAAAAATATGTATAGTTTAATAATCGTACAAGGAAGTCGTGTGGTGTCCACATCAGATTTTTTCTATTTAATTTGAGCAAGATTAAAATTTTTAAATCTTAATTGATAATTTGAATTTTACCGGATGTATTGTTTTGCCTCTCGTACAATTAATAGTAGTAACTATTTTTTTAAAAAAATACATAGCAACATTGGCATTTTAGTTTCGATTATACCCCTTTGGACCATGGCTAGCCTCACTAAATTAACAGTAAATACAGGTAATACTGCGACAAACAAACGCTAGTAGAAATTATTTTGACTGTCGTACAATTAGTCGTAGTAACTATTTTTTTAAAAAAATACATAGCAACATTGGCATTTTAGTTTCGATTATACCCCTTTGGACCATGGCTAGGCTAGCAATTAACAGTAAATACAGGTAATACTGCGACAAACAAACGCTAGTAGAAATTATTTTGACTGTCGTACAATTAGTCCTAGTAACTATTTTTTTTTTAAATACATAGCAACATTTGCAATTTAGTTCCGATTATACCCCTTTGGACCATGGCTAGCCTCACTAAATTAACCGTAATTACAGGCAATACTGCGACAAACATATGTTAGTAGAAATCATTTTGACTCTGTGACGCAAAAGGCACCTACCTTTGTTGGCTGGCCGATCACTACACACAGATAACTGTGCCCGGTGCTGTAATGTCGTAAGCGAGGGTCGTGGGTCGTGATTACGTAAGGGAGCAGGAGTGAAAACAATAAGGGCGCCACTGGCGCTAATGGTATTGGCAGAATGAGCGGTGGACGCCAGACCACCGGTGATACTTGAGTGAACAATTTTGAGACAAATAAATAAAAGTGGAACAAATTTATTGCCGGCTACAAAAAAATTACAATAATAACAAAACTGTGTCAGAAGGACATCAAAAGAAAAGGAGTCAGTACTACAAAGCTTAATTTTTCGAAGTACAAAAAATTAAAAAAAATACTCAGCTAAACAGGATGGGAGGCTTCAGCTGGGCCGGAGTAGCCTAAGCCCGCCTGGGGTGAGCAGCTGGCGGAGACGGCGGTGGCAGACGGCAAACGTAAGGCCGGCGAAGGGTTCGGCCGTTGGAACTCGCACAGGGGCTCTGGCGGTGGCGTAGCGCCGCTGTGGCTCGAGGTCACTCTCGGAAACGGAGCGAGAAGTGGTCAAGGCTAGGCCCTAAGTGAAGGGCCACCTTTTGGCTAGTAAAGTACTTAGCTCGAGGCGAAAGTCTTTCAGGAGTCGCGCCTGGGGTTCCTGTTGTCGTTGGAGGTCCGTCTGCCAAAATCCAGGAAGACTTCCTACTCTACCACCAGGCGTTCTAAACCACTCCGAGCCGGGGCGAACAAAATTAAAGCTGAGAAAAGAAAATAAAGCAGCAGAAAACTGATCCTTTTTGACAAATAGTAATAAAATATTTTTCTTGTAAAGGCAGGGCTAAACGATTAGCATAGAAGGAATTTTCAAGAAAAACTAAAGGTCCAAACCTGACCGCAAAAATGTTTTAAGGAAATTTTAATGACAAACTGCCTTCACAAAAAAAACTAAACTCGCTCGGCAAAAAATTAAAGAATAAATACACAAATAAAAGTACAGTGCCTAAAATAATGAAATGAAAGATGTACAAAATTGTGCAGTCGTAGACTGCCTACACGATACAATAAATAGCTAACGTGAAAAATGATGAAAGTGAAATGAGGGTTGAAATGATTGCGACACTTAAGTGGAAAGACGCAAAGCGCAACCGGCAGTAGAATGAGCTGTAAGAACGCAATGCGCTGTTGCTAACTAACAGAATCTACGCAGACCTTGCCAAAGTTATGGTCCACTACAGAAATATTTAAAGAACAAAGTAAGAGCTCCTGTAGTAACCAAAGAAAACTAAATTACCAAATAAGTTGAGTAAAAGGACTTTGGCTCGGTTTGTTGCAAAAGCAAAAATAAAATTCGCGAACGCGACTGTAAAAACTGCTGGAAGAGCTGCTGTTACTCACTCATTCATTCACCTTTCACTCCAAAAGGTTGGTTAGGAAGGTGTGGTTGTCTGTGTCAGCATGCGTGTATGAATGTGTTGTTAGTATTCCCAATGAATGAAATATGAAAGCGATTTCTTGACTGAATGGACTGTAAAGAAATGGGGGGACTGATCTGCACAAAAGGGGCATAAACAAAAGGAAAAAAGTTTAAACTGAACTACTGATAATAGAAATATACAAAAGTTGAAGTGCCTCTTATTTTTTTTGGGCACAGGGGGCCTAACGAACGAGGTAGGGTTCGTTAATGAAACGGAATGAATTTAAGAATGCCTGGGCCAAAAAAAATTAATAAATTTTGAATAAAAAAAAGCCTAAATGTGGGAAAATATCCCTAGTTGTTACTATATTAATTTTGAATATAAAAGTATAACACAAAAAAAGGCCACAGGCTCGGATCCGGCCTGCAAAGGCACGAGTCCGCACCACGCTGCTGCGTAGTTACCGTGAAACAAAAAGGTTCACTAGTAATTGACTGCGGACTAGAAATTTAGAAAAATATATTACTTACTAAGGACAAGCAATTGTCCCACGACTTCTCCAAAGCGGTAGAAACCAAAACAAATCGTGAGATTCAATAGTAAAAATTCACACAGCCATGCAGCAGCTTGATGCCGACAACTTCACACCTTCACAGCCCGGACCGGAGAGAACTGGTAACCCAGCCTACGAAAACGTGGGTGCACGCTATTTCGTCTCCAAGTAGAAAATATTTAAATATAAGTACCAAAAATATAAGTCAACGTAAGAAAATAAATCAGAACGTACTTACAGTAAAATAACCAATATTCTACGAAATATCTAGAGCGGTAAAAGACCAAACTTCGTAGAATAATAACCCAAAAAATAGACAATAGAGCGTGCACTTGCACTCGCTTTCGTAGCTGGGAACCGAGAGAGCTTCAAACCGAAAAGACTTGTTCAAAACCAGCGCTCACGAACAAAATCTCACAAGAAAGTAAGAAAGAGAAACGAACAGGGGTGTACAAAGTAAAAAAAAATAGAAAAGAAACAGGAGTGTAAAAAATAGCCGTTACACAGTACCCCCTTTCTCCCCAAAAATTTTTGATGAAGTCAAAAATTTTCTACGCGTCCGAAAACTCATCAGGTGGAACGGCTTTTAGATCTTTAATATGCCATGTGCCAAGGTTTCTACCGTCAGAATCTAGGAGTTCATAGAGAAAGCGGGATATTTTCTTAAGAACAGTACAATGGGAGAATTTAGGGGCTAATTTTGAGGATTTGTTTGCTTTTGCGTCCGAGATTTTATAGTTTACCTTATAGACTGTGTCTCCAGGTGAAAATTCGAGGGGTCGACGCCTTAGGTTGTAATGATGGGTATTGCGTAAGTGCGCTTTGGTGAGGCGAGATTCTACCCTTTTAAATATTTCTAAAAGTTCGGTGAGCTGAGAGGAAACTTTTTGCGGAAGGCAAATTGGGCAGCGGGTTACATAACGAACTACAGAGGCTTTAAGTTTTGGCCAATAATAATTTTCAGAAATACGGTGGTAGGTTTTAATAATACCTAAGTGATCTGATAAAGGATCATCATGACATTTGTCGAGGATAGATTTACGTTGGTCAGCAGGCACAAGTAGTTTCCAATTTGACTCATTTATGGGCGTGTTATGGTCATTACGAACTAACTTATAAATCAATTTGTCTTTAATACGCCAACCAGGATAAGCTTGAGGGGTATTTCTTATGTTGTCACGCAGGTTAGAGTACCAGGGGTCAGGGCTGTTTTCAAATGACTCGAGGGTTGCCACTTCTAAAGGTGAACGAGAAAGGGTGTTGGTGAAGACTTTGCGAATCACGTTTAGCCAAGATGTCCATTTAGTCATATCAAACTTTATTTTGTTCGGTTGTTTACTGCGGTTGATAAAATGGAAACCGCGGGATCGTGTTCCTGAACAACGCGGGCATGTTGGTCGAGTGTAATCTTTATAACCACATCCAAAACAATGACGTGTTTGGGGTTTTGGGCAAGACAGAGCCATATGAGTCGTGTCACCGCAATTCCAACAGGAAATAGTCCGATTTCTAGGCACGAATTTGGGCGGATTTCTAGTTTCAGTGGCGTGGACAGCCACGGACTGTTTAGTAAAGGCTAGATCTGGCTCTAAGAGATGGTGGCTTCGTAATGGTGGTGGTTTGAGACTAACGAGGCGATCGTGAGTATCCTCAATCAGTTTACAAGTCTTAATGAGGGCCCCGAGCGAGTTCGGAGGGTGGATAGCTAAAGCGCTTTGGAAATGGGGTTGGAGATTTCTGATTATAAGCGACAATCTAGTTTTCTCATTAGGACATTCTGAGAGACGTGAAAATAGATTTTCCATTATAGCAACGTATATCTCTATACGCTCGCCATTACCCTGGGTACGATCGCGTATTTCATCCATTAGGTTACTATCATAATCGAATGGCAAAAAACTAGATCGTAGTCTAGTGACTAGTTCTGTCCAAGAGCGGATAGAGGGTTTGATAAATCTGTACCATACTAAGGCTTTGTCTCTGAAGAGTTCGCTTGCTTGATGGAAAAGAATTTCTTTACTGACTTGGCGCGCGGAAGCCATTTCTTCGATCCTTTCGATGAATTGGTTTACGGCGGCGGAACCGTCGAAGGTTACACCCCATTTTGAAACTTGTGCCAATTTATATCTGTCGTAGCCTCGCTGGTCTATTCTGAAGGTACTTGAAGGACGGGCCTGAGTGCCATATGGGCAGTCGAAGGGCGATATTTCCGGAGAAAAGAGGGAATCGTCTGGGTGGTGACTAATCACGGTTGGGTGGCTAGCACTGGGTGCCGTGGCGATTTCGGGTATCAAGATATTCTGAGCATTTAAGGGTTCAAATGGCGCGAAGGAAACAGAGGGTCTAAGCGTGCGCTGATTATCAGCAGAGAGCTTTTCCTGCATGGTTTCAACATCATCTGCCAACGCAGTTATTTGCAGGATAAGGTCTTTCTTGATATTCAGATCTTTGGTGTGGTTAATTCTATTCATGATGTGCTGCATGCGGGTTTTCATGCGTTTTTGATCGGTTGGTGAGAAAGATGTGCAAATAAGTAACTTACTTTTTAGTTCCGTGATTTTGCGGATGCAGATGGTTTTCTCTTCCTCGTCATTAAGTTCTACAGGAGGATTATCAAGGGTAAGGTCCATTCTTTCATACGCCAAACATGCTCGCAGTTTTTTCCGTTTTTCGTCGGCTAAACCGGTGAGTTCTATCCCTCGGATACGCAGCTCGAACTCCACTTCGTCTACGAGTAAGTAGTTGGTCTCCATATCGGCTCGCAGCAGCGGTAGCAAGATAATAAGCAAAAAATATATATTTAAGCAGAAAGCAGTGGCAAAAAAAATGAAGATGAATATGAGGTGAATGATTTGTTGTTCACCCTGCTCCAAGGGTACTAAATGTGTGCAACAAAAAGCCAAATTGTGGGCAAAGAAAACCAATTTAATTGCAAGAAAAACCAAATTATGTGCAAAAAAAAGGGAAGCCCCACACGTTGTGGTGCCAAATTCTGTGTGACGCAAAAGGCACCTACCTTTGTTGGCTGGCCGATCACTACACACAGATAACTGTGCCCGGTGCTGTAATGTCGTAAGCGAGGGTCGTGGGTCGTGATTACGTAAGGGAGCAGGAGTGAAAACAATAAGGGCGCCACTGGCGCTAATGGTATTGGCAGAATGAGCGGTGGACGCCAGACCACCGGTGATACTTGAGTGAACAATTTTGAGACAAATAAATAAAAGTGGAACAAATTTATTGCCGGCTACAAAAAAATTACAATAATAACAAAACTGTGTCAGAAGGACATCAAAAGAAAAGGAGTCAGTACTACAAAGCTTAATTTTTCGAAGTACAAAAAATTAAAAAAAATACTCAGCTAAACAGGATGGGAGGCTTCAGCTGGGCCGGAGTAGCCTAAGCCCGCCTGGGGTGAGCAGCTGGCGGAGACGGCGGTGGCAGACGGCAAACGTAAGGCCGGCGAAGGGTTCGGCCGTTGGAACTCGCACAGGGGCTCTGGCGGTGGCGTAGCGCCGCTGTGGCTCGAGGTCACTCTCGGAAACGGAGCGAGAAGTGGTCAAGGCTAGGCCCTAAGTGAAGGGCCACCTTTTGGCTAGTAAAGTACTTAGCTCGAGGCGAAAGTCTTTCAGGAGTCGCGCCTGGGGTTCCTGTTGTCGTTGGAGGTCCGTCTGCCAAAATCCAGGAAGACTTCCTACTCTACCACCAGGCGTTCTAAACCACTCCGAGCCGGGGCGAACAAAATTAAAGCTGAGAAAAGAAAATAAAGCAGCAGAAAACTGATCCTTTTTGACAAATAGTAATAAAATATTTTTCTTGTAAAGGCAGGGCTAAACGATTAGCATAGAAGGAATTTTCAAGAAAAACTAAAGGTCCAAACCTGACCGCAAAAATGTTTTAAGGAAATTTTAATGACAAACTGCCTTCACAAAAAAAACTAAACTCGCTCGGCAAAAAATTAAAGAATAAATACACAAATAAAAGTACAGTGCCTAAAATAATGAAATGAAAGATGTACAAAATTGTGCAGTCGTAGACTGCCTACACGATACAATAAATAGCTAACGTGAAAAATGATGAAAGTGAAATGAGGGTTGAAATGATTGCGACACTTAAGTGGAAAGACGCAAAGCGCAACCGGCAGTAGAATGAGCTGTAAGAACGCAATGCGCTGTTGCTAACTAACAGAATCTACGCAGACCTTGCCAAAGTTATGGTCCACTACAGAAATATTTAAAGAACAAAGTAAGAGCTCCTGTAGTAACCAAAGAAAACTAAATTACCAAATAAGTTGAGTAAAAGGACTTTGGCTCGGTTTGTTGCAAAAGCAAAAATAAAATTCGCGAATGCGACTGTAAAAACTGCTGGAAGAGCTGCTGTTACTCACTCATTCATTCACCTTTCACTCCAAAAGGTTGGTTAGGAAGGTGTGGTTGTCTGTGTCAGCATGCGTGTATGAATGTGTTGTTAGTATTCCCAATGAATGAAATATGAAAGCGATTTCTTGACTGAATGGACTGTAAAGAAATGGGGGGACTGATCTGCACAAAAGGGGCATAAACAAAAGGAAAAAAGTTTAAACTGAACTACTGATAATAGAAATATACAAAAGTTGAAGTGCCTCTTATTTTTTTTGGGCACAGGGGGCCTAACGAACGAGGTAGGGTTCGTTAATGAAACGGAATGAATTTAAGAATGCCTGGGCCAAAAAAAATTAATAAATTTTGAATAAAAAAAAGCCTAAATGTGGGAAAATATCCCTAGTTGTTACTATATTAATTTTGAATATAAAAGTATAACACAAAAAAAGGCCACAGGCTCGGATCCGGCCTGCAAAGGCACGAGTCCGCACCACGCTGCTGCGTAGTTACCGTGAAACAAAAAGGTTCACTAGTAATTGACTGCGGACTAGAAATTTAGAAAAAGATATTACTTACTAAGGACAAGCAATTGTCCCACGACTTCTCCAAAGCGGTAGAAACCAAAACAAATCGTGAGATTCAATAGTAAAAATTCACACAGCCATGCAGCAGCTTGATGCCGACAACTTCACACCTTCACAGCCCGGACCGGAGAGAACTGGTAACCCAGCCTACGAAAACGTGGGTGCACGCTATTTCGTCTCCAAGTAGAAAATATTTAAATATAAGTACCAAAAATATAAGTCAACGTAAGAAAATAAATCAGAACGTACTTACAGTAAAATAACCAATATTCTACGAAATATCTAGAGCGGTAAAAGACCAAACTTCGTAGAATAATAACCCAAAAAATAGACAATAGAGCGTGCACTTGCACTCGCTTTCGTAGCTGGGAACCGAGAGAGCTTCAAACCGAAAAGACTTGTTCAAAACCAGCGCTCACGAACAAAATCTCACAAGAAAGTAAGAAAGAGAAACGAACAGGGGTGTACAAAGTAAAAAAAAATAGAAAAGAAACAGGAGTGTAAAAAATAGCCGTTACAACTCTCGTACAATTAGTAGTAGTAACAATTTTTTTAAAAAGATACATAGCAACATTTGCATTTTAGTTCCGATTATACCCTTTCGGACCGTGGCTAGCCTAACTAAATTAACAGTAAATACAGGTAATACTGCGACAAACATACGATAGTAGAAATTATTTTGACTCTCGTACAATTGGTAGTAGTAACTATTTTTTTAAAAAAATACATAGCAACATATCCAATTTAGTTCCGATTATACCCCTTTGGACCATGGCTAGCCTCACTAAATTAACCGTAAATACAGGTAATACTGAGACAAACATGTGCTAGTAGAAATAATTTTGACTCTCGTACAATTAGTAGTAGTAACTATTTTTAAAAAAAATACATAACTATTTTAAAAAAAAATACATAGCAACATTTTCATTTTAGTTCCGATTATACCGCTTTGGACTATGGCTAGCCTCACTAAATTAACATTAAGTACAGGTAATACTGCGACAAACATATGCTAGTAGAAATTATTTAGACTCTCGTACAATTAGTAGTAGTAACTATTTTTTTAAAAAAATACATAGCAACATTGGCATTTTAGTTTCGATTATACCCCTTTCGACCATGGCTAGGCTCACTAAATTAACCGTAAATACAGGTAATACTGCGACAAACATATGCTAGTAGAAATCATTTTGACTCTCGTACAATTAGTAGTAGTAACTATTTTTTGAAAAAGATACATAGCAACATTTGCATTTTAGTTCCGATTATACCCTTTCGGACCATGGCTAGCCTCACTAAATTAACAGTAAATACAGGTAATACTGCGACAAACATACGCTAGTAGAAATTATTTTGACTCTCGTACAATTAGTCGCAGTAACTTTTAAAATGAAAAATACATAACAACATTTGAATTTTAGCCCCGATTATACACCTTTGGACCGTGACTAGCCTCACTAAATTAACCGTAAATGCAGGTAATACTGCGACAAACATACGTTAGTAGAAATTATTTTGACTCTCGTACAATTAGTAGTAGTAACTATTTTTTTTTTTAAATACATAGCAACATTTGCATTTTATTTCCGATTATACCCCTTTGGACCATGGCTAGCCTCACTAAATTAACAGTAAATACAGGTAATACTGCGACAAACATACGCTAGTAGAAATTATTTTGACTCTCGTACAATTAGCCGTAGTAACTATTTTTTTTTTTTTAAATACATAGCAACATTTGCTTTTTTGTTCCGATTATACCCTTTTGAACAAAGACTAGCCTCACTAATATAACAGTAAATACTGGTAATACTGCGACAAACATACGCTAGTAGAAATTATTTTGACTCTCGTACAATTAGTAGTAATAACTATTTTTTTAAAAAAATACATACCAACATTTGCATTTTAGTTCCGATTATACCCCTTTGGACCTTGGGTAGCCTCAATAAATTAACAGTAAATACAGGTAATACTGCGACAAACATACGCTAATAGAAATTATTTTGACTCTCGTACAATTAGTCGTAGTAACTATTTAAAAAAAAAATACATTGCAACATTTGCATTTTAGCCCCGATTATACACCTTTGGACCGTGACTAGCCTCACTAAATTAACAGTAAATACAGGTAATACTGCGACAAACATACGCTAGTAGAAATTATTTTGACTCTCGTACAATTAGTAGTAGTAACTATTTAAAAAAAAAAATACATAGCAACATTTGCTTTTTAGTTCCGATTATACCCCTTTAGACCATGGCTAGCCTCACTAAATTAACATTAAATACAGGTAATACTACGACAAACATCCCCTAGTAGAAATTATTTTGACTGTCGTACAATTAGTCGTAGTAACTATTTTTAAAAAAAAATACATAGCAACATTGGCATTTTAGTTTCGATTATACCCCTTTGGACCATGGCTAGCCTCACTAAATTAACAGTAAATACAGGTAATACTGCGACAAACATACGCAAGTAGAAATTATTTTGACTCTCGTACAATTAGTCGTAGTAACTTTTTTTTAAAAAAAATACATAACAACGTTTGCATTTTAGTTCCAATTATACCCCTTTGGATCATGGCTAGCCTCAGTAAATTTACGGTAAATACAGGTAATACTGCGACAAACATACGCAAGTAGAAAATATTTTGACTCTCGTACAATTAGTCGTAGTAACTATTTTTTTAAAAAAATACATAACAACATTTGCATTTTAGTTCCAATTATACCCCTTTGGACCATGACTAGCCTCACTAAATTAACAGCAAATACAGGTAATACTGCGACAAACGTAGTCTAGTAGAAACTATTTTGACTCTCGTACAATTTGTCCTAGTAACTATTTTTTTTTTTTTAAATACATAGCAATATTTTCATTTTAGTTCTGATTATACCTCTTTGAACCATGGCTAGCCTCACTAAATTAACAGTAAATACAGGTAATACTGCGACAAACATATGCTAGTAGAAATTATTTTGACTCTCGTACAATTCGTTGTATTAACTATTTTTTTTAAAAAAATACATAGCAACATTTGCATTTTAGCCCCGATTATACACCTTTGGACCAATGCTAGCCTCACTAAATTAACAGTAAATATAGATAATACTGCAACAAACATATGCTAGTAGAAATTATTTTGACTCTCCTACAATTAGTCGTAGTAACTATTTTTTTTTTTAAATACTTAGCAACATTTGCATTTTAGTTCCGATTATACATCTTTGGACCATGGCTAGCATGTTTGTCACAGTATTACCTGTATTTACTGTTAATTTAGTGAGGCTAGCCATGGTCCAAAGGGGTATAATCGGAACTAAAATGCAATGCTCGCTATGTATTTTTTTTTTTAAAAATAGTTACTACGACTAATTGTATGAGAGTCAAAATAATTTCTACTAGCGTATGTTTGTCGCAGTATTACCTGTATTTATTGTTAAATTAGTGAGGCTAGCCATGGTCCAAAGGGGTATAATCGAAACTAAAATGTAAATGTTGCTATATATTTTTTAAAAAAAAAATACTTACTACGACTAATTGTACGAGGGTCAAAATAATTTCTACTAGCATATGTTTGTCGCAGTATTACCTGTATTTACGGTTAATTTACTGAGGCTAGGCATGGTCTAAAGGGGTATAATCGGAACTAAAATGCAAATGTTGCTATGTATTTTTTTTAAAAAATAGTTACTACAACTAATTGTACGAGAGTCAAAATAATTTCTACTAGAATATGTTTGTCGCAGTATTACCTGTATTTACTGTTAATTTAGTGAGGCTTGCCATGGTCCAAAGGGGTATAATCGGAACTAAAATGCAAATGTTGCTATGTATTTTTTTTAAAAAAAATTAGTTACTACGACTAATTGCACGAGAGTCAAAATAATTTCTACTAGCATATGTTTTTCGCAGTATTACCTGTATTTACTGATAATTTAGTGAGGCTAACCATGGTCCAAAGGGGTATAATCCGAACTAAAATAAAAATGTTGCTACGTATTTTTTTACCTCTCGCTAAGAGAGGTATTGGATTCATGCTAAAAATCGCATATCCAGATTTTATTGAATAAGCACGTTTTAAGGTCCCTACAATCCGATTTTAACATTTTTACGATGATGTCTGTGTGTGTGTGTGTGTGTGTGTGTGTGTGGATGTGTGTGTGTGTGTGTGTGTGTGTGTGTGTGTGGGATGTTGGAAGGACGGTTACTCAAAAACTATAAGACTTAAAATTTGTTTAACAACCTATTTCCCAATCGGACATTCATGGGAAGATCTGAAAAGGTTTTGGTAATAATTGGACAACCGGAAGTAGAAGATTCTTGAAAAAAAATCTTCTAAATATTATTTTTTGAAAATTTTTCTTGATAATATTAAAGAAAAATAAATTCTCTTTCTGATACATTTAAATATTTTTATATATATTTTATAGATTTAGAGATAAAAAGAATATAATATATAAAATAATCTGTTGTAATTAATTTTACAACCGAAAGGATGCCATGAAAAATAGTTGAAAATTTGAATGTTTGTAACTGAGAGATAAATGTCAGTGTCAGAAATCCGGAGACATTACTGAAGATTTTTTTTTGGGAAGTACATACATTATATTATTTCTTATTGTATTTATAGTTAAATATTTAAAATTATAGGTATATTACACATACCCTTCAGAAATACTATTAATGGTCTCCACTCTGCAACGTAAAATACAGAAAAAAATGTATCTCATCGAAATAATGGGTAATGAAAGAAAAATGTACTTGGAGAATCTCTTAATTCTTGATCTGTGACTATTATGGAGGTGACAAGTCTAAGTTGAAGGACTTAAATTTGTTTTAAACATTATGGGACAATGCACACCAGCACTGTAGCTGGAGTAACATTGAACTGCGAAAAAGCTATCAAATTCTTCTCAAGTAAGTTGTAAATATTGACAAAATTACACATCGTTATAAGAAAATAATCGGAGTGCAATCTATCCATCACTTTATTAATGGGAATTAGTGTTATTTAGATACAGCATGTATGAAAAAATAAAATGTAAAAGAAGATATGTAAGAATAGATGCACAATTCAGATTATACATTTTAGCCGCCCAAAATTAATGTTTTTACTAGAAGAATATGAAGAGAAAGTAAACAATAACGTTGTTCGAATTGAAAATCCGTGTTACCAGCAGGTATATATAGTAAACTCTACTTTGTAATTTATTGTACATAATTTATGGTAAAATATCTTATAGATTTTGTAAGTATATGTGAAAATTGTTTTATGTTGAGTCATAGTTTATACGTTATAGACATATATGAATATATTATTTGTATTTCTAAAAATATTCTTTGCTTTATGAATAGAGCCAGGTAAAATATACGGCGAGAGGTTATGTGCTGGCCACATCAGATTTTTTTTTAAAAATAGTTACTACTACTAATTGTATGAGAGTCAAAATAATTTCTACTAGCATATGTTTGTCGCAGTATTACCTGTATTTACAGTTAATTTAGTGAGGCTAGCCATGGTCCAAAGCGGTATTATCGGAACTAAAATGAAAATGTTGCTACGTATTTAAAAAAAAAAAATAGTTACTACTACTAATTGTACGAGAGTCAAAATAATTTCTACTAGCATATGTTTGTCGCAGTATTACCTGTATTTACTGTTAATTTAGTTAGGCTAGTTATCGTCCAAAGGTGTATAATCGGCACTAAAATGAAAATGTTGCTATGTATTTAAAAAAAAAAAAAATGTTTCTACGATTAATTGTACGAGAGCCAAAATAATTTCTACTAGCATATGTTTGTCGCAGTATTACCTGTATTTACTGTTAATTTAATGAGGCTAACCATGGTCCAAAGGGGTATAATCGGAACTAAAATGCATAATATGTTACAGTATATTTTTAAACAATTATTTGTTACTACAACTAATTGTACGAGAGTCAAAATAATTTCTATTAGCATATGTTTGTGTTTGTTGCAGTATTACCTATATTTCCTGTTAATTTAGTACAGGTTTGTTCACGCCTGATCTTGTTATAGTTTGGCCGCTAGAACTTCGCCGCCAGATTCAGCCTGGTGAAAGCCACGTGTCGAAAGTGTCAGCGAACACAGGCGCCGGGAGGCCAAAGGCACCGAAGGCGCCCTAAAAATGTATATAAATTCAAAATTCGTTATAGGTTGCGATTAAAATAATTCAATATCGTCTTATTTTATTATTATTATTATTATTATTATTTTAGTAACTTATTTATGATCTCAGTAATTATTCTTGTTCTAACATGAATAGTTCGTATAGTCGTGTTATATCATGTATACAGTGGACTCTTCATATTAAATCGCCGATGGATATATAGCCGCGGGAGCGCGAGGGCGAAGCGGCAGCGGAAATTTGTCCACACGCGAATTTACAAAATGAAGCGTTCTAACTCGTTTAGTCTTGTTAAAACATGCATTACTTGAAATCATCTATGAATGAACAAACATATTATTTGCTTCATTCTCCTTCAGCAAGCAGTACTGCACTAGTGTAGAATTTATGTGTTTTAAATAATACTCTCGTTGATATTATTATCAGTTGTTTAATGTTAAATAACTAAATACAAAACATTTATATAAACCAAACCATGTGCACTATATCTACGTAGTAGTCCTGGTAGTAGTGGTCGGAAGCGCATCACCTGCCCACTGCCAACAACAACTACTTTTATAACTAAATGTTACTAACCTACTTAACATCTCTTCCCTAAGAATAAACAAGTCTTTGCGGTTTATTGACAATTCTTCCAGAGCGTGTTTTTATAACATTCTCTGAACTATTTGACATAGGTTGTTTATTAATAACATCTGGAATTTCAGTCTCTTTAGGTTTTACATTTTCTACTTCTGGGTCATCATCCACAGATTTATAAAAAATAGGACTATTGAGTGACTTACGAATATGAAAACTGTTACGATTAACTATGCGACTGTTTTCTTTCATAATTTTATATGATCTAGGAGTTCTATTTAATTCTATAATTTTACCTGGGTCCCACTTCTTTAAAATAGGATCTTGCACTATTACATTTTCATTCTTTACAAAATTTGTGACAGAACGATTCGCATGTTTATCATAACAGCTTTTTATATTGCTTTGTTTACTGCTTAATACTTTATATGCTTCCTTATAAACTAGTTTCGGTTTTAATACTGAATTTGTTGATGGAACATTAGTTCTAATTAATCGACCCATAAGAATTTCACACGGTGAATACCCAAGTAACACAAATGACCTAAAATCGACGTCACTGTGACGTCCTAATTTACGTCACATAGACGTCTAGAAGACGTCTCAGCGTGGAGCTGTACGACGTCATTTTAAGACGTTGTTTAGACGTCATTATAAGACGTTGTATCGACGTCATTATAAGACGTTGTTTCGACGTCATTGTAAGACGTTGTATCGACGTCTTTTTAAGACGTTGTATCGACGTCTATTTAAGACGTTGTATCGACGTCTTTTAAGACGTTGTATCGACGTCTTTTAAGACGTTGTATCGACGTCTTTTAAGGCGTTGTTTCGACCTCATTTTAGGGCATTGTTTCGACGTAATTTTTATGGTATAAACATAAATGGTGGTAGGAAAAATAAATAATTTAATTCTAGTTTTATTTATACTATATAATATAAAAAAAATTATTAAAAAATATTAATGCACAACAATATATGAACAATAAATATTACACATAAAAAGTATTTAAAAAAAATATTACGAAAAATACAAATTAATTAAATAAATAATGCATCTTATATCTACAAAAAAGTTATGTACATATTTATTTGCCCGTTGTTGTGTGGTGCATATTTCAACTAGTTCACCATCTCTTGGTTATGATTGCTTGTTAATATTCTTCATAATGGCACTTCGCTTCGTGTCTTACCATATCTATAAAAAAGTAATTGTCATAAGCAATATAAGCACAATTTTATCTACTTACAATATACTAAATTTTCAATGTTCGTATTAAGAAATTTCAGCATTTTCAGTATTCTCCCGTGGTAATTAAAATGCTGGACATGACACAACACAAAGATGGCGGAGGGTGCGTTCATACATATACAGTAGTCTGAGCATATGTCAATTTTTATTTGATTTATTTTTATTTTGCTGTAATTTCTTTTAATTTTAGAAAAGAGTTGTAAATACAAAAATGAAAATATAATTCTTTCAACTTACCAAATTATTCTAAAATATCCACCTTGAATAATTTATATTCAGAATTGGGCTGCTGGGAATAATTGTTAATTGCCCGAACCAATTTTTTTTTATATTTCAAATTTTCGGGCCAAGCGCGATAAATTTTATTATTTTTATTACGCAGCCAACATTTCGGCAGTTTGAATAGAATTTGTACCAACAAATTCTATTACAGCTAATGCCAATCTATACAAAAGAAAT